>JANJGN010000227.1:0-600000 GCA_026770705.1 Isurus oxyrinchus | reverse complement strand
ACAACCTCAACATTGAAAAACACCAACAAATTCAACAACAACCTCAGCATTGAAAAACAACAACAACCTCAACATTGAAAAACACCAACAAATTCAACAACAACCTCAACATTGAAAAACAACAACAACCTCAACATTGAAAAACACCAACAAATTCAACAACAACCTCAACATTGAAAAACAACAACAACCTCAACATTGAAAAACACCAACAAATTCAACAACAACCTCAACATTGAAAAGCACGAACAAATTCAACAACAACCTCAACATTGAAAAACAACAACAACCTCAACATTGAAAAACACCAAAAAATTCAACAACAACCTCAACATTGAAAAACAACAACAACCTCAACATTGAAAAACACCAACAAATTCAACAACAACCTCACCATTGAAAAACAACAACAAACTCAACATTGAAGAACACCAACAAATTCAACAACAACCTCAACATTGAAAAACAACAACAACCTCAACATTGAAAAACACCAACAAATTCAACAACAACCTCAACATTGAAAAACACCAACAAATTCAACAACAACCTCAACATTGAAAAACAACAACAACCTAAACATTGAAAAACACCAACAAATTCAACAACAACCTCAACATTGAAAAACAACAACAACCTCAACATTGAAAAACACCAACAAATTCAACAACAACCTCAACATTGAAAAACACCAACAAATTCAACAACAACCTCAGCATTGAAAAACAACAACAACCTCAACATTGAAAAACGCCAACAAATTCAACAACAACCTCAACATTGATAAACAACAACAACCTCAACATTGATAAACACCAACAAATTCCACAACAACTTCAACATTGAAAAACACCAACAAATTCAACAACAACCTCGAAATTGAAAAACACCAATAAAATACAACAGCAACCTCAACATTGAAAAACAACAACAACCTCAACATTGAAAAACACCAACAAATTCAACAACAACCTCAACATTGAAAAACAACAACAACCTCAACATTGCAAAACACCAGCAAATTCAACAACAACCTCAACATTGAAAAACAACAACACTCTCAACATTGAAAAACACCAACAAATTCAACAACAATCTCAACATTGAAAAGCACGAACAAATTCAACAACAACCTCAACATTGAAAAACAACAACAACCTCAACATTGAAAAACACCAACAAATTCAACAACAACCTCAACATTGAAAAACAACAACAACCTCAACATTGAAAAACACCAACAAATTCAACAACAACCTCAACATTGAAAAACACCAACAAATTCCACAACAACTTCAACATTGAAAAACACCAACAAATTCAACAACAACCTCGAAATTGAAAAACACCAATAAAATACAACAGCAACCTCAACATTGAAAAACAACAACAACCTCAACATTGAAAAACACCAACAAATTCAACAACAACCTCAACATTGAAAAACAACAACAACCTCAACATTGCAAAACACCAGCAAATTCAACAACAACCTCAGCATTGAAAAACGCCAACAAATTCAACAACAACCTCAACATTGAAAAACAACAACAATCTCAACATTTAAAAACACCAACAAATTCAACAACAACCTCAACATTGAAAAACAACAACAACCTCAACATTGAAAAACACCAAAAAATTCAACAACAACCTCGACATTGAAAAACACCCTCAAATTCAAAATCAACCTCAACATTGAACAACACCAACAAACTCAACAACAACCTCAACATTGAAAAATAACAACAACCTCAACATTGAAAAACACCAACAAATTCAATAACAAACTCAAGATTGAAAAACACCCACAAATTCAACAACCTCAACATTGAAAAACAACAACAACCTCATCATTGAAAAACACCAACAAATTCAACAACAACCTCAACATTGAAAAACACCAACAAATTCAACAACAACCTCAACATTGAAAAACAACAACAACCTCAACATTGAAAAACACCAACAAATTCAACAACAACCTCAACATTGAAATACAACAACAACCACAACATTGAAAAACACCAACAAATTCAACAACAACCTCAACATTGAAAAACAACATCAAACTCAACATTGAAAAACACCAACAAATTCAACAACAACCTCAACATTGAAAAAAAAAACAACCTCAACATTGAAAAACACCAACAAATTCAACAATAACCTCAACATTGAAAAACAACAACAACCTCAACATTGAAAAACACCAACAAATTTAACAACAACCTCGAAATTGAAAAACACCAACAAATTCAACAACAACCTCAACATTGAAAAACAACAACAACCTCAACATTGAAAAACACCAACAAATTCAACAACAACCTCAACATTGAAAAACAAGAACAACCTCAACATTGAAAAACACCAACAAATTCAACAACAACCTCAACATTGAAAAACACCAACAAATTCAACAACAACCTCAGCATTGAAAAACAACAACAACCTCAACATTGAAAAACACCAACAAATTCAACAACAACCTCAACATTGAAAAACAACAACAACCTCAACATTGAAAAACACCAACAAATTCAACAAAAACTTCAACATTGAAAAACACCAACAAATTCAACAACAACCTCAACATTGAGAAACACCAACAAATTCAACAACAAACTCAACATTGAAAAACACCAACAAATTCAACAACAACCTCAACATTGAAAAACAACAACAACCTCATCATTGAAAAACACCAACAAATTCAACAACAACCTCAACATTGAAAAACACCAACAAATTCAACAACAACCTCAACATTGAAAAACAACAACAACCTCAACATTGAAAAACACCAACAAATACAACAACAACCTCAACATTGAAAAACAACAACAACCTCAACATTGAAAAACACCAACAAATTCAACAACAACCTCAACATTGAAAAACAACCACAAACTCATCATTGAAAAACACCAACAAATTCAACAACCAGCTCAACATTGAAAAACAACAACAACCTCACCATTGAAAAACACCAACAAATTCAACAATAACCTCAACATTGAAAAACAACTACAACCTCAACATTGAAAAACACCAACAAATTCAACAACAACCTCGAAATTGAAAAACACCAACAAATTCAACAACAACCTCAACATTGAAAAACAACAACAACCTCAACATTGAAAAACACCAACAAATTCAACAATAACCTCAACATTGAAAAACAACAACAACCTCAACATTGAAAAACACCAACAAATTCAACAACAACCTCAACATTGAAAAACACCAACAAATTCAACAACAACCTCAGCATTGAAAAACAACAACAACCTCAACATTGAAAAACACCAACAAATTCAACAACAACCTCAACATTGAAAAACAACAACCTCAACATTGAAAAACACCAACAAATTCAACAACAACCTCAACATTGAAAAACAACAACAACCTCAACATTGAAAAACACCAACAAATTCAACAACAACCTCAACATTGAAAAGCACGAACAAATTCAACAACAACCTCAACATTGAAAAACAACAACAACCTCAACATTGAAAAACACCAAAAAATTCAACAACAACCTCAACATTGAAAAACAACAACAACCTCAACATTGAAAAACACCAACAAATTCAACAACAACCTCACCATTGAAAAACAACAACAAACTCAACATTGAAAAACACCAACAAATTCAACAACAACCTCAACATTGAAAAACAACAACAACCTCAACATTGAAAAACACCAACAAATTCAACAACAACCTCAACATTGAAAAACACCAACAAATTCAACAACAACCTCAACATTGAAAAACAACAACAACCTAAACATTGAAAAACACCAACAAATTCAACAACAACCTCAACATTGAAAAACAACAACAACCTCAACATTGAAAAACACCAACAAATTCAACAACAACCTCAACATTGAAAAACACCAACAAATTCAACAACAACCTCAGCATTGAAAAACAACAACAACCTCAACATTGAAAAACACCAACAAATTCAACAACAACCTCAACATTGATAAACAACAACAACCTCAACATTGATAAACACCAACAAATTCCACAACAACTTCAACATTGAAAAACACCAACAAATTCAACAACAACCTCGAAATTGAAAAACACCAATAAAATACAACAGCAACCTCAACATTGAAAAACAACAACAACCTCAACATTGAAAAACACCAACAAATTCAACAACAACCTCAACATTGAAAAACAACAACAACCTCAACATTGCAAAACACCAACAAATTCAACAACAACCTCAACATTGAAAAACACCAACAAATTCAACAACAACCTCAACATTGAAAAACAACAACAATCTCAACATTGAAAAACACCAACAAATTCAACAACAACCTCAACATTGAAAAACAACAACAACCTCAACATTGAAAAACACCAAAAAATTCAACAACAACCTCGACATTGAAAAACACCCTCAAATTCAAAATCAACCTCAACATTGAACAACACCAACAAACTCAACAACAACCTAAACATTGAAAAATAACAACAACCTCAACATTGAAAAACACCACCATTTCAACAACAACCTCAACATTGAAAAACACCAACAAATTCGACAACAAACTCAAGATTGAAAAACACCCACAAATTCAACAACCTCAACATTGAAAAACAACAACAACCTCATCATTGAAAAACACCAACAAATTCAACAACAACCTCAACATTGAAAAACACCAACAAATTCAACAACAACCTCAACATTGAAAAACAACAACAACCTCAACATTGAAAAACACCAACAAATTCAACAACAACCTCAACATTGAAATACAACAACAACCACAACATTGAAAAACACCAACAAATTCAACAACAACCTCAACATTGAAAAACAACATCAAACTCAACATTGAAAAACACCAACAAATTCAACAACAACCTCAACACTGAAAAAAAAAACAACCTCAACATTGAAAAACACCAACAAATTCAACAATAACCTCAACATTGAAAAACAACAACAACCTCAACATTGAAAAACACCAACAAATTTAACAGCAACCTCGAAATTGAAAAACACCAACAAATTCAACAACAACCTCAACATTGAAAAACAACAACAAATTCAACAACAACCTCAACATTGAAAAACACCAACAAATTCAACAACAACCTCAACATTGAAAAACAACAACAACCTCAACATTGAAAAACACCAACAAATTCAACAACAACCTCAACATTGAAAAACACCAACAAATTCAACAACAACCTCAGCATTGAAAAACAACAACAACCTCAACATTGAAAAACACCAACAAATTCAACAACAACCTCAACAATGAAAAACAACAACAACCTCAACATTGAAAAACACCAACAAATTCAACAAAAACTTCAACATTGAAAAACACCAACAAATTCAACAACAACCTCAACATTGAGAAACACCAACAAATTCAACAACAAACTCAACATTGAAAAACACCAACAAATTCAACAACAACCTCAACATTGAAAAACAACAACAACCTCAACATTGAAAAACACCAACAAATTCAACAACAACCTCAACATTGAAAAGCACGAACAAATTCAACAACAACCTCAACATTGAAAAACAACAACAACCTCAACATTGAAAAACACCAACAAATTCAACAACAACCTCAACATTGAAAAACAACAACAACCTCAACATTGAAAAACACCAACAAATTCAACAACAACCTCAACATTGAAAAACAACAACAAACTCAACATTGAAAAACACCAACAAATTCAACAACAACCTCAACATTGAAAAACACCAACAAATTCAACAACAACCTCAACATTGAAAAACAACAACAACCTATACATTGAAAAACACCAACAAATTCAACAACAACCTCAACATTGAAAAACAACAACAACCTCAACATTGAAAAACACCAACAAATTCAACAACAACCTCAACATTGAAAAACACCAACAAATTCAACAACAACCTCAACATTGAAAAACAACAACAACCTATACATTGAAAAACACCAACAAATTCAACAACAACCTCAACATTGAAAAACAACAATAACTTCAACATTGAAAAACACCAACAAATTCAACAACAACCTCGAAATTGAAAAACACCAATAAAATACAACAGCAACCTCAACATTGAAAAACAACAACAACCTCAACATTGAAAAACACCAACAAATTCAACAACAACCTCAACATTGAAAAACAACAACAACCTCAACATTGCAAAACACCAGCAAATTCAACAACAACCTCAACATTGAAAAACACCAACAAATTCAACAACAACCTCAACATTGAAAAACAACAACAATCTCAACATTGAAAAACACCAACAAATTCAACAACAACCTCAACATTGAAAAACAACAACACCTCAACATTGAAAAACACCAAAACATTCAACAACAACCTCGACATTGAAAAACACCCTCAAATTCAAAATCAACCTCAACATTGAACAACACCAACAAACTCAACAACAACCTCAACATTGAAAAATAACAACAACCTCAACATTGAAAAACACCAACAAATTCAACAACAAACTCAAGATTGAAAAACACCCACAAATTCAACAACCTCAACATTGAAAAACAACAACAACCTCATCATTGAAAAACACCAACAAATTCAACAACAACCTCAACATTGAAAAACACCAACAAATTCAACAACAACCTCGAAATTGAAAAACACCAACAAATTCAACAACAACCTCAACATTGAAAAACAACAACAACCTCAACATTGAAAAACACCAACAAATTCAACAATAACCTCAACATTGAAAAACAACAACAACCTCAACATTGAAAAACACCAACAAATTCAACAACAACCTCACCATTGAAAAACAACAACAAACTCAACATTGAAAAACACCAACAAATTCAACAACAACCTCAACATTGAAAAACAACAACAACCTCAACATTGAAAAACACCAACAAATTCAACAACAACCTCAACATTGAAAAACACCAACAAATTCAACAACAACCTCAACATTGAAAAACAACAACAACCTAAACATTGAAAAACACCAACAAATTCAACAACAACCTCAACATTGAAAAACAACAACAACCTCAACATTGAAAAACACCAACAAATTCAACAACAACCTCAACATTGAAAAACACCAACAAATTCAACAACAACCTCAGCATTGAAAAACAACAACAACCTCAACATTGAAAAACACCAACAAATTCAACAACAACCTCAACATTGATAAACAACAACAACCTCAACATTGATAAACACCAACAAATTCCACAACAACTTCAACATTGAAAAACACCAACAAATTCAACAACAACCTCGAAATTGAAAAACACCAATAAAATACAACAGCAACCTCAACATTGAAAAACAACAACAACCTCAACATTGAAAAACACCAACAAATTCAACAACAACCTCAACATTGAAAAACAACAACAACCTCAACATTGCAAAACACCAACAAATTCAACAACAACCTCAACATTGAAAAACACCCTCAAATTCAAAATCAACCTCAACATTGAACAACACCAACAAACTCAACAACAACCTAAACATTGAAAAATAACAACAACCTCAACATTGAAAAACACCACCATTTCAACAACAACCTCAACATTGAAAAACACCAACAAATTCGACAACAAACTCAAGATTGAAAAACACCCACAAATTCAACAACCTCAACATTGAAAAACAACAACAACCTCATCATTGAAAAACACCAACAAATTCAACAACAACCTCAACATTGAAAAACACCAACAAATTCAACAACAACCTCAACATTGAAAAACAACAACAACCTCAACATTGAAAAACACCAACAAATTCAACAACAACCTCAACATTGAAATACAACAACAACCACAACATTGAAAAACACCAACAAATTCAACAACAACCTCAACATTGAAAAACAACATCAAACTCAACATTGAAAAACACCAACAAATTCAACAACAACCTCAACACTGAAAAAAAAAACAACCTCAACATTGAAAAACACCAACAAATTCAACAATAACCTCAACATTGAAAAACAACAACAACCTCAACATTGAAAAACACCAACAAATTTAACAACAACCTCGAAATTGAAAAACACCAACAAATTCAACAACAACCTCAACATTGAAAAACAACAACAAATTCAACAACAACCTCAACATTGAAAAACACCAACAAATTCAACAACAACCTCAACATTGAAAAACAACAACAACCTCAACATTGAAAAACACCAACAAATTCAACAACAACCTCAACATTGAAAAACACCAACAAATTCAACAACAACCTCAGCATTGAAAAACAACAACAACCTCAACATTGAAAAACACCAACAAATTCAACAACAACCTCAACAATGAAAAACAACAACAACCTCAACATTGAAAAACACCAACAAATTCAACAAAAACTTCAACATTGAAAAACACCAACAAATTCAACAACAACCTCAACATTGAGAAACACCAACAAATTCAACAACAAACTCAACATTGAAAAACACCAACAAATTCAACAACAACCTCAACATTGAAAAACAACAACAACCTCAACATTGAAAAACACCAACAAATTCAACAACAACCTCAACATTGAAAAGCACGAACAAATTCAACAACAACCTCAACATTGAAAAACAACAACAACCTCAACATTGAAAAACACCAACAAATTCAACAACAACCTCAACATTGAAAAACAACAACAACCTCAACATTGAAAAACACCAACAAATTCAACAACAACCTCAACATTGAAAAACAACAACAAACTCAACATTGAAAAACACCAACAAATTCAACAACAACCTCAACATTGAAAAACACCAACAAATTCAACAACAACCTCAACATTGAAAAACAACAACAACCTATACATTGAAAAACACCAACAAATTCAACAACAACCTCAACATTGAAAAACAACAACAACCTCAACATTGAAAAACACCAACAAATTCAACAACAACCTCAACATTGAAAAACACCAACAAATTCAACAACAACCTCAACATTGAAAAACAACAACAACCTATACATTGAAAAACACCAACAAATTCAACAACAACCTCAACATTGAAAAACAACAATAACTTCAACATTGAAAAACACCAACAAATTCAACAACAACCTCGAAATTGAAAAACACCAATAAAATACAACAGCAACCTCAACATTGAAAAACAACAACAACCTCAACATTGAAAAACACCAACAAATTCAACAACAACCTCAACATTGAAAAACAACAACAACCTCAACATTGCAAAACACCAGCAAATTCAACAACAACCTCAACATTGAAAAACACCAACAAATTCAACAACAACCTCAACATTGAAAAACAACAACAATCTCAACATTGAAAAACACCAACAAATTCAACAACAACCTCAACATTGAAAAACAACAACACCTCAACATTGAAAAACACCAAAACATTCAACAACAACCTCGACATTGAAAAACACCCTCAAATTCAAAATCAACCTCAACATTGAACAACACCAACAAACTCAACAACAACCTCAACATTGAAAAATAACAACAACCTCAACATTGAAAAACACCAACAAATTCAACAACAAACTCAAGATTGAAAAACACCCACAAATTCAACAACCTCAACATTGAAAAACAACAACAACCTCATCATTGAAAAACACCAACAAATTCAACAACAACCTCAACATTGAAAAACACCAACAAATTCAACAACAACCTCGAAATTGAAAAACACCAACAAATTCAACAACAACCTCAACATTGAAAAACAACAACAACCTCAACATTGAAAAACACCAACAAATTCAACAATAACCTCAACATTGAAAAACAACAACAACCTCAACATTGAAAAACACCAACAAATTCAACAACAACCTCAACATTGAAAAACACCAACAAATTCAACAACAACCTCAGCATTGAAAAACAACAACAACCTAACATTGAAAAACACCAACAAATTCAACAACAACCTCAACATTGAAAAACAACAACAACCTCAACATTGAAAAACACCAACAAATTCAACAACAACCTCAACATTGAAAAACACCAACAAATTCAACAACAACCTCAACATTGAAAAGCACGAACAAATTCAACAACAACCTCAACATTGAAAAACAACAACAACCTCAACATTGAAAAACACCAAAAAGTTCAACAACAACCTCAACATTGAAAAACAACAACAACCTCAACATTGAAAAACACCAACAAATTCAACAACAACCTCAACATTGAAAAACAACAACAAACTCAACATTGAAAAACACCAACAAATTCAACAACAACCTCAACATTGAAAAACAACAGCAACCTCACCATTGAAAAACACCAACAAATTCAACAACAACCTCAACATTGAAAAACACCAACAAATTCAACAACAACCTCAACATTGAAAAACAACAACAACCTCAACTTTGAAAAACACCAACAAATTCAACAACAACCTCAACATTGAAAAACAACACCAACCTCAACATTGAAAAACACCAACAAATTCAACAACAACCTCAACATTGAAAAACACCAACAAATTCAACAACAACCTCAGCATTGAAAAACAACAACAACCTCAACATTGAAAAACACCAACAAATTCAACAACAACCTCAACATTGATAAACAACAACCACCTCAACATTGATAAACACCAACAAATTCAACAACAACTTCAACATTGAAAAACAACAACAAATTCAACAACAACCTCGAAATTGAAAAACACCAAGAAAATACAACAGCAACCTCAACATTGAAAAACAACAACAACCTCAACATTGAAAAACACCAACAAATTCAACAACAACCTCAACATTGAAAAACAACAACAACCTCAACATTGCAAAACACCAGCAAATTCAACAACAACCTCAACATTGAAAAACACCAACAAATTCAACAACAACCTCAACATTGAAAAACAACAACAACCTCATCATTGAAAAACACCAACAAATTCAACAACAACCTCAACATTGAAAAACACCAACAAATTCAACAACAACCTCAACATTGAAAAACAACAACAACCTCAACTTTGCAAACCACCAACAAATTCAACAACAACTTCAACATTTAAAAACACCAACAAATTCAAAAACAACCTCAACATTGAAAAACAACAACAACCTCAACATTGAAAAACACCAACAAATTCAACAACAACCTCAACATTGAAAAACACCAACAAATTCAACAACAACCTCAGCATTGAAAAACAACAACAACCTCAACATTGAAAAACACCAACAAATTCAACAACAACCTCAACATTGAAAAACAACAACAACCTCAACATTGAAAAACACCAGCAAATTCAACAACAACTTCAACATTGAAAAACACCAACAAATTCAACAACAACCTCAACATTGAGAAACACCAACAAACTCAACAACAACCTCAACATTGAAAAATAACAACAAACTCAACATTGAAAAACACCAGCAAATTCAACAACAACCTCAACATTGAAAAACACCAACAAATTCAACAACAAACTCAAGATTGAAAAACACCCACAAATTCAACAACCTCAACATTGAAAAACAACAACAACCTCATCATTGAAAAACACCAACAAATTCAACAACAACCTCAACATTGAAAAACACCAACAAATTCAACAACAACCTCAACATTGAAAAACAACAACAACCTCAACATTGAAAAACACCAACAAATACAACAACAACCTCAACATTGAAAAACAACAGCAACCTCAACATTGAAAAACACCAACAAATTCAACAGCAACCTCAACATTGAAAAACACCAACAAATTCAACAACAACCTCAACATTGAAAAACAACAACAACCTAAACATTGAAAAACACCAACAAATTCAACAACAACCTCAACATTGAAAAACAACAACAACCTCAACATTGAAAAACACCAACAAATTCAACAACAACCTCAACATTGAAAAACACCAACAAATTCAACAACAACCTCAGCATTGAAAAACAACAACAACCTCAACATTGAAAAACACCAACAAATTCAACAACAACCTCAACATGAAAAACAACAACAACCTCAACATTGAAAAACACCAACAAATTCAACAAAAACTTCAACATTGAAAAACACCAACAAATTCAACAACAACCTCAACATTGAGAAACACCAACAAATTCAACAACAAACTCAACATTGAAAAACACCAACAAATTCAACAACAACCTCAACATTGAAAAACAACAACAACCTCAACATTGAAAAACACCAACAAATTCAACAACAACCTCAACATTGAAAAGCACGAACAAATTCAACAACAACCTCAACATTGAAAAACAACAACAACCTCAACATTGAAAAACACCAACAAATTCAACAACAACCTCAACATTGAAAAACAACAACAACCTCAACATTGAAAAACACCAACAAATTCAACAACAACCTCAACATTGAAAAACAACAACAAACTCAACATTGAAAAACACCAACAAATTCAACAACAACCTCAACATTGAAAAACACCAACAAATTCAACAACAACCTCAACATTGAAAAACAACAACAACCCATACATTGAAAAACACCAACAAATTCAACAACAACCTCAACATTGAAAAACAACAACAACCTCAACATTGAAAAACACCAACAAATTCAACAAAAACCTCAACATTGATAAACAACAACAACCTCAACATTGATAAACACCAACAAATTCCACAACAACTTCAACATTGAAAAACACCAACAAATTCAACAACAACCTCGAAATTGAAAAACACCAATAAAATACAACAGCAACCGCAACATTGAAAAACAACAACAACCTCAACATTGAAAAACACCAACAAATTCAACAACAACCTCAACATTGAAAAACAACAACAACCTCAACATTGCAAAACACCAGCAAATTCAACAACAACCTCAACATTGAAAAACACCAACAAATTCAACAACAACCTCAACATTGAAAAACAACAACAATCTCAACATTGAAAAACACCAACAAATTCAACAACAACCTCAACATTGAAAAACAACAACAACCTCAACATTGAAAAACACCAAAACATTCAACAACAACCTCGACATTGAAAAACACCCTCAAATTCAAAATCAACCTCAACATTGAACAACACCAACAAACTCAACAACAACCTCAACATTGAAAAATAACAACAACCTCAACATTGAAAAACACCAACAAATTCAACAACAAACTCAAGATTGAAAAACACCCACAAATTCAACAACCTCAACATTGAAAAACAACAACAACCTCATCATTGAAAAACACCAACAAATTCAACAACAACCTCAACATTGAAAAACACCAACAAATTCAACAACAACCTCAACATTGAAAAAAAAAACAACCTCAACATTGAAAAACACCAACAAATTCAACAATAACCTCAACATTGAAAAACAACAACAACCTCAACATTGAAAAACACCAACAAATTCAACAACCAGCTCAACATTGAAAAACAACAACAACCTCAACATTGAAAAACACCAACAAATTCAACAATAACCTCAACATTGAAAAACAACAACAACCTCAACATTGAAAAACACCAACAAATTCAACAACAACCTCGAAATTGAAAAACACCAACAAATTCAACAACAACCTCAACATTGAAAAACAACAACAACCTCAACATTGAAAAACACCAACAAATTCAACAATAACCTCAACATTGAAAAACAACAACAACCTCAACATTGAAAAACACCAACAAATTCAACAACAACCTCAACATTGAAAAACACCAACAAATTCAACAACAACCTCAACATTGAAAAACAACAACAACCTCAACATTGAAAAACACCAACAAATTCAACAATAACCTCAACATTGAAAAACAACAACAACCTCAACATTGAAAAACACCAACAAATTCAACAACAACCTCAACATTGAAAAACACCAACAAATTCAACAACAACCTCAGCATTGAAAAACAACAACAACCTAACATTGAAAAACACCAACAAATTCAACAACAACCTCAACATTGAAAAACAACAACAACCTCAACATTGAAAAACACCAACAAATTCAACAACAACCTCAACATTGAAAAGCACGAACAAATTCAACAACAACCTCAACATTGAAAAACAACAACAACCTCAACATTGAAAAACACCAAAAAGTTCAACAACAACCTCAACATTGAAAAACAACAACAACCTCAACATTGAAAAACACCAACAAATTCAACAACAACCTCAACATTGAAAAACAACAACAAACTCAACATTGAAAAACACCAACAAATTCAACAACAACCTCAACATTGAAAAACAACAGCAACCTCACCATTGAAAAACACCAACAAATTCAACAACAACCTCAACATTGAAAAACACCAACAAATTCAACAACAACCTCAACATTGAAAAACAACAACAACCTCAACTTTGAAAAACACCAACAAATTCAACAACAACCTCAACATTGAAAAACAGCACCAACCTCAACATTGAAAAACACCAACAAATTCAACAACAACCTCAACATTGAAAAACACCAACAAATTCAACAACAACCTCAGCATTGAAAAACAACAACAACCTCAACATTGAAAAACACCAACAAATTCAACAACAACCTCAACATTGATAAACAACAACCACCTCAACATTGATAAACACCAACAAATTCAACAACAACTTCAACATTGAAAACCAACAACAAATTCAACAACAACCTCGAAATTGAAAAACACCAAGAAAATACAACAGCAACCTCAACATTGAAAAACAACAACAACCTCAACATTGAAAAACACCAACAAATTCAACAACAACCTCAACATTGAAAAACAACAACAACCTCAACATTGCAAAACACCAGCAAATTCAACAACAACCTCAACATTGAAAAACACCAACAAATTCAACAACAACCTCAACATTGAAAAACAACAACAACCTCATCATTGAAAAACACCAACAAATTCAACAACAACCTCAACATTGAAAAACACCAACAAATTCAACAACAACCTCAACATTGAAAAACAACAACAACCTCAACTTTGCAAACCACCAACAAATTCAACAACAACTTCAACATTTAAAAACACCAACAAATTCAAAAACAACCTCAACATTGAAAAACAACAACAACCTCAACATTGAAAAACACCAACAAATTCAACAACAACCTCAACATTGAAAAACACCAACAAATTCAACAACAACCTCAGCATTGAAAAACAACAACAACCTCAACATTGAAAAACACCAACAAATTCAACAACAACCTCAACATTGAAAAACAACAACAACCTCAACATTGAAAAACACCAACAAATTCAACAACAACTTCAACATTGAAAAACACCAACAAATTCAACAACAACCTCAACATTGAGAAACACCAACAAACTCAACAACAACCTCAACATTGAAAAATAACAACAAACTCAACATTGAAAAACACCAGCAAATTCAACAACAACCTCAACATTGAAAAACACCAACAAATTCAACAACAAACTCAAGATTGAAAAACACCCACAAATTCAACAACCTCAACATTGAAAAACAACAACAACCTCATCATTGAAAAACACCAACAAATTCAACAACAACCTCAACATTGAAAAACACCAACAAATTCAACAACAACCTCAACATTGAAAAACAACAACAACCTCAACATTGAAAAACACCAACAAATACAACAACAACCTCAACATTGAAAAACAACAGCAACCTCAACATTGAAAAACACCAACAAATTCAACAGCAACCTCAACATTGAAAAACACCAACAAATTCAACAACAACCTCAACATTGAAAAACAACAACAACCTAAACATTGAAAAACACCAACAAATTCAACAACAACCTCAACATTGAAAAACAACAACAACCTCAACATTGAAAAACACCAACAAATTCAACAACAACCTCAACATTGAAAAACACCAACAAATTCAACAACAACCTCAGCATTGAAAAACAACAACAACCTCAACATTGAAAAACACCAACAAATTCAACAACAACCTCAACATGAAAAACAACAACAACCTCAACATTGAAAAACACCAACAAATTCAACAAAAACTTCAACATTGAAAAACACCAACAAATTCAACAACAACCTCAACATTGAGAAACACCAACAAATTCAACAACAAACTCAACATTGAAAAACACCAACAAATTCAACAACAACCTCAACATTGAAAAACAACAACAACCTCAACATTGAAAAACACCAACAAATTCAACAACAACCTCAACATTGAAAAGCACGAACAAATTCAACAACAACCTCAACATTGAAAAACAACAACAACCTCAACATTGAAAAACACCAACAAATTCAACAACAACCTCAACATTGAAAAACAACAACAACCTCAACATTGAAAAACACCAACAAATTCAACAACAACCTCAACATTGAAAAACAACAACAAACTCAACATTGAAAAACACCAACAAATTCAACAACAACCTCAACATTGAAAAACACCAACAAATTCAACAACAACCTCAACATTGAAAAACAACAACAACCCATACATTGAAAAACACCAACAAATTCAACAACAACCTCAACATTGAAAAACAACAACAACCTCAACATTGAAAAACACCAACAAATTCAACAAAAACCTCAACATTGATAAACAACAACAACCTCAACATTGATAAACACCAACAAATTCCACAACAACTTCAACATTGAAAAACACCAACAAATTCAACAACAACCTCGAAATTGAAAAACACCAATAAAATACAACAGCAACCGCAACATTGAAAAACAACAACAACCTCAACATTGAAAAACACCAACAAATTCAACAACAACCTCAACATTGAAAAACAACAACAACCTCAACATTGCAAAACACCAGCAAATTCAACAACAACCTCAACATTGAAAAACACCAACAAATTCAACAACAACCTCAACATTGAAAAACAACAACAATCTCAACATTGAAAAACACCAACAAATTCAACAACAACCTCAACATTGAAAAACAACAACAACCTCAACATTGAAAAACACCAAAACATTCAACAACAACCTCGACATTGAAAAACACCCTCAAATTCAAAATCAACCTCAACATTGAACAACACCAACAAACTCAACAACAACCTCAACATTGAAAAATAACAACAACCTCAACATTGAAAAACACCAACAAATTCAACAACAAACTCAAGATTGAAAAACACGCACAAATTCAACAACCTCAACATTGAAAAACAACAACAACCTCATCATTGAAAAACACCAACAAATTCAACAACAACCTCAACATTGAAAAACACCAACAAATTCAACAACAACCTCAACATTGAAAAAAAAAAACAACCTCAACATTGAAAAACACCAACAAATTCAACAATAACCTCAACATTGAAAAACAACAACAACCTCAACATTGAAAAACACCAACAAATTCAACAACCAGCTCAACATTGAAAAACAACAACAACCTCAACATTGAAAAACACCAACAAATTCAACAATAACCTCAACATTGAAAAACAACAACAACCTCAACATTGAAAAACACCAACAAATTCAACAACAACCTCGAAATTGAAAAACACCAACAAATTCAACAACAACCTCAACATTGAAAAACAACAACAACCTCAACATTGAAAAACACCAACAAATTCAACAATAACCTCAACATTGAAAAACAACAACAACCTCAACATTGAAAAACACCAACAAATTCAACAACAACCTCAACATTGAAAAACACCAACAAATTCAACAACAACCTCAGCATTGAAAAACAACAACAACCTAACATTGAAAAACACCAACAAATTCAACAACAACCTCAACATTGAAAAACAACAACAACCTCAACATTGAAAAACACCAACAAATTCAACAACAACCTCAACATTGAAAAACACCAACAAATTCAACAACAACCTCAACATTGAAAAGCACGAACAAATTCAACAACAACCTCAACATTGAAAAACAACAACAACCTCAACATTGAAAAACACCAACAAATTCAACAACAACCTCAACATTGAAAAACAACAACAACCTCAACATTGAAAAACACCAACAAATTCAACAACAACCTCAACATTGAAAAACAACAACAAACTCAACATTGAAAAACACCAACAAATTCAACAACAACCTCAACATTGAAAAACAACAGCAACCTCACCATTGAAAAACACCAACAAATTCAACAACAACCTCAACATTGAAAAACACCAACAAATTCAACAACAACCTCAACATTGAAAAACAACAACAACCTCAACATTGAAAAACACCAACAAATTCAACAACAACCTCAACATTGAAAAACAACAACAACCTCATCATTGAAAAACACCAACAAATTCAACAACAACCTCAACATTGAAAAACACCAACAAATTCAACAACAACCTCAACATTGAAAAACAACAACAACCTCAACATTGCAAACCACCAACAAATTCAACAACAACTTCAACATTTAAAAACACCAACAAATTCAAAAACAACCTCAACATTGAAAAACAACAACAACCTCAACATTGAAAAACACCAACAAATTCAACAACAACCTCAACATTGAAAAACACCAACAAATTCAACAACAACCTCAGCATTGAAAAACAACAACAACCTCAACATTGAAAAACACCAACAAATTCAACAACAACCTCAACATTGAAAAACAACAACAACCTCAACATTGAAAAACACCAACAAATTCAACAACAACTTCAACATTGAAAAACACCAACAAATTCAACAACAACCTCAACATTGAGAAACACCAACAAACTCAACAACAACCTCAACATTGAAAAATAACAACAAACTCAACATTGAAAAACACCAGCAAATTCAACAACAACCTCAACATTGAAAAACACCAACAAATTCAACAACAAACTCAAGATTGAAAAACACCCACAAATTCAACAACCTCAACATTGAAAAACAACAACAACCTCATCATTGAAAAACACCAACAAATTCAACAACAACCTCAACATTGAAAAACACCAACAAATTCAACAACAACCTCAACATTGAAAAACAACAACAACCTCAACATTGAAAAACACCAACAAATACAACAACAACCTCAACATTGAAAAACAACAGCAACCTCAACATTGAAAAACACCAACAAATTCAACAGCAACCTCAACATTGAAAAACACCAACAAATTCAACAACAACCTCAACATTGAAAAACAACAACAACCTAAACATTGAAAAACACCAACAAATTCAACAACAACCTCAACATTGAAAAACAACAACAACCTCAACATTGAAAAACACCAACAAATTCAACAACAACCTCAACATTGAAAAACACCAACAAATTCAACAACAACCTCAGCATTGAAAAACAACAACAACCTCAACATTGAAAAACACCAACAAATTCAACAACAACCTCAACATGAAAAACAACAACAACCTCAACATTGAAAAACACCAACAAATTCAACAAAAACTTCAACATTGAAAAACACCAACAAATTCAACAACAACCTCAACATTGAGAAACACCAACAAATTCAACAACAAACTCAACATTGAAAAACACCAACAAATTCAACAACAACCTCAACATTGAAAAACAACAACAACCTCAACATTGAAAAACACCAACAAATTCAACAACAACCTCAACATTGAAAAGCACGAACAAATTCAACAACAACCTCAACATTGAAAAACAACAACAACCTCAACATTGAAAAACACCAACAAATTCAACAACAACCTCAACATTGAAAAACAACAACAACCTCAACATTGAAAAACACCAACAAATTCAACAACAACCTCAACATTGAAAAACAACAACAAACTCAACATTGAAAAACACCAACAAATTCAACAACAACCTCAACATTGAAAAACACCAACAAATTCAACAACAACCTCAACATTGAAAAACAACAACAACCCATACATTGAAAAACACCAACAAATTCAACAACAACCTCAACATTGAAAAACAACAACAACCTCAACATTGAAAAACACCAACAAATTCAACAACAACCTCAACATTGATAAACAACAACAACCTCAACATTGATAAACACCAACAAATTCCACAACAACTTCAACATTGAAAAACACCAACAAATTCAACAACAACCTCGAAATTGAAAAACACCAATAAAATACAACAGCAACCGCAACATTGAAAAACAACAACAACCTCAACATTGAAAAACACCAACAAATTCAACAACAACCTCAACATTGAAAAACAACAACAACCTCAACATTGCAAAACACCAGCAAATTCAACAACAACCTCAACATTGAAAAACACCAACAAATTCAACAACAACCTCAACATTGAAAAACAACAACAATCTCAACATTGAAAAACACCAACAAATTCAACAACAACCTCAACATTGAAAAACAACAACAACCTCAACATTGAAAAACACCAAAACATTCAACAACAACCTCGACATTGAAAAACACCCTCAAATTCAAAATCAACCTCAACATTGAACAACACCAACAAACTCAACAACAACCTCAACATTGAAAAATAACAACAACCTCAACATTGAAAAACACCAACAAATTCAACAACAAACTCAAGATTGAAAAACACCCACAAATTCAACAACCTCAACATTGAAAAACAACAACAACCTCATCATTGAAAAACACCAACAAATTCAACAACAACCTCAACATTGAAAAACACCAACAAATTCAACAACAACCTCAACATTGAAAAAAAAAACAACCTCAACATTGAAAAACACCAACAAATTCAACAATAACCTCAACATTGAAAAACAACAACAACCTCAACATTGAAAAACACCAACAAATTCAACAACCAGCTCAACATTGAAAAACAACAACAACCTCAACATTGAAAAACACCAACAAATTCAACAATAACCTCAACATTGAAAAACAACAACAACCTCAACATTGAAAAACACCAACAAATTCAACAACAACCTCGAAATTGAAAAACACCAACAAATTCAACAACAACCTCAACATTGAAAAACAACAACAACCTCAACATTGAAAAACACCAACAAATTCAACAATAACCTCAACATTGAAAAACAACAACAACCTCAACATTGAAAAACACCAACAAATTCAACAACAACCTCAACATTGAAAAACACCAACAAATTCAACAACAACCTCAGCATTGAAAAACAACAACAACCTAACATTGAAAAACACCAACAAATTCAACAACAACCTCAACATTGAAAAACAACAACAACCTCAACATTGAAAAACACCAACAAATTCAACAACAACCTCAACATTGAAAAACACCAACAAATTCAACAACAACCTCAACATTGAAAAGCACGAACAAATTCAACAACAACCTCAACATTGAAAAACAACAGCAACCTCAACATTGAAAAACACCAACAAATTCAACAACAACCTCAACATTGAAAAACAACAACAACCTCAACATTGAAAAACACCAACAAATTCAACAACAACCTCAACATTGAAAAACAACAACAAACTCAACATTGAAAAACACCAACAAATTCAACAACAACCTCAACATTGAAAAACAACAGCAACCTCACCATTGAAAAACACCAACAAATTCAACAACAACCTCAACATTGAAAAACACCAACAAATTCAACAACAACCTCAACATTGAAAAACAACAACAACCTCAACATTGAAAAACACCAACAAATTCAACAACAACCTCAACATTGAAAAACAACACCAACCTCAACATTGAAAAACACCAACAAATTCAACAACAACCTCAACATTGAAAAACACCAACAAATTCAACAACAACCTCAGCATTGAAAAACAACAACAACCTCAACATTGAAAAACACCAACAAATTCAACAACAACCTCAACATTGATAAACAACAACCACCTCAACATTGATAAACACCAACAAATTCAACAACAACTTCAACATTGAAAAACAACAACAAATTCAACAACAACCTCGAAATTGAAAAACACCAAGAAAATACAACAGCAACCTCAACATTGAAAAACAACAACAACCTCAACATTGAAAAACACCAACAAATTCAACAACAACCTCAACATTGAAAAACAACAACAACCTCAACATTGCAAAACACCAGCAAATTCAACAACAACCTCAACATTGAAAAACACCAACAAATTCAACAACAACCTCAACATTGAAAAACAACAACAACATCATCATTGAAAAACACCAACAAATTCAACAACAACCTCAACATTGAAAAACACCAACAAATTCAACAACAACCTCAACATTGAAAAACAACAACAACCTCAACATTGCAAAACACCAACAAATTCAACAACAACTTCAACATTTAAAAACACCAACAAATTCAAAAACAACCTCAACATTGAAAAACAACAACAACCTCAACATTGAAAAACACCAACAAATTCAACAACAACCTCAACATTGAAAAACACCAACAAATTCAACAACAACCTCAGCATTGAAAAACAACAACAACCTCAACATTGAAAAACACCAACAAATTCAACAACAACCTCAACATTGAAAAACAACAACAACCTCAACATTGAAAAACACCAACAAATTCAACAACAACTTCAACATTGAAAAACACCAACAAATTCAACAACAACCTCAACATTGAGAAACACCAACAAACTCAACAACAACCTCAACATTGAAAAATAACAACAAACTCAACATTGAAAAACACCAGCAAATTCAACAAATACCTCAACATTGAAAAACACCAACAAATTCAACAACAAACTCAAGATTGAAAAACACCCACAAATTCAACAACCTCAACATTGAAAAACAACAACAACCTCATCATTGAAAAACACCAACAAAATCAACAACAACCTCAACATTGAAAAACACCAACAAATTCAACAACAACCTCAACATTGAAAAACAACAACAACCTCAACATTGAAAAACACCAACAAATACAACAACAACCTCAACATTGAAAAACAACAACAACCTCAACATTGAAAAACACCAACAAATTCAACAACAACCTCAACATTGAAAAACAACCACAAACTCATCATTGAAAAACACCAACAAATTCAACAACCAGCTTAACACTGAAAAACAACAACAACCTCAACATTGAAAAACACCAACAAATTCAACAATAACCTCAACATTGAAAAACAACAACAACCTCAACATTGAAAAACACCAACAAATTCAACAACAACCTCGAAATTGAAAAACACAAACAAATTCAACAACAACCTCAACATTGAAAAACAACAACAACCTCAACATTGAAAAACACCAACAAATTCAACAATAACCTCAACATTGAAAAACAACAACAACCTCAACATTGAAAAACACCAACAAATTCAACAACAACCTCAACATTGAAAAACACCAACAAATTCAACAACAACCTCAGCATTGAAAAACAACAACAACCTCAACATTGAAAAACACCAACAAATTCAACAACAACCTCAACATTGAAAAACAAGAACAACCTCAACATTGAAAAACACCAACAAATTCAACAACAACCTCAACATTGAAAAACAACAACAACCTCAACATTGAAAAACACCAACAAATTCAACAACAACCTCAACATTGAAAAGCACGAACAAATTCAACAACAACCTCAACATTGAAAAACAACAACAACCTCAACATTGAAAAACACCAAAAAATTCAACAACAACCTCAACATTGAAAAACAACAACAACCTCAACATTGCAAAACACCAACAAATTCAACAACAACCTCAACATTGAAAAACAACAACAAACTCAACATTGAAAAACACCAACAAATTCAACAACAACCTCAACATTGAAAAACAACAGCAACCTCAACATTGAAAAACACCAACAAATTCAACAGCAACCTCAACATTGAAAAACACCAACAAATTCAACAACAACCTCAACATTGAAAAACAACAACAACCTAAACATTGAAAAACACCAACAAATTCAACAACAACCTCAACATTGAAAAACAACAACAACCTCAACATTGAAAAACACCAACAATTTCAACAACAACCTCAACATTGAAAAACACCAACAAATTCAACAACAACCTCAGCATTGAAAAACAACAACAACCTCAACATTGAAAAACACCAACAAATTCAACAACAACCTCAACATTGATAAACAACAACAACCTCAACATTGATAAACACCAACAAATTCCACAACAACTTCAACATTGAAAAACACCAACAAATTCAACAACAACCTCGAAATTGAAAAACACCAATAAAATACAACAGCAACCTCAACATTGAAAAACAACAACAACCTCAACATTTAAAAACACCAACAAATTCAACAACAACCTCAACATTGAAAAACAACAACAACCTCAACATTGCAAAACACCAGCAAATTCAACAACAACCTCAACATTGAAAAACACCAACAAATTCAACAACAACCTCAACATTGAAAAACAACAACAATCTCAACATTGAAAAACACCAACAAATTCAACAACAACCTCAACATTGAAAAACAACAACAACCTCAACATTGAAAAACACCAAAAAATTCAACAACAACCTCGACATTGAAAAACACCCTCAAATTCAAAATCAACCTCAACATTGAACAACACCAACAAACTCAACAACAACCTCAACATTGAAAAATAACAACAACCTCAACATTGAAAAACACCAACAAATTCAACAACAAACTCAAGATTGAAAAACACCCACAAATTCAACAACCTCAACATTGAAAAACAACAACAACCTCATCATTGAAAAACACCAACAAATTCAACAACAACCTCAACATTGAAAAACACCAACAAATTCAACAACAACCTCAACATTGAAAAACAACAACAACCTCAACATTGAAAAACACCAACAAATTCAACAACAACCTCAACATTGAAATACAACAACAACCACAACATTGAAAAACACCAACAAATTCAACAACAACCTCAACATTGAAAAACAACATCAAACTCAACATTGAAAAACACCAACAAATTCAACAACAACCTCAACATTGAAAAAAAAACAACCTCAACATTGAAAAACACCAACAAATTCAACAATAACCTCAACATTGAAAAACAACAACAACCTCAACATTGAAAAACACCAACAAATTTAACAACAACCTCGAAATTGAAAAACACCAACAAATTCAACAACAACCTCAACATTGAAAAACAACAACAACCTCAACATTGAAAAACACCAACAAATTCAACAACAACCTCAACATTGAAAAACAACAACAACCTCAACATTGAAAAACACCAACAAATTCAACAACAACCTCAACATTGAAAAACACCAACAAATTCAACAACAACCTCAGCATTGAAAAACAACAACAACCTCAACATTGAAAAACACCAACAAATTCAACAACAACCTCAACATTGAAAAACAACAACAACCTCAACATTGAAAAACACCAACAAATTCAACAAAAACTTCAACATTGAAAAACACCAACAAATTCAACAACAACCTCAACATTGAGAAACACCAACAAATTCAACAACAAACTCAACATTGAAAAACACCAACAAATTCAACAACAACCTCAACATTGAAAAACAACAACAACCTCATCATTGAAAAACACCAACAAATTCAACAACAACCTCAACATTGAAAAACACCAACAAATTCAACAACAACCTCAACATTGAAAAACAACAACAACCTCAACATTGAAAAACACCAACAAATACAACAACAACCTCAACATTGAAAAACAACAACAACCTCAACATTGAAAAACACCAACAAATTCAACAACAACCTCAACATTGAAAAACAACCACAAACTCATCATTGAAAAACACCAACAAATTCAACAACCAGCTCAACATTGAAAAACAACAACAACCTCAACATTGAAAAACACCAACAAATTCAACAATAACCTCAACATTGAAAAACAACAACAACCTCAACATTGAAAAACACCAACAAATTCAACAACAACCTCGAAATTGAAAAACACCAACAAATTCAACAACAACCTCAACATTGAAAAACAACAACAACCTCAACATTGAAAAACACCAACAAATTCAACAATAACCTCAACATTGAAAAACAACAACAACCTCAACATTGAAAAACACCAACAAATTCAACAACAACCTCAACATTGAAAAACACCAACAAATTCAACAACAACCTCAGCATTGAAAAACAACAACAACCTCAACATTGAAAAACACCAACAAATTCAACAACAACCTCAACATTGAAAAACAACAACAACCTCAACATTGAAAAACACGAACAAATTCAACAACAACCTCAACATTGAAAAACAACAACAACCTCAACATTGAAAAACCCCAGCAAATTCAACAACAACCTCAACATTGAAAAGCACCAACAAATTCAACAACAACCTCAACATTGAAAAACAACAACAACCTCAACATTGAAAAACACCAACAAATTCAACAACAACCTCAACATTGAAAAACAACAACAACCTCAACATTGAAAAACACCAACAAATTCAACAACAACCTCACCATTGAAAAACAACAACAAACTCAACATTGAAAAACACCAACAAATTCAACAACAACCTCAACATTGAAAAACAACAACAACCTCAACATTGAAAAACACCAACAAATTCAACAACAACCTCAACATTGAAAAACACCAACAAATTCAACAACAACCTCAACATTGAAAAACAACAACAACCTAAACATTGAAAAACACCAACAAATTCAACAACAACCTCAACATTGAAAAACAACAACAACCTCAACATTGAAAAACACCAACAAATTCAACAACAACCTCAACATTGAAAAACACCAACAAATTCAACAACAACCTCAGCATTGAAAAACAACAACAACCTCAACATTGAAAAACACCAACAAATTCAACAACAACCTCAACATTGATAAACAACAACAACCTCAACATTGATAAACACCAACAAATTCCACAACAACTTCAACATTGAAAAACACCAACAAATTCAACAACCTCGAAATTGAAAAACACCAATAAAATACAACAGCAACCTCAACATTGAAAAACAACAACAACCTCAACATTGAAAAACACCAACAAATTCAACAACAACCTCAACATTGAAAAACAACAACAACCTCAACATTGCAAAACACCAGCAAATTCAACAACAACCTCAACATTGAAAAACACCAACAAATTCAACAACAACCTCAACATTGAAAAACAACAACAATCTCAACATTGAAAAACACCAACAAATTCAACAACAACCTCAACATTGAAAAACAACAACAACCTCAACATTGAAAAACACCAAAAAATTCAACAACAACCTCGACATTGAAAAACACCCTCAAATTCAAAATCAACCTCAACATTGAACAACACCAACAAACTCAACAACAACCTCAACATTGAAAAATAACAACAACCTCAACATTGAAAAACACCACCATTTCAACAACAACCTCAACATTGAAAAACACCAACAAATTCAACAACAAACTCAAGATTGAAAAACACCCACAAATTCAACAACCTCAACATTGAAAAACAACAACAACCTCATCATTGAAAAACACCAACAAATTCAACAACAACCTCAACATTGAAAAACACCAACAAATTCAACAACAACCTCAACATTGAAAAACAACAACAACCTCAACATTGAAAAACACCAACAAATTCAACAACAACCTCAACATTGAAATACAACAACAACCACAACATTGAAAAACACCAACAAATTCAACAACAACCTCAACATTGAAAAACAACATCAAACTCAACATTGAAAAACACCAACAAATTCAACAACAACCTCAACATTGAAAAAAAAACAACCTCAACATTGAAAAACACCAACAAATTCAACAATAACCTCAACATTGAAAAACAACAACAACCTCAACATTGAAAAACACCAACAAATTTAACAACAACTTCGAAATTGAAAAACACCAACAAATTCAACAACAACCTCAACATTGAAAAACAACAACAACCTCAACATTGAAAAACACCAACAAATTCAACAACAACCTCAACATTGAAAAACAACAACAACCTCAACATTGAAAAACACCAACAAATTCAACAACAACCTCAACATTGAAAAACACCAACAAATTCAACAACAACCTCAGCATTGAAAAACAACAACAACCTCAACATTGAAAAACACCAACAAATTCAACAACAACCTCAACAATGAAAAACAACAACAACCTCAACATTGAAAAACACCAACAAATTCGACAAAAACTTCAACATTGAAAAACACCAACAAATTCAACAACAACCTCAACATTGAGAAACACCAACAAATTCAACAACAACCTCAACATTGAAAAACACCAACAAATTCAACAACAACCTCAACATTGAAAAACAACAACAACCTCAACATTGAAAAACACCAACAAATTCAACAACAACCTCAACATTGAAAAGCACGAACAAATTCAACAACAACCTCAACATTGAAAAACAACAACAACCTCAACATTGAAAAACACCAACAAATTCAACAACAACCTCAACATTGAAAAACAACAACAACCTCAACATTGAAAAACACCAACAAATTCAACAACAACCTCAACATTGAAAAACAACAACAAACTCAACATTGAAAAACACCAACAAATTCAACAACAACCTCAACATTGAAAAACACCAACAAATTCAACAACAACCTCAACATTGAAAAACAACAACAACCTATACATTGAAAAACACCAACAAATTCAACAACAACCTCAACATTGAAAAACAACAACAACCTCAACATTGAAAAACACCAACAAATTCAACAACAACCTCAACATTGAAAAACACCAACAAATTCAACAACAACCTCAGCATTGAAAAACAACAACAACCTCAACATTGAAAAACACCAACAAATTCAACAACAACCTCAACATTGAAAAACAACAACAACCTCAACATTGAAAAACACCAACAAATTCAACCACAACTTCAACATTGAAAAACACGAACAAATTCAACAACAACCTCGAAATTGAAAAACACCAATAAAATACACCAACAACCTCAACATCGAAAAACAACAACAACCTCAACATTGAAAAACACCAACAAATTCAACAACAACCTCAACATTGAAAAACAACAACAACCTCAAGATTGCAAAACACCCGCAAATTCAACAACAACCTCAACATTTAAAAACACCAACAAATTCAACAACAACCTCAACATTGAGAAACAACAACAATCTCAACATTGAAAAACACCAACAAATTCAACAACAACCTCAACATTGAAAAACAACAACAACCTCAACATTGAAAAACACCAAAAAATTCAACAACAACCTCGACATTGAAAAACACCCTCAAATTCAAAATCAACCTGAACATTGAACAACACCAACAACCTCAAAATTGAAAAAACACCAACAAATTCAACAACAACCTCAACATTTAAAAACAACAACAACCTCAACATTGAAAAACACCAACAAATTCAAAAACAGCCTCAACATTGAAAATCACCAACAAATTCAACAACAACCTTAACATTGAACAACACCAACAAAATCAACAACAACCTCAACATTGAAAAATAACAACAACCTCAAGATTGAAAAACACCAACAAATTCAACAACAACCTCAACATTGAGAAACACCAACAAACTCAACAACAACCTCAACATTGAAAAATAACAACAACCTCAACATTGAAAAACACCAGCAAATTCAACAACAACCTCAACATTGAAAAACACCAACAAATTCAACAACAAACTCAAGATTGAAAAACACCCACAAATTCAACAACCTCAACATTGAAAAACAACAACAACCTCATCATTGAAAAACACCAACAAATTCAACAACATCCTCAACATTGAAAAACACGAACAAATTCAACAACAACCTCAACATTGAAAACCAACAACAACCTCAACATTGCAAAACACCAACAAATTCAACAACAACCTCAACATTTAAAAACACCAACAAATTCAAAAACAACCTCAACATTGAAAAACAACAACAACCTCAACATTGAAAAACACCAACAAATTCAACAACAACCTCAACATTGAAAAACACCAACAAATTCAACAACAACCTCAGCATTGAAAAACAACAACAACCTCAACATTGAAAAACACCAACAAATTCAACAACAACCTCAACATTGAAAAACAACAACAACCTCAACATTGAAAAACACCAACAAATTCAACAACAACTTCAACATTGAAAAACACCAACAAATTCAACAACAACCTCAACATTGAGAAACACCAACAAACTCAACAACAACCTCAACATTGAAAAACAACAACAATCTCAACATTGAAAAACACCAACAAATTCAACAACAACCTCAACATTGAAAAACAACAACAACCTCAACATTGAAAAACACGAAAAAATTCAACAACAACCTCGACATTGAAAAACACCCTCAAATTCAAAATCAACCTCAACATTGAACAACAACAACAACCTCAAAATTGAAAAAACACCAACAAATTCAACAACAACCTCAACATTGAAAAACACCAACAAGTTCAAAAACAACCTCAACATTGAAAAACACCAACAATTTCAACAACAACCTCAACATTGAACAACACCAACAAACTCAACAACAACCTCAACATTGAAAAATAACAACAACCTCAACATTGAAAAACACCACCATTTCAACAACATCCTCAACATTGAAAAACACCAACAAATTCAACAACAAACTCAAGATTGAAAAACACCCACAAATTCAACAACCTCAACATTGAAAAACAACAACAACCTCATCATTGAAAAACACCAACAAATTCAACAACAACCTCAACATTGAAAAACACCAACAAATTCAACAACAACCTCAACATTGAAAAACAACAACAACCTCAACATTGAAAAACACCAACAAATTCAACAACAACCTCAACATTGAAAAACAACAACAACCACAACATTGAAAAACACCAACAAATTCAACAACAACCTCAACATTGAAAAACAACAACAAACTCAACATTGAAAAACACCAACAAATTCAACAACAACCTCAACATTGAAAAAAAAACAACCTCAACATTGAAAAACACCAACAAATTCAACAATAACCTCAACATTGAAAAACAACAACAACCTAAACATTGAAAAACACCAGCAAATTCAACAACAACCTCAACATTGAAAAACAACAACAACCTCAACATTGAAAAACACCAACAAATTCAACAACAACCTCAACATTGAAAAACACCAACAAATTCAACAACAACCTCAGCATTGAAAAACAACAACAACCTCAACATTGAAAAACACCAACAAATTCAACAACAACCTCAACATTGATAAACAACAACAACCTCAACATTGATAAACACCAACAAATTCCACAACAACTTCAACATTGAAAAACACCAACAAATTCAACAACAACCTCGAAATTGAAAAACACCAATAAAATACAACAGCAACCTCAACATTGAAAAACAACAACAACCTCAACATTGAAAAACACCAACAAATTCAACAACAACCTCAACATCGAAAAACAACAACAACCTCAACATTGCAAAACACCAGCAAATTCAACAACAACCTCAACATTGAAAAACACCAACAAATTCAACAACAACCTCAACATTGAAAAACAACAACAATCTCAACATTGAAAAACACCAACAAATTCAACAACAACCTCAACATTGAAAAACAACAACAACCTCAACATTGAAAAACACCAAAAAATTCAACAACAACCTCGACATTGAAAAACACCCTCAAATTCAAAATCAACCTCAACATTGAACAACACCAACAAACTCAACAACAACCTCAACATTGAAAAATAACAACAACCTCAACATTGAAAAACACCACCATTTCAACAACAACCTCAACATTGAAAAACACCAACAAATTCAACAACAAACTCAAGATTGAAAAACACCCACAAATTCAACAACCTCAACATTGAAAAACAACAACAACCTCATCATTGAAAAACACCAACAAATTCAACAACAACCTCAACATTGAAAAACACCAACAAATTCAACAACAACCTCAACATTGAAAAACAACAACAACCTCAACATTGAAAAACACCAACAAATTCAACAACAACCTCAACATTGAAATACAACAACAACCACAACATTGAAAAACACCAACAAATTCAACAACAACCTCAACATTGAAAAACAACATCAAACTCAACATTGAAAAACACCAACAAATTCAACAACAACCTCAACATTGAAAAAAAAAACAACCTCAACATTGAAAAACACCAACAAATTCAACAATAACCTCAACATTGAAAAACAACAACAACCTCAACATTGAAAAACACCAACAAATTTAACAACAACTTCGAAATTGAAAAACACCAACAAATTCAACAACAACCTCAACATTGAAAAACAACAACAACCTCAACATTGAAAAACACCAACAAATTCAACAACAACCTCAACATTGAAAAACAACAACAACCTCAACATTGAAAAACACCAACAAATTCAACAACAACCTCAACATTGAAAAACACCAACAAATTCAACAACAACCTCAGCATTGAAAAACAACAACAACCTCAACATTGAAAAACACCAACAAATTCAACAACAACCTCAACAATGAAAAACAACAACAACCTCAACATTGAAAAACACCAACAAATTCAACAAAAACTTCAACATTGAAAAACACCAACAAATTCAACAACAACCTCAACATTGAGAAACACCAACAAATTCAACAACAAACTCAACATTGAAAAACACCAACAAATTCAACAACAACCTCAACATTGAAAAACAACAACAACCTCAACATTGAAAAACACCAACAAATTCAACAACAACCTCAACATTGAAAAGCACGAACAAATTCAACAACAACCTCAACATTGAAAAACAACAACAACCTCAACATTGAAAAACACCAACAAATTCAACAACAACCTCAACATTGAAAAACAACAACAACCTCAACATTGAAAAACACCAACAAATTCAACAACAACCTCAACATTGAAAAACAACAACAAACTCAACATTGAAAAACACCAACAAATTCAACAACAACCTCAACATTGAAAAACACCAACAAATTCAACAACAACCTCAACATTGAAAAACAACAACAACCTATACATTGAAAAACACCAACAAATTCAACAACAACCTCAACATTGAAAAACAACAACAACCTCAACATTGAAAAACACCAACAAATTCAACAACAACCTCAACATTGAAAAACAACAACAAACTCAACATTGAAAAACACCAACAAATTCAACAACAACCTCGACATTGAAAAACACCAACAAATTCAACAACAACCTCAACATTGAAAAACAACAACAACCTATACATTGAAAAACACCAACAAATTCAACAACAACCTCAACATTGAAAAACAACAACAACCTCAACATTGAAAAACACCAACAAATTCAACAACAACCTCAACATTGAAAAACACCAACAAATTCAACAACAACCTCAGCATTGAAAAACAACAACAACCTCAACATTGAAAAACACCAACAAATTCAACAACAACCTCAACATTGAAAAACAACAACAACCTCAACATTGAAAAACACCAACAAATTCAACAACAACTTCAACATTGAAAAACACGAACAAATTCAACAACAACCTCGAAATTGAAAAACACCAATAAAATACACCAACAACCTCAACATCGAAAAACAACAACAACCTCAACATTGAAAAACACCAACAAATTCAACAACAACCTCAACATTGAAAAACAACAACAACCTCAAGATTGCAAAACACCCGCAAATTCAACAACAACCTCAACATTTAAAAACACCAACAAATTCAACAACAACCTCAACATTGAGAAACAACAACAATCTCAACATTGAAAAACACCAACAAATTCAACAACAACCTCAACATTGAAAAACAACAACAACCTCAACATTGAAAAACACCAAAAAATTCAACAACAACCTCGACATTGAAAAACACCCTCAAATTCAAAATCAACCTGAACATTGAACAACACCAACAACCTCAAAATTGAAAAAACACCAACAAATTCAACAACAACCTCAACATTTAAAAACAACAACAACCTCAACATTGAAAAACACCAACAAATTCAAAAACAGCCTCAACATTGAAAATCACCAACAAATTCAACAACAACCTTAACATTGAACAACACCAACAAACTCAACAACAACCTCAACATTGAAAAATAACAACAACCTCAAGATTGAAAAACACCAACAAATTCAACAACAACCTCAACATTGAGAAACACCAACAAACTCAACAACAACCTCAACATTGAAAAATAACAACAACCTCAACATTGAAATACACCAGCAAATTCAACAACAACCTCAACATTGAAAAACACCAACAAATTCAACAACAAACTCAAGATTGAAAAACACCCACAAATTCAACAACCTCAACATTGAAAAACAACAACATCCTCAACATTGAAAAACACGAACAAATTCAACAACAACCTCAACATTGAAAACCAACCACAACCTCAACATTGCAAAACACCAACAAATTCAACAACAACCTCAACATTTAAAAACACCAACAAATTCAAAAACAACCTCAACATTGAAAAACAACAACAACCCCAACATTGAAAAACACCAACAAATTCAACAACAACCTCAACATTGAAAAACACCAACAAATTCAACAACAACCTCAGCATTGAAAAACAACAACAACCTCAACATTGAAAAACACCAACAAATTCAACAACAACCTCAACATTGAAAAACAACAACAACCTCAACATTGAAAAACACCAACAAATTCAACAACAACTTCAACATTGAAAAACACCAACAAATTCAACAACAACCTCAACATTGAAAAACAACAACAACCTATACATTGAAAAACACCAACAAATTCAACAACAACCTCAACATTGAAAAACAACAACAACCTCAACATTGAAAAACACCAACAAATTCAACAACAACCTCAACATTGAAAAACAACAACAAACTCAACATTGAAAAACACCAACAAATTCAACAACAACCTCGACATTGAAAAACACCAACAAATTCAACAACAACCTCAACATTGAAAAACAACAACAACCTATACATTGAAAAACACCAACAAATTCAACAACAACCTCAACATTGAAAAACAACAACAACCTCAACATTGAAAAACACCAACAAATTCAACAACAACCTCAACATTGAAAAACACCAACAAATTCAACAACAACCTCAGCATTGAAAAACAACAACAACCTCAACATTGAAAAACACCAACAAATTCAACAACAACCTCAACATTGAAAAACAACAACAACCTCAACATTGAAAAACACCAACAAATTCAACAACAACTTCAACATTGAAAAACACGAACAAATTCAACAACAACCTCGAAATTGAAAAACACCAATAAAATACACCAACAACCTCAACATCGAAAAACAACAACAACCTCAACATTGAAAAACACCAACAAATTCAACAACAACCTCAACATTGAAAAACAACAACAACCTCAAGATTGCAAAACACCCGCAAATTCAACAACAACCTCAACATTTAAAAACACCAACAAATTCAACAACAACCTCAACATTGAGAAACAACAACAATCTCAACATTGAAAAACACCAACAAATTCAACAACAACCTCAACATTGAAAAACAACAACAACCTCAACATTGAAAAACACCAAAAAATTCAACAACAACCTCGACATTGAAAAACACCCTCAAATTCAAAATCAACCTGAACATTGAACAACACCAACAACCTCAAAATTGAAAAAACACCAACAAATTCAACAACAACCTCAACATTTAAAAACAACAACAACCTCAACATTGAAAAACACCAACAAATTCAAAAACAGCCTCAACATTGAAAATCACCAACAAATTCAACAACAACCTTAACATTGAACAACACCAACAAACTCAACAACAACCTCAACATTGAAAAATAACAACAACCTCAAGATTGAAAAACACCAACAAATTCAACAACAACCTCAACATTGAGAAACACCAACAAACTCAACAACAACCTCAACATTGAAAAATAACAACAACCTCAACATTGAAATACACCAGCAAATTCAACAACAACCTCAACATTGAAAAACACCAACAAATTCAACAACAAACTCAAGATTGAAAAACACCCACAAATTCAACAACCTCAACATTGAAAAACAACAACATCCTCAACATTGAAAAACACGAACAAATTCAACAACAACCTCAACATTGAAAACCAACCACAACCTCAACATTGCAAAACACCAACAAATTCAACAACAACCTCAACATTTAAAAACACCAACAAATTCAAAAACAACCTCAACATTGAAAAACAACAACAACCCCAACATTGAAAAACACCAACAAATTCAACAACAACCTCAACATTGAAAAACACCAACAAATTCAACAACAACCTCAGCATTGAAAAACAACAACAACCTCAACATTGAAAAACACCAACAAATTCAACAACAACCTCAACATTGAAAAACAACAACAACCTCAACATTGAAAAACACCAACAAATTCAACAACAACTTCAACATTGAAAAACACCAACAAATTCAACAACAACCTCAACATTGAGAAACACCAACAAACTCAACAACAACCTCAACATTGAAAAACAACAACAATCTCAACATTGAAAAACACCAACAAATTCAACAACAACCTCAACATTGAAAAACAACAACAACCTCAACATTGAAAAACACGAAAAAATTCAACAACAACCTCGACATTGAAAAACACCCTCAAATTCAAAATCAACCTCAACATTGAACAACAACAACAACCTCAAAATTGAAAAAACACCAACAAATTCAACAACAACCTCAACATTTAAAAACAACAACAACCTCAACATTGAAAAACACCAACAAGTTCAAAAACAACCTCAACATTGAAAAACACCAACAATTTCAACAACAACCTCAACATTGAACAACACCAACAAACTCAACAACAACCTCAACATTGAAAAATAACAACAACCTCAACATTGAAAAACACCACCATTTCAACAACAACCTCAACATTGAAAAACACCAACAAATTCAACAACAAACTCAAGATTGAAAAACACCCACAAATTCAACAACCTCAACATTGAAAAACAACAACAACCTCATCATTGAAAAACACCAACAAATTCAACAACAACCTCAACATTGAAAAACACCAACAAATTCAACAACAACCTCAACATTGAAAAACAACAACAACCTCAAAATTGAAAAACACCAACAAATTCAACAACAACCTCAACATTGAAAAACAACAACAACCACAACATTGAAAAACACCAACAAATTCAACAACAACCTCAACATTGAAAAACAACAACAAACTCAACATTGAAAAACACCAACAAATTCAACAACAACCTCAACATTGAAAAAAAAACAACCTCAACATTGAAAAACACCAACAAATTCAACAATAACCTCAACATTGAAAAACAACAAGAACCTCAACATTGAAAAACACCAACAAATTTAACAACAACCTCGAAATTGAAAAACACCAACAAATTCAACAACAACCTCAACATTGAAAAACAACAACAACCTCAACATTGAAAAACACCAACAAATTCAACAACAACCTCAACATTGAAAAACAACAACAACCTCAACATTGAAAAACACCAACAAATTCAACAACAACCTCAACATTGAAAAACACCAACAAATTCAACAACAACCTCAGCATTGAAAAACAACAACAACCTCAACATTGAAAAACACCAACAAATTCAACAACAACCTCAACATTGAAAAACAACAACAACCTCAACATTGAAAAACACCAACAAATTCAACAACAACTTCAACATTGAAAAACACCAACAAATTCAACAACAACCTCAACATTGAAAAACACCAACAAATTCAACAACAACCTCAACATTGAAAAACAACAACAATCTCAACATTGAAAAACACCAACAAATTCAACAACAACCTCAACATTGAAAAACAACAACAACCTCAACATTGAAAAACACCAAAAAATTCAACAACAACCTCGACATTGAAAAACACCCTCAAATTCAAAATCAACCTCAACATTGAACAACACCAACAAACTCAACAACAACCTCAACATTGAAAAATAACAACAACCTCAACATTGAAAAACACCACCATTTCAACAACAACCTCAACATTGAAAAACACCAACAAATTCAACAACAACCTCAACATTGAAAAACAACAACAACCTCAAGATTGCAAAACACCCGCAAATTCAACAACAACCTCAACATTTAAAAACACCAACAAATTCAACAACAACCTCAACATTGAGAAACAACAACAATCTCAACATTGAAAAACACCAACAAATTCAACAACAACCTCAACATTGAAAAACAACAACAACCTCAACATTGAAAAACACCAAAAAATTCAACAACAACCTCGACATTGAAAAACACCCTCACATTCAAAATCAACCTGAACATTGAACAACACCTACAACCTCAAAATTGAAAAAACACCAACAAATTCAACAACAACCTCAACATTTAAAAACAACAACCTCAACATTGAAAAACACCAACAAATTCAAAAACAACCTCAACATTGAAAATCACCAACAAATTCAACAACAACCTTAACATTGAACAACACCAACAAACTCAACAACAACCTCAACATTGAAAAATAACAACAACCTCAAGATTGAAAAACACCAACAAATTCAACAACAACCTCAACATTGAGAAACACCAACAAACTCAACAACAACCTCAACATTGAAAAATAACAACAACCTCAACATTGAAAAACACCAGCAAATTCAACAACAACCTCAACATTGAAAAACACCAACAAATTCAACAACAAACTCAAGATTGAAAAACACCCACAAATTCAACAACCTCAACATTGAAAAACAACAACAACCTCATCATTGAAAAACACCAACAAATTCAACAACAACCTCAACATTGAAAAACACGAACAAATTCAACAACAACCTCAACATTGAAAACCAACAACAACCTCAACATTGCAAAACACCAACAAATTCAACAACAACCTCAACATTTAAAAACACCAACAAATTCAAAAACAACCTCAACATTGAAAAACAACAACAACCTCAACATTGAAAAACACCAACAAATTCAACAACAACCTCAACATTGAAAAACACCAACAAATTCAACAACAACCTCAGCATTGAAAAACAACAACAACCTCAACATTGAAAAACACCAACAAATTCAACAACAACCTCAACATTGAAAAACAACAACAACCTCAACATTGAAAAACACCAACAAATTCAACAACAACTTCAACATTGAAAAACACCAACAAATTCAACAACAACCTCAAAATTGAGAAACACCAACAAACTCAACAACAACCTCAACATTGAAAAACAACAACAATCTCAACATTGAAAAACACCAACAAATTCAACAACAACCTCAACATTGAAAAACAACAACAACCTCAACATTGAAAAACACGAAAAAATTCAACAACAACCTCGACATTGAAAAACACCCTCAAATTCAAAATCAACCTCAACATTGAACAACAACAACAACCTCAAAATTGAAAAAACACCAACAAATTCAACAACAACCTCAACATTTAAAAACAAAAACAACCTCAACATTGAAAAACACCAACAAGTTCAAAAACAACCTCAACATTGAAAAACACCAACAATTTCAACAACAACCTCAACATTGAACAACACCAACAAACTCAACAACAACCTCAACATTGAAAAATAACAACAACCTCAACATTGAAAAACACCACCATTTCAACAACAACCTCAACATTGAAAAACACCAACAAATTCAACAACAAACTCAAGATTGAAAAACACCCACAAATTCAACAACCTCAACATTGAAAAACAACAACAACCTCATCATTGAAAAACACCAACAAATTCAACAACAACCTCAACATTGAAAAACACCAACAAATTCAACAACAACCTCAACATTGAAAAACAACAACAACCTCAACATTGAAAAACACCAACAAATTCAACAACAACCTCAACATTGAAATACAACAACAACCACAACATTGAAAAACACCAACAAATTCAACAACAACCTCAACATTGAAAAACAACAACAAACTCAACATTGAAAAACACCAACAAATTCAACAACAACCTCAACATTGAAAAAAAAACAACCTCAACATTGAAAAACACCAACAAATTCAACAATAACCTCAACATTGAAAAATAACAACAACCTCAACATTGAAAAACACCAACAAATTTAACAACAACCTCGAAATTGAAAAACACCAACAAATTCAACAACAACCTCAACATTGAAAAACAACAACAACTTCAACATTGAAAAACACCAACAAATTCAACAACAACCTCAACATTGAAAAACAACAACAACCTCAACATTGAAAAACACCAACAAATTCAACAACAACCTCAACATTGAAAAACACCAACAAATTCAACAACAACCTCAGCATTGAAAAACAACAACAAACTCAACATTGAAAAACACCAACTAATTCAACAACAACCTCAACATTGAAAAACAACAACAACCTCAACATTGAAAAACACCAACAAATTCAACAACAACTTCAACATTGAAAAACACCAACAAATTCAACAACAACCTCAACATTGAAAAACACCAACAAATTCAACAACAACCTCAACATTGAAAAACAACAACAATCTCAACATTGAAAAACACCAACAAATTCAACAACAACCTCAACATTGAAAAACAACAACAACCTCAACATTGAAAAACACCAAAAAATTCAACAACAACCTCGACATTGAAAAACACCCTCAAATTCAAAATCAACCTCAACATTGAACAACACCAACAAACTCAACAACAACCTCAACATTGAAAAATAACAACAACCTCAACATTGAAAAACACCACCATTTCAACAACAACCTCAACATTGAAAAACACCAACAAATTCAACAACAAACTCAAAATTGAAAAACACCCACAAATTCAACAACCTCAACATTGAAAAACAACAACAACCTCATCATTGAAAAACACCAACAAATTCAACAACAACCTCAACATTGATAAACACCAACAAATTCAACAACAACCTCAACATTGAAAAACAACAACAACCTCAACATTGAAAAAGACCAACAAATTCAACAACAACCTCAACATTGAAATACAACAACAACCACAACATTGAAAAACACCAACAAATTCAACAACAACCTCAACATTGAAAAACAACATCAAAGTCAACATTGAAAAACACCAACAAATTCAACAACAACCTCAACATTGAAAAAAAAACAACCTCAACATTGAAAAACACGAACAAATTCAACAATAACCTCAACATTGAAAAACAACAACAACCTCAACATTGAAAAACACCAACAAATTTAACAACAACCTCGAAATTGAAAAACACCAACAAATTCAACAACAACCTCAAAATTGAAAAACAACAACAACCTCAACATTGAAAAACACCAACAAATTCAACAACAACCTCAACATTGAAAAACAACAACAACCTCAAAATTGAAAAACACCAACAAATTCAACAACAACCTCAACATTGAAAAACACCAACAAATTCAACAACAACCTCAGCATTGAAAAACAACAACAACCTCAACATTGAAAAACACCAACAAATTCAACAACAACCTCAACATTGAAAAACAACAACAACCTCAACATTGAAAAACACCAACAAATTCAACAACAACTTCAACATTGAAAAACACCAACAAATTCAACAACAACCTCAACATTGAAAAACACCAACAAATTCAACAACAACCTCAACATTGAAAAACAACAACAATCTCAACATTGAAAAACACCAACAAATTCAACAACAACCTCAACATTGAAAAACAACAACAACCTCAACATTGAAAAACACCAAAAAATTCAACAACAACCTCGACATTGAAAAACAGCCTCAAATTCAAAATCAACCTCAACATTGAACAACACCAACAAACTCAACAACAACCTCAACATTGAAAAATAACAACAACCTCAACATTGAAAAACACCACCATTTCAACAACAACCTCAACATTGAAAAACACCAACAAATTCAACAACAACCTCAACATTGAAAAACAACAACAACCTCAAGATTGCAAAACACCCGCAAATTCAACAACAACCTCAACATTTAAAAACACCAACAAATTCAACAACAACCTCAACATTGAGAAACAACAACAACCTCAACATTGAAAAACACCAAAAAATTCAACAACAACCTCGACATTGAAAAACACCCTCAAATTCAAAATCAACCTGAACATTGAACAACACCTACAACCTCAAAATTGAAAAAACACCAACAAATTCAACAACAACCTCAACATTTAAAAACAACAACAACCTCAACATTGAAAAACACCAACAAATTCAAAAACAACCTCAACATTGAAAATCACCAACAAATTCAACAACAACCTTAACATTGAACAACACCAACAAACTCAACAACAACCTCAACATTGAAAAATAACAACAACCTCAAGATTGAAAAACACCAACAAATTCAACAACAACCTCAACATTGAGAAACACCAACAAACTCAACAACAACCTCAACATTGAAAAATAACAACAACCTCAACATTGAAAAACACCAGCAAATTCAACAACAACCTCAACATTGAAAAACACCAACAAATTCAACAACAAACTCAAGATTGAAAAACACCCACAAATTCAACAACCTCAACATTGAAAAACAACAACAACCTCATCAGTGAAAAACACCAACAAATTCAACAACAACCTCAACATTGAAAAACACGAACAAATTCAACAACAACCTCAACATTGAAAACCAACAACAACCTCAACATTGCAAAACACCAACAAATTCAACAACAACCTCAACATTTAAAAACACCAACAAATTCAAAAACAACCTCAACATTGAAAAACAACAACAACCTCAACATTGAAAAACACCAACAAATTCAACAACAACCTCAACATTGAAAAACACCAACAAATTCAACAACAACCTCAGCATTGAAAAACAACAACAACCTCAACATTGAAAAACACCAACAAATTCAACAACAACCTCAACATTGAAAAACAACAACAACCTCAATATTGAAAAACACCAACAAATTCAACAACAACTTCAACATTGAAAAACACCAACAAATTCAACAACAACCTCAACATTGAGAAACACCAACAAACTCAACAACAACCTCAACATTGAAAAACAACAACAATCTCAACATTGAAAAACACCAACAAATTCAACAACAACCTCAACATTGAAAAAAAACAACAACCTCAACATTGAAAAACACGAAAAAATTCAACAACAACCTCGACTTTGAAAAACACCGTCAAATTCAAAATCAACCTCAACATTGAACAACAACAACAACCTCAAAATTGAAAAAACACCAACAAATTCAACAACAACCTCAACATTTAAAAACAACAACAACCTCAACATTGAAAAACACCAACAAGTTCAAAAACAACCTCAACATTGAAAAACACCAACAATTTCAACAACAACCTCAACATTGAACAACACCAACAAACTCAACAACAACCTCAACATTGATAAACACCAACAAATTCAACAACAACCTCAACATTGAAAAACAACAACAACCTCAACATTGAAAAAGACCAACAAATTCAACAACAACCTCAACATTGAAATACAACAACAACCACAACATTGAAAAACACCAACAAATTCAACAACAACCTCAACATTGAAAAACAACATCAAAGTCAACATTGAAAAACACCAACAAATTCAACAACAACCTCAACATTGAAAAAAAAACAACCTCAACATTGAAAAACACGAACAAATTCAACAATAACCTCAACATTGAAAAACAACAACAACCTCAACATTGAAAAACACCAACAAATTTAACAACAACCTCGAAATTGAAAAACACCAACAAATTCAACAACAACCTCAAAATTGAAAAACAACAACAACCTCAACATTGAAAAACACCAACAAATTCAACAACAACCTCAACATTGAAAAACAACAACAACCTCAAAATTGAAAAACACCAACAAATTCAACAACAACCTCAACATTGAAAAACACCAACAAATTCAACAACAACCTCAGCATTGAAAAACAACAACAACCTCAACATTGAAAAACACCAACAAATTCAACAACAACCTCAACATTGAAAAACAACAACAACCTCAACATTGAAAAACACCAACAAATTCAACAACAACTTCAACATTGAAAAACACCAACAAATTCAACAACAACCTCAACATTGAAAAACACCAACAAATTCAACAACAACCTCAACATTGAAAAACAACAACAATCTCAACATTGAAAAACACCAACAAATTCAACAACAACCTCAACATTGAAAAACAACAACAACCTCAACATTGAAAAACACCAAAAAATTCAACAACAACCTCGACATTGAAAAACACCCTCAAATTCAAAATCAACCTCAACATTGAACAACACCAACAAACTCAACAACAACCTCAACATTGAAAAATAACAACAACCTCAACATTGAAAAACACCACCATTTCAACAACAACCTCAACATTGAAAAACACCAACAAATTCAACAACAACCTCAACATTGAAAAACAACAACAACCTCAAGATTGCAAAACACCCGCAAATTCAACAACAACCTCAACATTTAAAAACACCAACAAATTCAACAACAACCTCAACATTGAGAAACAACAACAACCTCAACATTGAAAAACACCAAAAAATTCAACAACAACCTCGACATTGAAAAACACCCTCAAATTCAAAATCAACCTGAACATTGAACAACACCTACAACCTCAAAATTGAAAAAACACCAACAAATTCAACAACAACCTCAACATTTAAAAACAACAACAACCTCAACATTGAAAAACACCAACAAATTCAAAAACAACCTCAACATTGAAAATCACCAACAAATTCAACAACAACCTTAACATTGAACAACACCAACAAACTCAACAACAACCTCAACATTGAAAAATAACAACAACCTCAAGATTGAAAAACACCAACAAATTCAACAACAACCTCAACATTGAGAAACACCAACAAACTCAACAACAACCTCAACATTGAAAAATAACAACAACCTCAACATTGAAAAACACCAGCAAATTCAACAACAACCTCAACATTGAAAAACACCAACAAATTCAACAACAAACTCAAGATTGAAAAACACCCACAAATTCAACAACCTCAACATTGAAAAACAACAACAACCTCATCATTGAAAAACACCAACAAATTCAACAACAACCTCAACATTGAAAAACACGAACAAATTCAACAACAACCTCAACATTGAAAACCAACAACAACCTCAACATTGCAAAACACCAACAAATTCAACAACAACCTCAACATTTAAAAACACCAACAAATTCAAAAACAACCTCAACATTGAAAAACAACAACAACCTCAACATTGAAAAACACCAACAAATTCAACAACAACCTCAACATTGAAAAACACCAACAAATTCAACAACAACCTCAGCATTGAAAAACAACAACAACCTCAACATTGAAAAACACCAACAAATTCAACAACAACCTCAACATTGAAAAACAACAACAACCTCAATATTGAAAAACACCAACAAATTCAACAACAACTTCAACATTGAAAAACACCAACAAATTCAACAACAACCTCAACATTGAGAAACACCAACAAACTCAACAACAACCTCAACATTGAAAAACAACAACAATCTCAACATTGAAAAACACCAACAAATTCAACAACAACCTCAACATTGAAAAAAAACAACAACCTCAACATTGAAAAACACGAAAAAATTCAACAACAACCTCGACTTTGAAAAACACCGTCAAATTCAAAATCAACCTCAACATTGAACAACAACAACAACCTCAAAATTGAAAAAACACCAACAAATTCAACAACAACCTCAACATTTAAAAACAACAACAACCTCAACATTGAAAAACACCAACAAGTTCAAAAACAACCTCAACATTGAAAAACACCAACAATTTCAACAACAACCTCAACATTGAACAACACCAACAAACTCAACAACAACCTCAACATTGAAAAATAACAACAACCTCAACATTGAAAAACACCACCATTTCAACAACAACCTCAACATTGAAAAACACCAACAAATTCAACAACAAACTCAAGATTGAAAAACACCCACAAATTCAACAACCTCAACATTGAAAAACAACAACAACCTCATCATTGAAAAACACCAACAAATTCAACAACAACCTCAACATTGAAAAACACCAACAAATTCAACAACAACCTCAACATTGAAAAACAACAACAACCTCAACATTGAAAAACACCAACAAATTCAACAACAACCTCAACATTGAAATACAACAACAACCACAACATTGAAAAACACCAACAAATTCAACAACAACCTCAACATTGAAAAACAACAACAAACTCAACATTGAAAAACACCAACAAATTCAACAACAACCTCAACATTGAAAAAAAAACAACCTCAACATTGAAAAACACCAACAAATTCAACAATAACCTCAACATTGAAAAATAACAACAACCTCAACATTGAAAAACACCAACAAATTTAACAACAACCTCGAAATTGAAAAACACCAACAAATTCAACAACAACCTCAACATTGAAAAACAACAACAACTTCAACATTGAAAATCACCAACAAATTCAACAACAACCTCAACATTGAAAAACAACAACAACCTCAACATTGAAAAACACCAACAAATTCAACAACAACCTCAACATTGAAAAACACCAACAAATTCAACAACAACCTCAGCATTGAAAAACAACAACAACCTCAACATTGAAAAACACCAACAAATTCAACAACAACCTCAACATTGAAAAACAACAACAACCTCAACATTGAAAAACACCAACAAATTCAACAACAACTTCAACATTGAAAAACACCAACAAATTCAACAACAACCTCAACATTGAAAAACACCAACAAATTCAACAACAACCTTAACATTGAAAAACAACAACAATCTCAACATTGAAAAACACCAACAAATTCAACAACAACCTCAACATTGAAAAACAACAACAACCTCAACATTGAAAAACACCAAAAAATTCAACAACAACCTCGACATTGAAAAACACCCTCAAATTCAAAATCAACCTCAACATTGAACAACACCAACAAACTCAACAACAACCTCAACATTGAAAAATAACAACAACCTCAACATTGAAAAACACCACCATTTCAACAACAACCTCAACATTGAAAAACACCAACAAATTCAACAACAAACTCAAAATTGAAAAACACCCACAAATTCAACAACCTCAACATTGAAAAACAACAACAACCTCATCATTGAAAAACACCAACAAATTCAACAACAACCTCAACATTGAAAAACAGCAACAACCTCAACATTGAAAAAGACCAACAAATTCAACAACAACCTCAACATTGAAAAACAACAACAACCTCAACATTGAAAAACACCAACAAATTCAACAACAACTTCAACATTGAAAAACACCAACAAATTCAACAACAACCTCAACATTGAAAAACACCAACAAATTCAACAACAACCTCAACATTGAAAAACAACAACAATCTCAACATTGAAAAACACCAACAAATTCAACAACAACCTCAACATTGAAAAACAACAACAACCTCAACATTGAAAAACACCAAAAAATTCAACAACAACCTCGACATTGAAAAACACCCTCAAATTCAAAATCAACCTCAACATTGAACAACACCAACAAACTCAACAACAACCTCAACATTGAAAAATAACAACAACCTCAACATTGAAAAACACCACCATTTCAACAACAACCTCAACATTGAAAAACACCAACAAATTCAACAACAAACTCAAAATTGAAAAACACCCACAAATTCAACAACCTCAACATTGAAAAACAACAACAACCTCATCATTGAAAAACACCAACAAATTCAACAACAACCTCAACATTGAAAAACAACAACAACCTCAACATTGAAAAACACCAACAAATTCAACAACAACCTCAACATTGAAATACAACAACAACCACAACATTGAAAAACACCAACAAATTCAACAACAACCTCAACATTGAAAAACAACATCAAAGTCAACATTGAAAAACACCAACAAATTCAACAACAACCTCAACATTGAAAAAAAAACAACCTCAACATTGAAAAACACGAACAAATTCAACAATAACCTCAACATTGAAAAACAACAACAACCTCAACATTGAAAAACACCAACAAATTTAACAACAACCTCGAAATTGAAAAACACCAACAAATTCAACAACAACCTCAAAATTGAAAAACAACAACAACCTCAACATTGAAAAACACCAACAAATTCAACAACAACCTCAACATTGAAAAACAACAACAACCTCAAAATTGAAAAACACCAACAAATTCAACAAAAACCTCAACATTGAAAAACACCAACAAATTCAACAACAACCTCAGCATTGAAAAACAACAACAACCTCAACATTGAAAAACACCAACAAATTCAACAACAACCTCAACATTGAAAAACAACAACAACCTCAACATTGAAAAACACCAACAAATTCAACAAAAACTTCAACATTGAAAAACACCAACAAATTCAACAACAACCTCAACATTGAGAAACACCAACAAATTCAACAACAAACTCAACATTGAAAAACACCAACAAATTCAACAACAACCTCAACATTGAAAAACAACAACAACCTCAACATTGAAAAACACCAACAAATTCAACAACAACCTCAACATTGAAAAGCACGAACAAATTCAACAACAACCTCAACATTGAAAAACAACAACAACCTCAACATTGAAAAACACCAACAAATTCAACAACAGCCTCAACATTGAAAAACAACAACAACCTCAACATTGAAAAACACCAACAAATTCAACAACAACCTCAACATTGAAAAAAAAACAACCTCAACATTGAAAAACACGAACAAATTCAACAATAACCTCAACATTGAAGAACAACAACAACCTCAACATTGAAAAACACCAACAAATTTAACAACAACCTCGAAATTGAAAAACACCAACAAATTCAACAACAACCTCAAAATTGAAAAACAACAACAACCTCAACATTGAAAAACACCAACAAATTCAACAACAACCTCAACATTGAAAAACAACAACAACCTCAACATTGAAAAACACCAACAAATTCAACAACAACCTCAACATTGAAAAACACCAACAAATTCAACAACAACCTCAGCATTGAAAAACAACAACAACCTCAACATTGAAAAACACCAACAAATTCAACAACAACCTCAACATTGAAAAACAACAACAACCTCAACATTGAAAAACACCAACAAATTCAACAAAAACTTCAACATTGAAAAACACCAACAAATTCAACAACAACCTCAACATTGAGAAACACCAACAAATTCAACAACAAACTCAACATTGAAAAACACCAACAAATTCAACAACAACCTCAACATTGAAAAACAACAACAACCTCAACATTGAAAAACACCAACAAATTCAACAACAACCTCAACATTGAAAAGCACGGACAAATTCAACAACAACCTCAACATTGAAAAACAACAACAACCTCAACATTGAAAAACACCAACAAATTCAACAACAACCTCAACATTGAAAAACAACAACAACCTCAACATTGAAAAACACCAACAAATTCAACAAGAACCTCAACATTGAAAAACAACAACAAACTCAACATTGAAAAACACCAACAAATTCAACAACAACCTCAACATTGAAAAACACCAACAAATTCAACAACAACCTCAACATTGAAAAACAACAACAACCTATACATTGAAAAAGACCAACAAATTCAACAACAACCTCAACATTGAAAAACAACAACAACCTCAACATTGAAAAACACCAACAAATTCAACAACAACCTCAACATTGAAAAACACCAACAAATTCAACAACAAACTCAGCATTGAAAAACAACAACAACCTCAACATTGAAAAACACCAACAAATTCAACAACAACCTCAACATTGAAAAACAACAACAACCTCAACATTGAAAAACACCAACAAATTCAACAACAACTTCAACATTGAAAAACACCAACAAATTCAACAACAACCTCGAAATTGAAAAACACCAATAAAATACAACAACAACCTCAACATCGAAAAACAACAACAACCTCAACATTGAAAAACACCAACAAATTCAACAACAACCTCAACATTGAAAAACAACAACAACCTCAAGATTGCAAAACACCCGCAAATTCAACAACAACCTCAACATTTAAAAACCCCAACAAATTCAACAACAACCTCAACATTGAGAAACAACAACAATCTCAACATTGAAAAACACCAACAAATTCAACAACAACCTCAACATTGAAAAACAACAACAACCTCTACATTGAAAAACACCAAAAAATTCAACAACAACCTCGACATTGAAAAACACCCTCAAATTCAAAATCAACCTGAACATTGAACAACACCAACAACCTCAAAATTGAAAAAACACCAACAAATTCAACAACAACCTCAACATTTAAAAACAACAACAACCTCAACATTGAAAAACACCAACAAATTCAAAAACAACCTCAACATTGAAAATCACCAACAAATTCAACAACAACCTTAACATTGAACAACACCAACAAACTCAACAACAACCTCAACATTGAAAAATAACAACAACCTCAAGATTGAAAAACACCAACAAATTCAACAACAACCTCAACATTGAGAAACACCAACAAACTCAACAACAACCTCAACATTGAAAAATAACAACAACCTCAACATTGAAAAACACCAGCAAATTCAACAACAACCTCAACATTGAAAAACACCAACAAATTCAACAACAAACTCAAGATTGAAAAACACCCACAAATTCAACAACCTCAACATTGAAAAACAACAACAACCTCATCATTGAAAAACACCAACAAATTCAACAACAACCTCAACATTTAAAAACAACAACAACCTCAACATTGAAAAACACCAACAAATTCAAAAACAACCTCAACATTGAAAAACACCAACAAATTCAACAACAACCTCAACATTGAACAACACCAACAAACTCAACAACAACCTCAACATTGAAAAATAACAACAACCTCAACATTGAAAAACACCACCATTTCAACAACAACCTCAACATTGAAAAACACCAACAAATTCAACAACAAACTCAAGATTGAAAAACACCCACAAATTCAACAACCTCAACATTGAAAAACAACAACAACCTCATCATTGAAAAACACCAACAAATTCAACAACAACCTCAACATTGAAAAACACCAACAAATTCAACAACAACCTCAACATTGAAAAACAACAACAACCTCAACATTGAAAAACACCAACAAATTCAACAACAACCTCAACATTGAAATACAACAACAACCACAACATTGAAAAACACCAACAAATTCAACAACAACCTCAACATTGAAAAACAACAACAAACTCAACATTGAAAAACACCAACAAATTCAACAACAACCTCAACATTGAAAAAAAAACCTCAACATTGAAAAACACCAACAAATTCAACAATAACCTCAACATTGAAAAACAACAACAACCTCAACATTGAAAAACACCAACAAATTCAACAACAACCTCAACATTGAAAAACAACAACAACCTCAACATTGAAAAACACCAACAAATTCAACAACAACCTCAACATTGAAAAACAACAACAACCTCAACATTGAAAAACACCAACAAATTCAACAACAACCTCAACATTGAAAAACACCAACAAATTCAACAACAACCTCAGCATTGAAAAACAACAACAACCTCAACATTGAAAAACACCAACAAATTCAACAACAACCTCAACATTGAAAAACAACAACAACCTCAACATTGAAAAACACCAACAAATTCAACAACAACTTCAACATTGAAAAACACCAACAAATTCAACAACAACCTCAACATTGAGAAACACGAACAAATTCAACAACAAACTCAACTTTTAAAAACACCAACAAATTCAACAACAACCTCAACATTGAAAAACAACAACAACCTCAACATTGAAAAACACCAACAAATTCAACAACAACCTCAACATTGAAAAACACCAACAAATTCAACAACAACCTTAACATTGAACAACACCAACAAACTCAACAACAACCTCAACATTGAAAAATAACAACAACCTCAACATTGAAAAACACCAGCAAATTCAACAACAACCTCAACATTGAAAAACACCAACAAATTCAACAACAAACTCAAGTTTGAAAAACACCCACAAATTCAACAACCTCAACATTGAAAAACAACAACAACCTCATCATTGAAAAACACCAACAAATTCAACAACAACCTCAACATTGAAAAACAACAACAACCTCAACATTGAAAAACACCAACAAATTCAACAACAACCTCAACATTGAAAAACAACAACAAACTCAACATTGAAAAACACCAACAAATTCAACAACAACCTCAACTTTGAAAAACAACAGCAACCTCAACATTGAAAAACACCAACAAATTCAACAACAACCTCAACATTGAAAAACACCAACAAATTCAACAACAACCTCAACATTGAAAAACAACAACAACCAATACATTGAAAAACACCAACAAATTCAACAACAACCTCAACATTGAAAAACAACAACAACCTCAACATTGAAAAACACCAACAAATTCAACAACAACCTCAACATTGAAAAACACCAACAAATTCAGCAACAACCTCAGCATTGAAAAACAACAACAACCTCAACATTGAAAAAGACCAACAAATTCAACAACAACCTCAACATTGAAAAACAACAACAACCTCAACATTGAAAAACACCAACAAATTCAACAACAACTTCAACATTGAAAAACACGAACAAATTCAACAACAACCTCGAAATTGAAAAACACAAATAAAATACAACAACAAACTCAACATCGAAAAACAACAACAACCTCAACATTGAAAAACACCAACAAATTCAACAACAACCTCAACATTGAAAAACAACAACAACCTCAAGATTGCAAAACACGAGCAAATTCAACAACAACCTCAACATTTAAAAACACCAACAAATTCAACATCAACCTCAACATTGAGAAACAACAACAATCTCAACATTGAAAAACACCAACAAATTCAACAACAACCTCAACATTGAAAAACAACAACAACCTCAACATTGAAAAACACCAAAAAATTCAACAACAACCTCGACATTGAAAAACACCCTCAGATTCAAAATCAACCTGAACATTGAACAACACCAACAACCTCAAAATTGAAAAAACACCAACAAATTCAACAACAACCTCAACATTTAAAAACAACAACAACCTCAACATTGAAAAACACCAACAAATTCAAAAACAACCTCAACATTGAAAATCACCAACAAATTCAACAACAACCTTAACATTGAACAACACCAACAAACTCAACAACAACCTCAACATTGAAAAATAACAACAACCTCAACATTGAAAAACACCAGCAAATTCAACAACAACCTCAACATTGAAAAACACCAACAAATTCAACAACAAACTCAAGTTTGAAAAACACCCACAAATTCAACAACCTCAACATTGAAAAACAACAACAACATCATCATTGAAAAACACCAACAAATTCAACAACAACCTCAACATTGAAAAACACGAACAAATTCAACAACAACCTCAACATTGAAAACCAACAACAACCTCAACATTGCAAAACACCAACAAATTCAACAACAACCTCAATATTTAAAAACACCAACAAATTCAAAAACAACCTCAACATTGAAAAACAACAACAACCTCAACATTGAAAAACACCAACAAATTCAACAACAACCTCAACATTGAAAAACACCAACAAATTCAACAACAACCTCAGCATTGAAAAACAACAACAACCTCAACATTGAAAAACAACAACAACCTCAACATTGAAAAACACCAACAAATTCAACAACAACTTCAACATTGAAAAACACCAACAAATTCAACAACAACCTCAACATTGAGAAACACCAACAAACTCAACAACAACCTCAACATTGAAAAACAACAACAAACTCAACATTGAAAAACACCAACAAATTCAACAACAACCTCAACATTGAAATACAACAACAACCTCAACATTGAAAAACACCAACAAATTCAACAAAAACCTCAACATTGAAAAGGACGAAGAAATTCAAAAACAACCTCAACATTGAAAAACAACAACAACCTCAACATTGAAAAACACCAACAAATTCAACAACAACCTCAACATTGAGAAACACCAACAAATTCAACAACAAACTCAACATTGAAAAACACCAACTAATTCAACAACAACCTCAACATTGAAAAACAACAACAACCTCAACATTGAAAAACACCAACAAATTCAACAACAACCTCAACATTGAAAAGCACGAACAAATTCAAAAACAACCTCAACATTGAAAAACAACAACAACCTCAACATTGAAAAACACCAACAAATTCAACAACAACCTCAACATTGAAAAACAACAACAACCTCAACATTGAAAAACACCAACAAATTCAACAACAACCTCAACATTGACAAACAACAACAAACTCAACATTGAAAAACACCAACAAATTCAACAACAACCTCAACTTTGAAAAACAACAGCAACCTCAACATTGAAAAACACCAACAAATTCAACAACAACCTCAACATTGAAAAACACCAACAAATTCAACAACAACCTCAACATTGAAAAACAACAACAACCTATACATTGAAAAACACCAACAAATTCAACAACAACCTCAACATTGAAAAACAACAACAACCTCAACATTGAAAAACACCAACAAATTCAACAACAACCTCAACATTGAAAAACACCAACAAATTCAACAACAACCTCAGCATTGAAAAACAACAACAACCTCAACATTGAAAAACACCAACAAATTCAACAACAACCTCAACATTGAAAAACAACAACAACCTCAACATTGAAAAACACCAACAAATTCAACAACAACTTCAACATTGAAAAACACGAACAAATTCAACAACAACCTCGAAATTGAAAAACACCAATAAAATACAACAACAAACTAAACATCGAAAAACAACAACAACCTCAACATTGAAAAACACCAACAAATTCAACAACAACCTCAACATTGAAAAACAACAACAACCTCAAGATTGCAAAACACGAGCAAATTCAACAACAACCTCAACATTTAAAAACACCAACAAATTCAACAACAACCTCAACATTGAGAAACAACAACAATCTCAACATTGAAAAACACCAACAAATTCAACAACAACCTCAACATTGAAAAACAACAACAACCTCAACATTGAAAAACACCAAAAAATTCAACAACAACCTCGACATTGAAAAACACCATCAGATTCAAAATCAACCTGAACATTGAACAACACCAACAACCTCAAAATTGAAAAAACACCAACAAATTCAACAACAACCTCAACATTTAAAAACAAAAACAACCTCAACATTGAAAAACACCAACAAATTCAAAAACAACCTCAACATTGAAAATCACCAACAAATTCAACAACAACCTTAACATTGAACAACACCAACAAACTCAACAACAACCTCAACATTGAAAAATAACAACAACCTCAACATTGAAAAACACCAGCAAATTCAACAACAACCTCAACATTGAAAAACACCAACAAATTCAACAACAAACTCAAGATTGAAAAACACCCACAAATTCAACAACCTCAACATTGAAAAACAACAACAACCTCATCATTGAAAAACACCAACAAATTCAACAACAACCTCAACATTGAAAAACACGAACAAATTCAACAACAACCTCAACATTGAAAACCAACAACAACCTCAACATTGCAAAACACCAACAAATTCAACAACAACCTCAATATTTAAAAACACCAACAAATTCAAAAACAACCTCAACATTGAAAAACAACAACAACCTCAACATTGAAAAACACCAACAAATTCAACAACAATCTCAACATTGAAAAACACCAGCAAATTCAACAACAACCTCAGCATTGAAAAACAACAACAACCTCAACATTGAAAAACACCAACAAATTCAACAACAACCTCAACATTGAAAAACAACAACAACCTCAACATTGAAAAACACCAACAAATTCAACAACAACTTCAACATTGAAAAACAACAACAAATTCAACAACAACCTCAACATTGAGAAACACCAACAAACTCAACAACAACCTCAATATTGAAAAACAACAACAAACTCAACATTGAAAAACACCAACAAATTCAACAGCAACCTCAACATTGAAAAACAACAACAACCTCAACATTGAAAAACACCAACAAATTCAACAAAAACCTCAACATTGAAAAGGACGAACAAATTCAAAAACAACCTCAACATTGAAAAACAACAACAACCTCAACATTGAAAAACACCAACAAATTCAACAACAACCTCAACATTGAAAAACAACAACAACCTCAACATTGAAAAACACCAACAAATTCAACAACAACCTCAACTTTGAAAAACAACAACAAACTCAACATTGAAAAACACCAACAAATTCAACAACAACCTCAACTTTGAAAAACAACAGCAACCTCAACATTGAAAAACACCAACAAATTCAACAACAACCTCAACATTGAAAAACACCAACAAATTCAACAACAACCTCAACATTGAAAAACAACAACAACCTATACATTGAAAAACACCAACAAATTCAACAACAACCTCAACATTGAAAAACAACAACAACCTCAACATTGAAAAACACCAACAAATTCAACAACAACCTCAACATTGAAAAACACCAACAAATTCAACAACCACCTCAGCATTGAAAAACAACAACAACCTCAACATTGAAAAACACCAACAAATTCAACAACAACCTCAACATTGAAAAACAACAACAACCTCAACATTGAAAAACACCAACAAATTCAACAACAACTTCAACATTGAAAAACACGAACAAATTCAACAACAACCTCGAAATTGAAAAACACCAATAAAATACAACAACAACCTCAACATCGAAAAACAACAACAACCTCAACATTGAAAAACACCAACAAATTCAACAACAACCTCAACATTGAAAAACAACAACAACCTCAAGATTGCAAAACACCCGCAAATTCAACAACAACCTCAACATTTAAAAACACCAACAAATTCAACAACAACCTCAACATTGAGAAAAAACAACAATCTCAACATTGAAAAACACCAACAAATTCAACAACAACCTCAACATTGAAAAACAACAACAACCTCAACATTGAAAAACACCAAAAAATTCAACAACAACCTCGACATTGAAAAACACCCTCAAATTCAAAATCAACCTGAACATTGAACAACACCAACAACCTCAAAATTGAAAAAACACCAACAAATTCAACAACAACCTCAACATTTAAAAACAACAACAACCTCAACATTGAAAAACACCAACAAATTCAAAAACAACCTCAACATTGAAAATCACCAACAAATTCAACAACAACCTTAACATTGAACAACACCAACAAACTCAACAACAACCTCAACATTGAAAAATAACAACAACCTCAAGATTGAAAAACACCAACAAATTCAACAACAACCTCAACATTGAGAAACACCAGCAAATTCAACAACAACCTCAACATTGAAAAACACCAACAAATTCAACAACAAACTCAAGATTGAAAAACACCCACAAATTCAACAACCTCAACATTGAAAAACAACAACAACCTCATCATTGAAAAACACCAACAAATTCAACAACAACCTCAACATTGAAAAACACGAACAAATTCAACAACAACCTCAACATTGAAAACCAACAACAACCTCAACATTGCAAAACACCAACAAATTCAACAACAACCTCAACATTTAAAAACACCAACAAATTCAAAAACAACCTCAACATTGAAAAACAACAACAACCTCAACATTGAAAAACACCAACAAATTCAACAACATCCTCAACATTGAAAAACACCAACAAATTCAACAACAACCTCAGCATTGAAAAACAACAACAACCTCAACATTGAAAAACACCAACAAATTCAACAACAACCTCAACATTGAAAAACAACAACAACCTCAACATTGAAAAACACCAACAAATTCAACAACAACTTCAACATTGAAAAACACCAACAAATTCAACAACAACCTCAACATTGAGAAACACCAACAAACTCAACAACAACCTCAACATTGAAAAACAACAACAATCTCAACATTGAAAAACACCAACAAATTCAACAACAACCTCAACATTGAAAAACAACAACAACCTCAACATTGAAAAACACGAAAAAATTCAACAACAACCTCGACATTGAAAAACACCCTCAAATTCAAAATCAACCTCAACATTGAACAACAACAACAACCTCAAAATTGAAAAAACACCAACAAATTCAACAACAACCTCAACATTTAAAAACAACAACAACCTCAACTTTGAAAAACACCAACAAATTCAAAAACAACCTCAACATTGAAAAACACCAACAAATTCAACAACAACCTCAACATTGAACAACACCAACAAACTCAACAACAACCTCAACATTGAAAAATAACAACAACCTCAACATTGAAAAACACCACCATTTCAACAACAACCTCAACATTGAAAAACACCAACAAATTCAACAACAACTTCAACATTGTAAAACAACAACAAATTCAACAACAACCTCAACATTGAGAAACACCAACAAACTCAACAACAACCTCAACATTGAAAAACAACACCAAACTCAACATTGAAAAACACCAACAAATTCAACAACAACCTCAACATTGAAAAACAACAACAACCTCAACATTGAAAAACACCAACAAATTCAACAAAAACCTCAACATTGAAAAGGACGAACAAATTCAAAAACAACCTCAACATTGAAAAACAACAACAACCTCAACATTGAAAAACACCAACAAATTCAACAACAACCTCAACATTGAAAAACAACAACAACCTCAACATTGAAAAACACCAACAAATTCAACAACAACCTCAACTTTGAAAAACAACAACAAACTCAACATTGAAAAACACCAACAAATTCAACAACAACCTCAACTTTGAAAAACAACAGCAACCTCAACATTGAAAAACACCAACAAATTCAACAACAACCTCAACATTGAAAAACACCAACAAATTCAACAACAACCTCAACATTGAAAAACAACATCAACCTATACATTGAAAAACACCAACAAATTCAACAACAACCTCAACATTGAAAAACAACAACAACCTCAACATTGAAAAACACCAACAAATTCAACAACAACCTCAACATTGAAAAACACCAACAAATTCAACAACCACCTCAGCATTGAAAAACAACAACAACCTCAACATTGAAAAACACCAACAAATTCAACAACAACCTCAACATTGAAAAACAACAACAACCTCAACATTGAAAAACACCAACAAATTCAACAACAACTTCAACATTGAAAAACACGAACAAATTCAACAACAACCTCGAAATTGAAAAACACCAATAAAATACAACAACAACCTCAACATCGAAAAACAACAACAACCTCAACATTGAAAAACACCAACAAATTCAACAACAACCTCAACATTGAAAAACAACAACAACCTCAAGATTGCAAAACACCCGCAAATTCAACAACAACCTCAACAGTTAAAAACACCAACAAATTCAACAACAACCTCAACATTGAGAAAAAACAACAATCTCAACATTGAAAAACACCAACAAATTCAACAACAACCTCAACATTGAAAAACAACAACAACCTCAACATTGAAAAACACCAAAAAATTCAACAACAACCTCGACATTGAAAAACACCCTCAAATTCAAAATCAACCTGAACATTGAACAACACCAACAACCTCAAAATTGAAAAAACACCAACAAATTCAACAACAACCTCAACATTTAAAAACAACAACAACCTCAACATTGAAAAACACCAACAAATTCAAAAACAAACTCAACATTGAAAATCACCAACAAATTCAACAACAACCTTAACATTGAACAACACCAACAAACTCAACAACAACCTCAACATTGAAAAATAACAACAACCTCAAGATTGAAAAACACCAACAAATTCAACAACAACCTCAACATTGAGAAACACCAACAAACTCAACAACAACCTCAACACTGAAAAATAACAACAACCTCAACATTGAAAAACACCAGCAAATTCAACAACAACCTCAACATTGAAAAACACCAACAAATTCAACAACAAACTCAAGATTGAAAAACACCCACAAATTCAACAACCTCAACATTGAAAAACAACAACAACCTCATCATTGAAAAACACCAACAAATTCAACAACAACCTCAACATTGAAAAACACGAACAAATTCAACAACAACCTCAACATTGAAAACCAACAACAACCTCAACATTGCAAAACACCAACAAATTCAACAACAACCTCAACATTTAAAAACACCAACAAATTCAAAAACAACCTCAACATTGAAAAACAACAACAACCTCAACATTGAAAAACACCAACAAATTCAACAACATCCTCAACATTGAAAAACACCAACAAATTCAACAACAACCTCAGCATTGAAAAACAACAACAACCTCAACATTGAAAAACACCAACAAATTCAACAACAACCTCAACATTGAAAAACAACAACAACCTCAACATTGAAAAACACCAACAAATTCAACAACAACTTCAACATTGCAAAACACCAACAAATTCAACAACAACCTCAACATTGAGAAACACCAACAAACTCAACAACAACCTCAACATTGAAAAACAACAACAATCTCAACATTGAAAAACACCAACAAATTCAACAACAACCTCAACATTGAAAAACAACAACAACCTCAACATTGAAAAACACGAAAAAATTCAACAACAACCTCGACATTGAAAAACACCCTCAAATTCAAAATCAACCTCAACATTGAACAACAACAACAACCTCAAAATTGAAAAAACACCAACAAATTCAACAACAACCTCAACATTTAAAAACAACAACAACCTCAACATTGAAAAACACCAACAAATTCAAAAACAACCTCAACATTGAAAAACACCAACAAATTCAACAACAACCTCAACATTGAACAACACCAACAAACTCAACAACAACCTCAACATTGAAAAATAACAACAACCTCAACATTGAAAAACACCACCATTTCAACAACAACCTCAACATTGAAAAACACCAACAAATTCAACAACAAACTCAAGATTGAAAAACACCCACAAATTCAACAACCTCAACATTGAAAAACAACAACAACCTCATCATTGAAAAACACCAACAAATTCAACAACAACCTCAACATTGAAAAACACCAACAAATTCAACAACAACCTCAACATTGAAAAACAACAACAAACTCAATATTGAAAAACACCAACAAATTCAACAACAACCTCAACATTGAAATACAACAACAACCACAACATTGAAAAACACCAACAAATTCAACAACAACCTCAACATTGAAAAAAAAAACAACCTCAACATTGAAAAACACCAACAAATTCAACAATAACCTCAACATTGAAAAACAACAACAACCTCAACATTGAAAAACACCAACAAATTTAACAACAACCTCGAAATTGAAAAACACCAACAAATTCAACAACAACCTCAACATTGAAAAACAACAACAACCTCAACATTGAAAAACACCAACAAATTCAACAACAACCTCAACATTGAAAAACAACAACAACCTCAACATTGAAAAACACCAACAAATTCAACAACAACCTCAACATTGAAAAACAACAACAAATTCAACAACAACCTCAGCATTGAAAAACAACAACAACCTCAACATTGAAAAACACCAACAAATTCAACAACAACCTCAACATTGAAAAGCACGAACAAATTCAAAAACAACCTCAACATTGAAAAACAACAACAACCTCAACATTGAAAAACACCAACAAATTCAACAACAACCTCAACATTGAAAAACAACAACAACCTCAACATTGAAAAACACCAACAAATTCAACAACAACCTCAACATTGAAAAACAACAACAAACTCAACATTGAAAAACACCAACAAATTCAACAACAACCTCAACTTTGAAAAACAACAGCAACCTCAACATTGAAAAACACCAATAAATTCAACAACAACCTCAACATTGAAAAACACCAACAAATTCAACAACAACCTCAACATTGAAAAACAACAACAACCAATACATTGAAAAACACCAACAAATTCAACAACAACCTCAACATTGAAAAACAACAACAACCTCAACATTGAAAAACAACAACAACCTCAACATTGAAAAACACCAACAAATTCAACAACAACCTCAACATTGAAAAACACCAACAAATTCAACAACAACCTCAGCATTGAAAAACAACAACAACCTCAACATTGAAAAACACGAACAAATTCAACAACAACCTCGAAATTGAAAAACACCAATAAAATACCACAACAAACTCAACATCGAAAAAGAACAACAACCTCAACATTGAAAAACACCAACAAATTCAACAACAACCTCAACATTGAAAAACAACAACAACCTCAAGATTGCAAAACACGAGCAAATTCAACAACAACCTCAACATTTAGAAACACCAACAAATTCAACATCAACCTCAACATTGAGAAACAACAACAATCTCAACATTGAAAAACACCAACAAATTCAACAACAACCTCAACATTGAAAAACAACAACAACCTCAACATTGAAAAACACCAAAAAATTCAACAACAACCGCGACATTGAAAAACACCCTCAGATTCAAAATCAACCTGAACATTGAACAACACCAACAACCTCAAAATTGAAAAAACACCAACAAATTCAACAACAACCTCAACATTTAAAAACAACAACAACCTCAACATTGAAAAACACCAACAAATTCAAAAACAACCTCAACATTGAAAATCACCAACAAATTCAACAACAACCTTAACATTGAACAACACCAACAAACTCAACAACAACCTCAACATTGAAAAATAACAACAACCTCAACATTGAAAAACACCAGCAAATTCAACAACAACCTCAACATTGAAAAACACCAACAAATTCAACAACAAACTCAAGATTGAAAAACACCCACAAATTCAACAACCTCAACATTGAAAAACAACAACAACCTCATCATTGAAAAATACCAACAAATTCAACAACAACCTCAACATTGAAAAACACGAACAAATTCAACAACAACCTCAACATTGAAAACCAACAACAACCTCAACATTGCAAAACACCAACAAATTCAACAACAACCTCAATATTTAAAAACACCAACAAATTCAAAAACAACCTCAACATTGAAAAACAACAACAACCTCAACATTGAAAAACACCAACAAATTCAACAACAACCTCAACATTGAAAAACACCAACAAATTCAACAACAACCTCAGCATTGAAAAACAACAACAACCTCAACATTGAAAAACAACAACAACCTCAACATTGAAAAACACCAACAAATTCAACAACAACTTCAACATTGAAAAACACCAACAAATTCAACAACAACCTCAACATTGAGAAACACCAACAAACTCAACAACAACCTCAACATTGAAAAACAACAACAAACTCAACATTGAAAAACACCAACAAATTCAACAACAACCTCAACATTGAAAAACAACAACAACCTCAACATTGAAAAACACCAACAAATTCAACAAAAACCTCAACATTGAAAAGGACGAACAAATTGAAAAACAACCTCAACATTGAAAAACAACAACAACCTCAACATTGAAAAACACCAACAAATTCAACAACAACCTCAACATTGAAAAACAACAACAACCTCAACATTGAAAAACACCAACAAATTCAACAACAACCTCAACATTGAAAAACAACAACAAACTCAACATTGAAAAACACCAACAAATTCAACAACAACCTCAACTTTGAAAAACAACAGCAACCTCAACATTGAAAAACACCAACAAATTCAACAACAACCTCAACATTGAAAAACACCAACAAATTCAACAACAACCTCAACATTGAAAAACAACAACAACCTATACATTGAAAAACACCAACAAATTCAACAACAACCTCAACATTGAAAAACAACAACAACCTCAACATTGAAAAACACCAACAAATTCAACAACAACCTCAACATTGAAAAACACCAACAAATTCAACAACCACCTCAGCATTGAAAAACAACAACAACCTCAACATTGAAAAACACCAACAAATTCAACAACAACCTCAACATTGAAAAACAACAACAACCTCAACATTGAAAAACACCAACAAATTCAACAACAACTTCAACATTGAAAAACACGAACAAATTCAACAACAACCTCGAAATTGAAAAACACCAATAAAATACAACAACAAACTCAACATCGAAAAACAACAACAACCTCAACATTGAAAAACACCAACAAATTCAACAACAACCTCAACATTGAAAAACAACAACAACCTCAAGATTGCAAAACACGAGCAAATTCAACAACAACCTCAACATTTAAAAACACCAACAAATTCAACAACAACCTCAACATTGAGAAACAACAACAATCTCAACATTGAAAAACACCAACAAATTCAACAACAACCTCAACATTGAAAAACAACAACAACCTCAACATTGAAAAACACCAAAAAATTCAACAACAACCTCGACATTGAAAAACACCCTCAGATTCAAAATCAACCTGAACATTGAACAACACCAACAACCTCAAAATTGAAAAAACACCAACAAATTCAACAACAACCTCAACATTTAAAAACAACAACAACCTCAACATTGAAAAACACCAACAAATTCAAAAACAACCTCAACATTGAAAATCACCAACAAATTCAACAACAACCTTAACATTGAACAACACCAACAAACTCAACAACAACCTCAACATTGAAAAATAACAACAACCTCAACATTGAAAAACACCAGCAAATTCAACAACAACCTCAACATTGAAAAACACCAACAAATTCAACAACAAACTCAAGATTGAAAAACACCCACAAATTCAACAACCTCAACAGTGAAAAACAACAACAACCTCATCATTGAAAAACACCAACAAATTCAACAACAACCTCAACATTGAAAAACACCAACAAATTCAACAACAACCTCAACATTGAAAACCAACAACAACCTCAACATTGCAAAACACCAACAAATTCAACAACAACCTCAATATTTAAAAACACCAACAAATTCAAAAACAACCTCAACATTGAAAAACAACAACAACCTCAACATTGAAAAACACCAACAAATTCAACAACAACCTCAGCATTGAAAAACAACAACAACCTCAACATTGAAAAACACCAACAAATTGAACAACAACCTCAACATTGAAAAACAACAACAACCTCAACATTGAAAAACACCAACAAATTCAACAACAAATTCAACATTGAAAAACACCAACAAATTCAACAACAACCTCAACATTGAGAAACACCAACAAACTCAACAACAACCTCAACATTGAAAAACAACAACAAACTCAACATTGAAAAACACCAACAAATTCAGCAACAACCTCAACATTGAAAAACAACAACAACCTCAACATTGAAAAACAACAACAAACTCAACATTGAAAAACACCAACAAATTCAACAACAACCTCAACTTTGAAAAACACCAACAAATTCAACAACAAACTCAAGATTGAAAAACACCAACAAATTCAACAACAACCTCAACATTGAGAAACACCAACAAACTCAACAACAACCTCAACATTGAAAAATAACAACAACCTCAACATTGAAAAACACCAGCAAATTCAACAACAACCTCAACATTGAAAAACACCAACAAATTCAACAACAAACTCAAGATTGAAAAACACCCACAAATTCAACAACCTCAACATTGAAAAACACCAACAAATTCAACAACAACTTCAACATTGAAAAACACCAACAAATTCAACAACAACCTCAACATTGAGAAACACCAACAAACTCAACAACAACCTCAACATTGAAAAACAACAACAATCTCAACATTGAAAAACACCAACAAATTCAACAACAACCTCAACATTGAAAAACAACAACAACCTCAACATTGAAAAACACGAAAAAATTCAACAACAACCTCGACATTGAAAAACACCCTCAAATTCAAAATCAACCTCAACATTGAACAACAACAACAACCTCAAAATTGAAAAAACACCAACAAATTCAACAACAACCTCAACATTTAAAAACAACAACAACCTCAACATTGAAAAACACCAACAAATTCAAAAACAACCTCAACATTGAAAAACACCAACAAATTCAACAACAACCTCAACATTGAACAACACCAACAAACTCAACAACAACCTCAACATTGAAAAATAACAACAACCTCAACATTGAAAAACACCACCATTTCAACAACAACCTCAACATTGAAAAACACCAACAAATTCAACAACAAACTCAAGATTGAAAAACACCCACAAATTCAACAACCTCAACATTGAAAAACAACAACAACCTCATCATTGAAAAACACCAACAAATTCAACAACAACCTCAACATTGAAAAACACCAACAAATTCAACAACAACCTCAACATTGAAAAACAACAACAACCTCAACATTGAAAAACACCAACAAATTCAACAACAACCTCAACATTGAAATACAACAACAACCACAACATTGAAAAACACCAACAAATTCAACAACAACCTCAACATTGAAAAACAACAACAAACTCAACATTGAAAAACACCAACAAATTCAACAACAACCTCAACATTGAAAAAAAAAACAACCTCAACATTGAAAAACACCAACAAATTCAACAATAACCTCAACATTGAAAAACAACAACAACCTCAACATTGAAAAACACCAACAAATTTAACAACAACCTCGAAATTGAAAAACACCAACAAATTCAACAACAACCTCAACATTGAAAAACAACAACAACCTCAACATTGAAAAACACCAACAAATTCAACAACAACCTCAACATTGAAAAACAACAACAACCTCAACATTGAAAAACACCAACAAATTCAACAACAACCTCAACATTGAAAAACACCAACAAATTCAACAACAACCTCTGCATTGAAAAACAACAACAACCTCAACATTGAAAAACACCAACAAATTCAACAACAACCTCAACATTGAAAAGCACGAACAAATTCAAAAACAACCTCATCATTGAAAAACAACAACAACCTCAACATTGAAAAACACCAACAAATTCAACAACAACCTCAACATTGAAAAACAACAACAACCTCAACATTGAAAAACACCAACAAATTCAACAACAACCTCAACATTGAAAAACAACAACAAACTCAACATTGAAAAACACCAACAAATTCAACAACAACCTCAACTTTGAAAAACAACAGCAACCTCAACATTGAAAAATAACAACAACCTCAACATTGAAAAACACCAGCAAATTCAACAACAACCTCAACATTGAAAAACACCAACAAATTCAACAACAAACTCAAGATTGAAAAACACCCACAAATTCAACAACCTCAACATTGAAAAACAACAACAACCTCATCATTGAAAAACACCAACAAATTCAACAACAACCTCAACATTGAAAAACACGAACAAATTCAACAACAACCTCAACATTGAAAACCAACAACAACCTCAACATTGCAAAACACCAACAAATTCAACAACAACCTCAACATTTAAAAACACCAACAAATTCAAAAACAACCTCAACATTGAAAAACAACAACAACCTCAACATTGAAAAACACCAACAAATTCAACAACATCCTCAACATTGAAAAACACCAACAAATTCAACAACAACCTCAGCATTGAAAAACAACAACAACCTCAACATTGAAAAACACCAACAAATTCAACAACAACCTCAACATTGAAAAACAACAACAACCTCAACATTGAAAAACACCAACAAATTCAACAACAACTTCAACATTGCAAAACACCAACAAATTCAACAACAACCTCAACATTGAGAAACACCAACAAACTCAACAACAACCTCAACATTGAAAAACAACAACAATCTCAACATTGAAAAACACCAACAAATTCAACAACAACCTCAACATTGAAAAACAACAACAACCTCAACATTGAAAAACACGAAAAAATTCAACAACAACCTCGACATTGAAAAACACCCTCAAATTCAAAATCAACCTCAACATTGAACAACAACAACCTCAAAATTGAAAAAACACCAACAAATTCAACAACAACCTCAACATTTAAAAACAACAACAACCTCAACATTGAAAAACACCAACAAATTCAAAAACAACCTCAACATTGAAAAACACCAACAAATTCAACAACAACCTCAACATTGAACAACACCAACAAACTCAACAACAACCTCAACATTGAAAAATAACAACAACCTCAACATTGAAAAACACCACCATTTCAACAACAACCTCAACATTGAAAAACACCAACAAATTCAACAACAAACTCAAGATTGAAAAACACCCACAAATTCAACAACCTCAACATTGAAAAACAACAACAACCTCATCATTGAAAAACACCAACAAATTCAACAACAACCTCAACATTGAAAAACACCAACAAATTCAACAACAACCTCAACATTGAAAAACAACAACAAACTCAACATTGAAAAACACCAACAAATTCAACAACAACCTCAACATTGAAATACAACAACAACCACAACATTGAAAAACACCAACAAATTCAACAACAACCTCAACATTGAAAAAAAAAAACAACCTCAACATTGAAAAACACCAACAAATTCAACAATAACCTCAACATTGAAAAACAACAACAACCTCAACATTGAAAAACACCAACAAATTTAACAACAACCTCGAAATTGAAAAACACCAACAAATTCAACAACAACCTCAACATTGAAAAACAACAACAACCTCAACATTGAAAAACACCAACAAATTCAACAACAACCTCAACATTGAAAAACAACAACAACCTCAACATTGAAAAACACCAACAAATTCAACAACAACCTCAACATTGAAAAACAACAACAAATTCAACAACAACCTCAGCATTGAAAAACAACAACAACCTCAACATTGAAAAACACCAACAAATTCAACAACAACCTCAACATTGAAAAGCACGAACAAATTCAAAAACAACCTCAACATTGAAAAACAACAACAACCTCAACATTGAAAAACACCAACAAATTCAACAACAACCTCAACATTGAAAAACAACAACAACCTCAACATTGAAAAACACCAACAAATTCAACAACAACCTCAACATTGAAAAACAACAACAAACTCAACATTGAAAAACACCAACAAATTCAACAACAACCTCAACTTTGAAAAACAACAGCAACCTCAACATTGAAAAACACCAATAAATTCAACAACAACCTCAACATTGAAAAACACCAACAAATTCAACAACAAGCTCAACATTGAAAAACAACAACAACCAATACATTGAAAAACACCAACAAATTCAACAACAACCTCAACATTGAAAAACAACAACAACCTCAACATTGAAAAACAACAACAACCTCAACATTGAAAAACACCAACAAATTCAACAACAACCTCAACATTGAAAAACACCAACAAATTCAACAACAACCTCAGCATTGAAAAACAACAACAACCTCAACATTGAAAAACACGAACAAATTCAACAACAACCTCGAAATTGAAAAACACCAATAAAATACCACAATAAACTCAACATCGAAAAAGAACAACAACCTCAACATTGAAAAACACCAACAAATTCAACAACAACCTCAACATTGAAAAACAACAACAACCTCAAGATTGCAAAACACGAGCAAATTCAACAACAACCTCAACATTTAGAAACACCAACAAATTCAACATCAACCTCAACATTGAGAAACAACAACAATCTCAACATTGAAAAACACCAACAAATTCAACAACAACCTCAACATTGAAAAACAACAACAACCTCAACATTGAAAAACACCAAAAAATTCAACAACAACCTCGACATTGAAAAACACCCTCAGATTCAAAATCAACCTGAACATTGAACAACACCAACAACCTCAAAATTGAAAAAACACCAACAAATTCAACAACAACCTCAACATTTAAAAACAACAACAACCTCAACATTGAAAAACACCAACAAATTCAAAAACAACCTCAACATTGAAAATCACCAACAAATTCAACAACAACCTTAACATTGAACAACACCAACAAACTCAACAACAACCTCAACATTGAAAAATAACAACAACCTCAACATTGAAAAACACCAGCAAATTCAACAACAACCTCAACATTGAAAAACACCAACAAATTCAACAACAAACTCAAGATTGAAAAACACCCACAAATTCAACAACCTCAACATTGAAAAACAAGAACAACCTCATCATTGAAAAATACCAACAAATTCAACAACAACCTCAACATTGAAAAACACGAACAAATTCAACAACAACCTCAACATTGAAAACCAACAACAACCTCAACATTGCAAAACACCAACAAATTCAACAACAACCTCAATATTTAAAAACACCAACAAATTCAAAAACAACCTCAACATTGAAAAACAACAACAACCTCAACATTGAAAAACACCAACAAATTCAACAACAACCTCAACATTGAAAAACACCAACAAATTCAACAACAACCTCAGCATTGAAAAACAACAACAACCTCAACATTGAAAAACAACAACAACCTCAACATTGAAAAACACCAACAAATTCAACAACAACTTCAACATTGAAAAACACCAACAAATTCAACAACAACCTCAACATTGAGAAACACCAACAAACTCAACAACAACCTCAACATTGAAAAACAACAACAAACTCAACATTGAAAAACACCAACAAATTCAACAACAACCTCAACATTGAAAAACAACAACAACCTCAACATTGAAAAACACCAACAAATTCAACAAAAACCTCAACATTGAAAAGGACGAACAAATTGAAAAACAACCTCAACATTGAAAAACAACAACAACCTCAACATTGAAAAACACCAACAAATTCAACAACAACCTCAACATTGAAAAACAACAACAACCTCAACATTGAAAAACACCAACAAATTCAACAACAACCTCAACATTGAAAAACAACAACAAACTCAACATTGAAAAACACCAACAAATTCAACAACAACCTCAACTTTGAAAAACAACAGCAACCTCAACATTGAAAAACACCAACAAATTCAACAACAACCTCAACATTGAAAAACACCAACAAATTCAACAACAACCTCAACATTGAAAAACAACAACAACCTATACATTGAAAAACACCAACAAATTCAACAACAACCTCAACATTGAAAAACAACAACAACCTCAACATTGAAAAACACCAACAAATTCAACAACAACCTCAACATTGAAAAACACCAACAAATTCAACAACCACCTCAGCATTGAAAAACAACAACAACCTCAACATTGAAAAACACCAACAAATTCAACAACAACCTCAACATTGAAAAACAACAACAACCTCAACATTGAAAAACACCAACAAATTCAACAACAACTTCAACATTGAAAAACACGAACAAATTCAACAACAACCTCGAAATTGAAAAACACCAATAAAATACAACAACAAACTCAACATCGAAAAACAACAACAACCTCAACATTGAAAAACACCAACAAATTCAACAACAACCTCAACATTGAAAAACAACAACAACCTCAAGATTGCAAAACACGAGCAAATTCAACAACAACCTCAACATTTAAAAACACCAACAAATTCAACAACAACCTCAACATTGAGAAACAACAACAATCTCAACATTGAAAAACACCAACAAATTCAACAACAACCTCAACATTGAAAAACAACAACAACCTCAACATTGAAAAACACCAAAAAATTCAACAACAACCTCGACATTGAAAAACACCCTCAGATTCAAAATCAACCTGAACATTGAACAACACCAACAACCTCAAAATTGAAAAAACACCAACAAATTCAACAACAACCTCAACATTTAAAAACAACAACAACCTCAACATTGAAAAACACCAACAAATTCAAAAACAACCTCAACATTGAAAATCACCAACAAATTCAACAACAACCTTAACATTGAACAACACCAACAAACTCAACAACAACCTCAACATTGAAAAATAACAACAACCTCAACATTGAAAAACACCAGCAAATTCAACAACAACCTCAACATTGAAAAACACCAACAAATTCAACAACAAACTCAAGATTGAAAAACACCCACAAATTCAACAACCTCAACAGTGAAAAACAACAACAACCTCATCATTGAAAAACACCAACAAATTCAACAACAACCTCAACATTGAAAAACACCAACAAATTCAACAACAACCTCAACATTGAAAACCAACAACAACCTCAACATTGCAAAACACCAACAAATTCAACAACAACCTCAATATTTAAAAACACCAACAAATTCAAAAACAACCTCAACATTGAAAAACAACAACAACCTCAACATTGAAAAACACCAACAAATTCAACAACAACCTCAGCATTGAAAAACAACAACAACCTCAACATTGAAAAACACCAACAAATTGAACAACAACCTCAACATTGAAAAACAACAACAACCTCAACATTGAAAAACACCAACAAATTCAACAACAAATTCAACATTGAAAAACACCAACAAATTCAACAACAACCTCAACATTGAGAAACACCAACAAACTCAACAACAACCTCAACATTGAAAAACAACAACAAACTCAACATTGAAAAACACCAACAAATTCAGCAACAACCTCAACATTGAAAAACAACAACAACCTCAACATTGAAAAACAACAACAAACTCAACATTGAAAAACACCAACAAATTCAACAACAACCTCAACTTTGAAAAACACCAACAAATTCAACAACAAACTCAAGATTGAAAAACACCAACAAATTCAACAACAACCTCAACATTGAGAAACACCAACAAACTCAACAACAACCTCAACATTGAAAAATAACAACAACCTCAACATTGAAAAACACCAGCAAATTCAACAACAACCTCAACATTGAAAAACACCAACAAATTCAACAACAAACTCAAGATTGAAAAACACCCACAAATTCAACAACCTCAACATTGAAAAACACCAACAAATTCAACAACAACTTCAACATTGAAAAACACCAACAAATTCAACAACAACCTCAACATTGAGAAACACCAACAAACTCAACAACAACCTCAACATTGAAAAACAACAACAATCTCAACATTGAAAAACACCAACAAATTCAACAACAACCTCAACATTGAAAAACAACAACAACCTCAACATTGAAAAACACGAAAAAATTCAACAACAACCTCGACATTGAAAAACACCCTCAAATTCAAAATCAACCTCAACATTGAACAACAACAACAACCTCAAAATTGAAAAAACACCAACAAATTCAACAACAACCTCAACATTTAAAAACAACAACAACCTCAACATTGAAAAACACCAACAAATTCAAAAACAACCTCAACATTGAAAAACACCAACAAATTCAACAACAACCTCAACATTGAACAACACCAACAAACTCAACAACAACCTCAACATTGAAAAATAACAACAACCTCAACATTGAAAAACACCACCATTTCAACAACAACCTCAACATTGAAAAACACCAACAAATTCAACAACAAACTCAAGATTGAAAAACACCCACAAATTCAACAACCTCAACATTGAAAAACAACAACAACCTCATCATTGAAAAACACCAACAAATTCAACAACAACCTCAACATTGAAAAACACCAACAAATTCAACAACAACCTCAACATTGAAAAACAACAACAACCTCAACATTGAAAAACACCAACAAATTCAACAACAACCTCAACATTGAAATACAACAACAACCACAACATTGAAAAACACCAACAAATTCAACAACAACCTCAACATTGAAAAACAACAACAAACTCAACATTGAAAAACACCAACAAATTCAACAACAACCTCAACATTGAAAAAAAAAAACAACCTCAACTTTGAAAAACACCAACAAATTCAACAATAACCTCAACATTGAAAAACAACAACAACCTCAACATTGAAAAACACCAACAAATTTAACAACAACCTCGAAATTGAAAAACACCAACAAATTCAACAACAACCTCAACATTGAAAAACAACAACAACCTCAACATTGAAAAACACCAACAAATTCAACAACAACCTCAACATTGAAAAACAACAACAACCTCAACATTGAAAAACACCAACAAATTCAACAACAACCTCAACATTGAAAAACACCAACAAATTCAAAAACAACCTCAACATTGAAAAACAACAACAACCTCAACATTGAAAAACACCAACAAATTCAACAACAACCTCAACATTGAAAAACAACAACAACCTCAACATTGAAAAACACCAACAAATTCAACAACAACCTCAACATTGAAAAACAACAACAAACTCAACATTGAAAAACACCAACAAATTCAACAACAACCTCAACTTTGAAAAACAACAGCAACCTCAACATTGAAAAACACCAACAAATTCAACAACAACCTCAACATTGAAAAACACCAACAAATTCAACAACAACCTCAACATTGAAAAACAACAACAACCAATACATTGAAAAACACCAACAAATTCAACAACAACCTCAACATTGAAAAACAACAACAACCTCAACATTGAAAAACACCAACAAATTCAACAACAACCTCAACATTGACAAACACCAACAAATTCAGCAACAACCTCAGCATTGAAAAACAACAACAACCTCAACATTGAAAAACACCAACAAATTCAACAACAACCTCAACATTGAAAAACAACAACAACCTCAACATTGAAAAACACCAACAAATTCAACAACAACCTCAACATTGAAAAACACCAACAAATTCAACAACAACCTCAGCATTGAAAAACAACAACAACCTCAACATTGAAAAACACGAACAAATTCAACAACAACCTCGAAATTGAAAAACACCAATAAAATACCACAACAAACTCAACATCGAAAAAGAACAACAACCTCAACATTGAAAAACACCAACAAATTCAACAACAACCTCAACATTGAAAAACAACAACAACCTCAAGATTGCAAAACACGAGCAAATTCAACAACAACCTCAACATTTAAAAACACCAACAAATTCAACATCAACCTCAACATTGAGAAACAACAACAATCTCAACATTGAAAAACACCAACAAATTCAACAACAACCTCAACATTGAAAAACAACAACAACCTCAACATTGAAAAACACCAAAAAATTCAACAACAACCTCGACATTGAAAAACACCCTGAGATTCAAAATCAACCTGAACATTGAACAACACCAACAACCTCAAAATTGAAAAAACACCAACAAATTCAACAACAACCTCAACATTTAAAAACAACAACAACCTCAACATTGAAAAACACCAACAAATTCAAAAACAACCTCAACATTGAAAATCACCAACAAATTCAACAACAACCTTAACATTGAACAACACCAACAAACTCAACAACAACCTCAACATTGAAAAACAACAACAATCTCAACATTGAAAAACACCAACAAATTCAACAACAACCTCAACATTGAAAAACAACAACAACCTCAACATTGAAAAACACGAAAAAATTCAACAACAACCTCGACATTGAAAAACACCCTCAAATTCAAAATCAACCTCAACATTGAACAACAACAACAACCTCAAAATTGAAAAAACACCAACAAATTCAACAACAACCTCAACATTTAAAAACAACAACAACCTCAACATTGAAAAACACCAACAAATTCAAAAACAACCTCAACATTGAAAAACACCAACAAATTCAACAACAACCTCAACATTGAACAACACCAACAAACTCAACAACAACCTCAACATTGAAAAATAACAACAACCTCAACATTGAAAAACACCACCATTTCAACAACAACCTCAACATTGAAAAACACCAACAAATTCAACAACAAACTCAAGATTGAAAAACACCCACAAATTCAACAACCTCAACATTGAAAAACAACAACAACCTCATCATTGAAAAACACCAACAAATTCAACAACAACCTCAACATTGAAAAACACCAACAAATTCAACAACAACCTCAACATTGAAAAACAACAACAACCTCAACATTGAAAAACACCAACAAATTCAACAACAACCTCAACATTGAAATACAACAACAACCACAACATTGAAAAACACCAACAAATTCAACAACAACCTCAACATTGAAAAACAACAACAAACTCAACATTGAAAAACACCAACAAATTCAACAACAACCTCAACATTGAAAAAAAAAAACAACCTCAACATTGAAAAACACCAACAAATTCAACAATAACCTCAACATTGAAAAACAACAACAACCTCAACATTGAAAAACACCAACAAATTTAACAACAACCTCGAAATTGAAAAACACCAACAAATTCAACAACAACCTCAACATTGAAAAACAACAACAACCTCAACATTGAAAAACACCAACAAATTCAACAACAACCTCAACATTGAAAAACAACAACAACCTCAACATTGAAAAACACCAACAAATTCAACAACAACCTCAACATTGAAAAACACCAACAAATTCAACAACAACCTCTGCATTGAAAAACAACAACAACCTCAACATTGAAAAACACCAACAAATTCAACAACAACCTCAACATTGAAAAGCACGAACAAATTCAAAAACAACCTCAACATTGAAAAACAACAACAACCTCAACATTGAAAAACACCAACAAATTCAACAACAACCTCAACATTGAAAAACAACAACAACCTCAACATTGAAAAACACCAACAAATTCAACAACAACCTCAACATTGAAAAACAACAACAAACTCAACATTGAAAAACACCAACAAATTCAACAACAACCTCAACTTTGAAAAACAACAGCAACCTCAACATTGAAAAACACCAACAAATTCAACAACAACCTCAACATTGAAAAACACCAACAAATTCAACAACAACCTCAACATTGAAAAACAACAACAACCAATACATTGAAAAACACCAACAAATTCAACAACAACCTCAACATTGAAAAACAACAACAACCTCAACATTGAAAAACACCAACAAATTCAACAACAACCTCAACATTGACAAACACCAACAAATTCAGCAACAACCTCAGCATTGAAAAACAACAACAACCTCAACATTGAAAAACACCAACAAATTCAACAACAACCTCAACATTGAAAAACAACAACAACCTCAACATTGAAAAACACCAACAAATTCAACAACAACCTCAACATTGAAAAACACCAACAAATTCAACAACAACCTCAGCATTGAAAAACAACAACAACCTCAACATTGAAAAACACGAACAAATTCAACAACAACCTCGAAATTGAAAAACACCAATAAAATACCACAACAAACTCAACATCGAAAAACAACAACAACCTCAACATTGAAAAACACCAACAAATTCAACAACAACCTCAACATTGAAAAACAACAACAACCTCAAGATTGCAAAACACGAGCAAATTCAACAACAACCTCAACATTTAAAAACACCAACAAATTCAACATCAACCTCAACATTGAGAAACAACAACAATCTCAACATTGAAAAACACCAACAAATTCAACAACAACCTCAACATTGAAAAACAACAACAACCTCAACATTGAAAAACACCAAAAAATTCAACAACAACCTCGACATTGAAAAACACCCTCAGATTCAAAATCAACCTGAACATTGAACAACACCAACAACCTCAAAATTGAAAAAACACCAACAAATTCAACAACAACCTCAACATTTAAAAACAACAACAACCTCAACATTGAAAAACACCAACAAATTCAAAAACAACCTCAACATTGAAAATCACCAACAAATTCAACAACAACCTTAACATTGAACAACACCAACAAACTCAACAACAACCTCAACATTGAAAAATAACAACAACCTCAACATTGAAAAACACCAGCAAATTCAACAACAACCTCAACATTGAAAAACACCAACAAATTCAACAACAAACTCAAGATTGAAAAACACCCACAAATTCAACAACCTCAACATTGAAAAACAACAACAACCTCATCATTGAAAAATACCAACAAATTCAACAACAACCTCAACATTGAAAAACACGAACAAATTCAACAACAACCTCAACATTGAAAACCAACAACAACCTCAACATTGCAAAACACCAACAAATTCAACAACAACCTCAATATTTAAAAACACCAACAAATTCAAAAACAACCTCAACATTGAAAAACAACAACAACCTCAACATTGAAAAACACCAACAAATTCAACAACAACCTCAACATTGAAAAACACCAACAAATTCAACAACAACCTCAGCATTGAAAAACAACAACAACCTCAACATTGAAAAACAACAACAACCTCAACATTGAAAAACACCAACAAATTCAACAACAACTTCAACATTGAAAAACACCAAAAAATTCAACAACAACCTCAACATTGAGAAACACCAACAAACTCAACAACAACCTCAACATTGAAAAACAACAACAAACTCAACATTGAAAAACACCAACAAATTCAACAACAACCTCAACATTGAAAAACAACAACAACCTCAACATTGAAAAACACCAACAAATTCAACAAAAACCTCAACATTGAAAAGGACGAACAAATTGAAAAACAACCTCAACATTGAAAAACAACAACAACCTCAACATTGAAAAACACCAACAAATTCAACAACAACCTCAACATTGAAAAACAACAACAACCTCAACATTGAAAAACACCAACAAATTCAACAACAACCTCAACATTGAAAAACAACAACAAACTCAACATTGAAAAACACCAACAAATTCAACAACAACCTCAACTTTGAAAAACAACAGCAACCTCAACATTGAAAAACACCAACAAATTCAACAACAACCTCAACATTGAAAAACACCAACAAATTCAACAACAACCTCAACATTGAAAAACAACAACAACCTATACATTGAAAAACACCAACAAATTCAACAACAACCTCAACATTGAAAAACAACAACAACCTCAACATTGAAAAACACCAACAAATTCAACAACAACCTCAACATTGACAAACACCAACAAATTCAGCAACAACCTCAGCATTGAAAAACAACAACAACCTCAACATTGAAAAACACCAACAAATTCAACAACAACCTCAACATTGAAAAACAACAACAACCTCAACATTAAAAAACACCAACAAATTCAACAACAACCTCAACATTGAAAAACACCAAGAAATTCAACAACAACCTCAGCATTGAAAAACAACAACAACCTCAACATTGAAAAACACGAACAAATTCAACAACAACCTCGAAATTGAAAAACACCAATAAAATACCACAACAAACTCAACATCGAAAAAGAACAACAACCTCAACATTGAAAAACACCAACAAATTCAACAACAACCTCAACATTGAAAAACAACAACAACCTCAAGATTGCAAAACACGAGCAAATTCAACAACAACCTCAACATTTAAAAACACCAACAAATTCAACATCAACCTCAACATTGAGAAACAACAACAATCTCAACATTGAAAAACACCAACAAATTCAACAACAACCTCAACATTGAAAAACAACAACAACCTCAACATTGAAAAACACCAAAAAATTCAACAACAACCTCGACATTGAAAAACACCCTCAGATTCAAAATCAACCTGAACATTGAACAACACCAACAACCTCAAAATTGAAAAAACACCAACAAATTCAACAACAACCTCAACATTTAAAAACAACAACAACCTCAACATTGAAAAACATCAACAAATTCAAAAACAACCTCAACATTGAAAATCACCAACAAATTCAACAACAACCTTAACATTGAACAACACCAACAAACTCAACAACAACCTCAACATTGAAAAATAACAACAACCTCAACATTGAAAAACACCAGCAAATTCAACAACAACCTCAACATTGAAAAACACCAACAAATTCAACAACAAACTCAAGATTGAAAAACACCCACAAATTCAACAACCTCAACATTGAAAAACAGCAACAACCTCATCATTGAAAAATACCAACAAATTCAACAACAACCTCAACATTGAAAAACACGAACAAATTCAACAACAACCTCAACATTGAAAACCAACAACAACCTCAACATTGCAAAACACCAACAAATTCAACAACAACCTCAATATTTAAAAACACCAACAAATTCAAAAACAACCTCAACATTGAAAAACAACAACAACCTCAACATTGAAAAACACCAACAAATTCAACAACAACCTCAACATTGAAAAACACCAACAAATTCAACAACAACCTCAGCATTGAAAAACAACAACAACCTCAACATTGAAAAACAACAATAACCTCAACATTGAAAAACACCAACAAATTCAACAACAACTTCAACATTGAAAAACACCAACAAATTCAACAACAACCTCAACATTGAGAAACACCAACAAACTCAACAACAACCTCAACATTGAAAAACAACAACAAACTCAACATTGAAAAACACCAACAAATTCAACAACAACCTCAACATTGAAAAACAACAACAACCTCAACATTGAAAAACACCAACAAATTCAACAAAAACCTCAACATTGAAAAGGACGAACAAATTGAAAAACAACCTCAACATTGAAAAACAACAACAACCTCAACATTGAAAAACACCAACAAATTCAACAACAACCTCAACATTGAAAAACAACAACAACCTCAACATTGAAAAACACCAACAAATTCAACAACAACCTCAACATTGAAAAACAACAACAAACTCAACATTGAAAAACACCAACAAATTCAACAACAACCTCAACTTTGAAAAACAACAGCAACCTCAACATTGAAAAACACCAACAAATTCAACAACAACCTCAACATTGAAAAACACCAACAAATTCAACAACAACCTCAACATTGAAAAACAACAACAACCTATACATTGAAAAACACCAACAAATTCAACAACAACCTCAACATTGAAAAACAACAACAACCTCAACATTGAAAAACACCAACAAATTCAACAACAACCTCAACATTGAAAAACACCAACAAATTCAACAACCACCTCAGCATTGAAAAACACCAACAAATTCAACAACAACCTCAACATTGAAAAACAACAACAACCTCAACATTGAAAAACACCAACAAATTCAACAACAACTTCAACATTGAAAAACACGAACAAATTCAACAACAACCTCGAAATTGAAAAACACCAATAAAATACAACAACAAAATCAACATCGAAAAACAACAACAACCTCAACATTGAAAAACACCAACAAATTCAACAACAACCTCAACATTGAAAAACAACAACAACCTCAAGATTGCAAAACACGAGCAAATTCAACAACAACCTCAACATTTAAAAACACCAACAAATTCAACAACAACCTCAACATTGAGAAACAACAACAATCTCAACATTGAAAAACACCAACAAATTCAACAACAACCTCAACATTGAAAAACAACAACAACCTCAACATTGAAAAACACCAAAAAATTCAACAACAACCTCGACATTGAAAAACACCCTCAGATTCAAAATCAACCTGAACATTGAACAACACCAACAACCTCAAAATTGAAAAAACACCAACAAATTCATCAACAACCTCAACATTTAAAAACAACAACAACCTCAACATTGAAAAACACCAACAAATTCAAAAACAACCTCAACATTGAAAATCACCAACAAATTCAACAACAACCTTAACATTGAACAACACCAACAAACTCAACAACAACCTCAACATTGAAAAATAACAACAACCTCAACATTGAAAAACACCAGCAAATTCAACAACAACCTCAACATTGAAAAACACCAACAAATTCAACAACAAACTCAAGATTGAAAAACACCCACAAATTCAACAACCTCAACATTGAAGAACAACAACAACCTCATCATTGAAAAACACCAACAAATTCAACAACAACCTCAACATTGAAAAACACCAACAAATTCAACAACAACCTCAACATTGAAAACCAACAACAACCTCAACATTGCAAAACACCAACAAATTCAACAACAACCTCAATATTTAAAAACACCAACAAATTCAAAAACAACCTCAACATTGAAAAACAACAACAACCTCAACATTGAAAAACACCAACAAATTCAACAACAACCTCAGCATTGAAAAACAACAACAACCTCAACATTGAAAAACACCAACAAATTCAACAACAACCTCAACATTGAAAAACAACAACAACCTCAACATTGAAAAACACCAACAAATTCAACAACAACCTCAACATTGAGAAACACCAACAAATTCAGCAACAACCTCAGCATTGAAAAACAACAACAACCTCAACATTGAAAAACACCAACAAATTCAACAACAACCTCAACATTGAAAAACAACAACAACCTCAACATTAAAAAACACCAACAAATTCAACAACAACCTCAACATTGAAAAACACCAACAAATTCAACAACAACCTCAGCATTGAAAAACAACAACAACCTCAACATTGAAAAACACGAACAAATTCAACAACAACCTCGAAATTGAAAAACACCAATAAAATACCACAACAAACTCAACATCGAAAAAGAACAACAACCTCAACATTGAAAAACACCAACAAATTCAACAACAACCTCAACATTGAAAAACAACAACAACCTCAAGATTGCAAAACACGAGCAAATTCAACAACAACCTCAACATTTAAAAACACCAACAAATTCAACATCAACCTCAACATTGAGAAACAACAACAATCTCAACATTGAAAAACACCAACAAATTCAACAACAACCTCAACATTGAAAAACAACAACAACCTCAACATTGAAAAACACCAAAAAATTCAACAACAACCTCGACATTGAAAAACACCCTCAGATTCAAAATCAACCTGAACATTGAACAACACCAACAACCTCAAAATTGAAAAAACACCAACAAATTCAACAACAACCTCAACATTTAAAAACAACAACAACCTCAACATTGAAAAACATCAACAAATTCAAAAACAACCTCAACATTGAAAATCACCAACAAATTCAACAACAACCTTAACATTGAACAACACCAACAAACTCAACAACAACCTCAACATTGAAAAATAACAACAACCTCAACATTGAAAAACACCAGCAAATTCAACAACAACCTCAACATTGAAAAACACCAACAAATTCAACAACAAACTCAAGATTGAAAAACACCCACAAATTCAACAACCTCAACATTGAAAAACAGCAACAACCTCATCATTGAAAAATACCAACAAATTCAACAACAACCTCAACATTGAAAAACACGAACAAATTCAACAACAACCTCAACATTGAAAACCAACAACAACCTCAACATTGCAAAACACCAACAAATTCAACAACAACCTCAATATTTAAAAACACCAACAAATTCAAAAACAACCTCAACATTGAAAAACAACAACAACCTCAACATTGAAAAACACCAACAAATTCAACAACAACCTCAACATTGAAAAACACCAACAAATTCAACAACAACCTCAGCATTGAAAAACAACAACAACCTCAACATTGAAAAACAACAATAACCTCAACATTGAAAAACACCAACAAATTCAACAACAACTTCAACATTGAAAAACACCAACAAATTCAACAACAACCTCAACATTGAGAAACACCAACAAACTCAACAACAACCTCAACATTGAAAAACAACAACAAACTCAACATTGAAAAACACCAACAAATTCAACAACAACCTCAACATTGAAAAACAACAACAACCTCAACATTGAAAAACACCAACAAATTCAACAAAAACCTCAACATTGAAAAGGACGAACAAATTGAAAAACAACCTCAACATTGAAAAACAACAACAACCTCAACATTGAAAAACACCAACAAATTCAACAACAACCTCAACATTGAAAAACAACAACAACCTCAACATTGAAAAACACCAACAAATTCAACAACAACCTCAACATTGAAAAACAACAACAAACTCAACATTGAAAAACACCAACAAATTCAACAACAACCTCAACTTTGAAAAACAACAGCAACCTCAACATTGAAAAACACCAACAAATTCAACAACAACCTCAACATTGAAAAACACCAACAAATTCAACAACAACCTCAACATTGAAAAACAACAACAACCTATACATTGAAAAACACCAACAAATTCAACAACAACCTCAACATTGAAAAACAACAACAACCTCAACATTGAAAAACACCAACAAATTCAACAACAACCTCAACATTGAAAAACACCAACAAATTCAACAACCACCTCAGCATTGAAAAACACCAACAAATTCAACAACAACCTCAACATTGAAAAACAACAACAACCTCAACATTGAAAAACACCAACAAATTCAACAACAACTTCAACATTGAAAAACACGAACAAATTCAACAACAACCTCGAAATTGAAAAACACCAATAAAATACAACAACAAAATCAACATCGAAAAACAACAACAACCTCAACATTGAAAAACACCAACAAATTCAACAACAACCTCAACATTGAAAAACAACAACAACCTCAAGATTGCAAAACACGAGCAAATTCAACAACAACCTCAACATTTAAAAACACCAACAAATTCAACAACAACCTCAACATTGAGAAACAACAACAATCTCAACATTGAAAAACACCAACAAATTCAACAACAACCTCAACATTGAAAAACAACAACAACCTCAACATTGAAAAACACCAAAAAATTCAACAACAACCTCGACATTGAAAAACACCCTCAGATTCAAAATCAACCTGAACATTGAACAACACCAACAACCTCAAAATTGAAAAAACACCAACAAATTCAACAACAACCTCAACATTTAAAAACAACAACAACCTCAACATTGAAAAACACCAACAAATTCAAAAACAACCTCAACATTGAAAATCACCAACAAATTCAACAACAACCTTAACATTGAACAACACCAACAAACTCAACAACAACCTCAACATTGAAAAATAACAACAACCTCAACATTGAAAAACACCAGCAAATTCAACAACAACCTCAACATTGAAAAACACCAACAAATTCAACAACAAACTCAAGATTGAAAAACACCCACAAATTCAACAACCTCAACATTGAAGAACAACAACAACCTCATCATTGAAAAACACCAACAAATTCAACAACAACCTCAACATTGAAAAACACCAACAAATTCAACAACAACCTCAACATTGAAAACCAACAACAACCTCAACATTGCAAAACACCAACAAATTCAACAACAACCTCAATATTTAAAAACACCAACAAATTCAAAAACAACCTCAACATTGAAAAACAACAACAACCTCAACATTGAAAAACACCAACAAATTCAACAACAACCTCAGCATTGAAAAACAACAACAACCTCAACATTGAAAAACACCAACAAATTCAACAACAACCTCAACATTGAAAAACAACAACAACCTCAACATTGAAAAACACCAACAAATTCAACAACAACCTCAACATTGAGAAACACCAACAAACTCAACAACAACCTCAACATTGAAAAACAACAACAAACTCAACATTGAAAAACACCAACAAATTCAGCAACAACCTCAACATTGAAAAACAACAACAACCTCAACATTGAAAAACAACAACAAACTCAACATTGAAAAACACCAACAAATTCAACAACAACCTCAACTTTGAAAAACACCAACAAATTCAACAACAAACTCAAGATTGAAAAACACCAACAAATTCAACAACAACCTCAACATTGAGAAACACCAACAAACTCAACAACAACCTCAACATTGAAAAATAACAACAACCTCAACATTGAAAAACACCAGCAAATTCAACAACAACCTCAACATTGAAAAACACCAACAAATTCAACAACAACCTCAGCATTGAAAAACAACAACAACCTCAACATTGAAAAACAACAACAACCTCAACATTGAAAAACACCAACAAATTCAACAACAACTTCAACATTGAAAAACACCAACAAATTCAACAACAACCTCAACATTGAGAAACACCAACAAACTCAACAACAACCTCAACATTGAAAAACAACAACAAACTCAACATTGAAAAACACCAACAAATTCAACAACAACCTCAACATTGAAAAACAACAACAACCTCAACATTGAAAAACACCAACAAATTCAACAAAAACCTCAACATTGAAAAGGACGAACAAATTGAAAAACAACCTCAACATTGAAAAACAACAACAACCTCAACATTGAAAAACACCAACAAATTCAACAACAACCTCAACATTGAAAAACAACAACAACCTCAACATTGAAAAACACCAACAAATTCAACAACAACCTCAACATTGAAAAACAACAACAAACTCAACATTGAAAAACACCAACAAATTCAACAACAACCTCAACTTTGAAAAACAACAGCAACCTCAACATTGAAAAACACCAACAAATTCAACAACAACCTCAACATTGAAAAACACCAACAAATTCAACAACAACCTCAACATTGAAAAACAACAACAACCTATACATTGAAAAACACCAACAAATTCAACAACAACCTCAACATTGAAAAACAACAACAACCTCAACATTGAAAAACACCAACAAATTCAACAACAACCTCAACATTGACAAACACCAACAAATTCAGCAACAACCTCAGCATTGAAAAACAACAACAACCTCAACATTGAAAAACACCAACAAATTCAACAACAACCTCAACATTGAAAAACAACAACAACCTCAATATTAAAAAACACCAACAAATTCAACAACAACCTCAACATTGAAAAACACCAACAAATTCAACAACAACCTCAGCATTGAAAAACAACAACAACCTCACCATTGAAAAACACGAACAAATTCAACAACAACCTCGAAATTGAAAAACACCAATAAAATACCACAACAAACTCAACATCGAAAAAGAACAACAACCTCAACATTGAAAAACACCAACAAATTCAACAACAACCTCAACATTGAAAAACAACAACAACCTCAAGATTGCAAAACACGAGCAAATTCAACAACAACCTCAACATTTAAAAACACCAACAAATTCAACATCAACCTCAACATTGAGAAACAACAACAATCTCAACATTGAAAAACACCAACAAATTCAACAACAACCTCAACATTGAAAAACAACAACAACCTCAACATTGAAAAACACCAAAAAATTCAACAACAACCTCGACATTGAAAAACACCCTCAGATTCAAAATCAACCTGAACATTGAACAACACCAACAACATCAAAATTGAAAAAACACCAACAAATTCAACAACAACCTCAACATTTAAAAACAACAACAACCTCAACATTGAAAAACACCAACAAATTCAAAAACAACCTCAACATTGAAAATCACCAACAAATTCAACAACAACCTTAACATTGAACAACACCAACAAACTCAACAACAACCTCAACATTGAAAAATAACAACAACCTCAACATTGAAAAACACCAGCAAATTCAACAACAACCTCAACATTGAAAAACACCAACAAATTCAACAACAAACTCAAGATTGAAAAACACCCACAAATTCAACAACCTCAACATTGAAAAACAGCAACAACCTCATCATTGAAAAATACCAACAAATTCAACAACAACCTCAACATTGAAAAACACGAACAAATTCAACAACAACCTCAACATTGAAAACCAACAACAACCTCAACATTGCAAAACACCAACAAATTCAACAACAACCTCAATATTTAAAAACACCAACAAATTCAAAAACAACCTCAACATTGAAAAACAACAACAACCTCAACATTGAAAAACACCAACAAATTCAACAACAACCTCAACATTGAAAAACACCAACAAATTCAACAACAACCTCAGCATTGAAAAACAACAACAACCTCAACATTGAAAAACAACAATAACCTCAACATTGAAAAACACCAACAAATTCAACAACAACTTCAACATTGAAAAACACCAACAAATTCAACAACAACCTCAACATTGAGAAACACCAACAAACTCAACAACAACCTCAACATTGAAAAACAACAACAAACTCAACATTGAAAAACACCAACAAATTCAACAACAACCTCAACATTGAAAAACAACAACAACCTCAACATTGAAAAACACCAACAAATTCAACAAAAACCTCAACATTGAAAAGGACGAACAAATTGAAAAACAACCTCAACATTGAAAAACAACAACAACCTCAACATTGAAAAACACCAACAAATTCAACAACAACCTCAACATTGAAAAACAACAACAACCTCAACATTGAAAAACACCAACAAATTCAACAACAACCTCAACATTGAAAAACAACAACAAACTCAACATTGAAAAACACCAACAAATTCAACAACAACCTCAACTTTGAAAAACAACAGCAACCCCAACATTGAAAAACACCAACAAATTCAACAACAACCTCAACATTGAAAAACACCAACAAATTCAACAACAACCTCAACATTGAAAAACAACAACAACCTATACATTGAAAAACACCAACAAATTCAACAACAACCTCAACATTGAAAAACAACAACAACCTCAACATTGAAAAACACCAACAAATTCAACAACAACCTCAACATTGAAAAACACCAACAAATTCAACAACCACCTCAGCATTGAAAAACAACAACAACCTCAACATTGAAAAACACCAACAAATTCAACAACAACCTCAACATTGAAAAACAACAACAACCTCAACATTGAAAAACACCAACAAATTCAACAACAACTTCAACATTGAAAAACACGAACAAATTCAACAACAACCTCGAAATTGAAAAACACCAATAAAATACAACAACAAAATCAACATCGAAAAACAACAACAACCTCAACATTGAAAAACACCAACAAATTCAACAACAACCTCAACATTGAAAAACAACAACAACCTCAAGATTGCAAAACACGAGCAAATTCAACAACAACCTCAACATTTAAAAACACCAACAAATTCAACAACAACCTCAACATTGAGAAACAACAACAATCTCAACATTGAAAAACACCAACAAATTCAACAACAACCTCAACATTGAAAAACAACAACAACCTCAACATTGAAAAACACCAAAAAATTCAACAACAACCTCGACATTGAAAAACACCCTCAGATTCAAAATCAACCTGAACATTGAACAACACCAACAACCTCAAAATTGAAAAAACACCAACAAATTCAACAACAACCTCAACATTTAAAAACAACAACAACCTCAACATTGAAAAACACCAACAAATTCAAAAACAACCTCAACATTGAAAATCACCAACAAATTCAACAACAACCTTAACATTGAACAACACCAACAAACTCAACAACAACCTCAACATTGAAAAATAACAACAACCTCAACATTGAAAAACACCAGCAAATTCAACAACAACCTCAACATTGAAAAACACCAACAAATTCAACAACAAACTCAAGATTGAAAAACACCCACAAATTCAACAACCTCAACATTGAAGAACAACAACAACCTCATCATTGAAAAACACCAACAAATTCAACAACAACCTCAACATTGAAAAACACCAACAAATTCAACAACAACCTCAACATTGAAAACCAACAACAACCTCAACATTGCAAAACACCAACAAATTCAACAACAACCTCAATATTTAAAAACACCAACAAATTCAAAAACAACCTCAACATTGAAAAACAACAACAACCTCAACATTGAAAAACACCAACAAATTCAACAACAACCTCAGCATTGAAAAACAACAACAACCTCAACATTGAAAAACACCAACAAATTCAACAACAACCTCAACATTGAAAAACAACAACAACCTCAACATTGAAAAACACCAACAAATTCAACAACAAATTCAACATTGAAAAACACCAACAAATTCAACAACAACCTCAACATTGAGAAACACCAACAAACTCAACAACAACCTCAACATTGAAAAACAACAACAAACTCAACATTGAAAAACACCAACAAATTCAGCAACAACCTCAACATTGAAAAACAACAACAACCTCAACATTGAAAAACAACAACAAACTCAACATTGAAAAACACCAACAAATTCAACAACAACCTCAACTTTGAAAAACACCAACAAATTCAACAACAAACTCAAGATTGAAAAACACCAACAAATTCAACAACAACCTCAACATTGAGAAACACCAACAAACTCAACAACAACCTCAACATTGAAAAATAACAACAACCTCAACATTGAAAAACACCAGCAAATTCAACAACAACCTCAACATTGAAAAACACCAACAAATTCAACAACAAACTCAAGATTGAAAAACACCCACAAATTCAACAACCTCAACATTGAAAAACAACAACAACCTCATCATTGAAAAACACCAACAAATTCAACAACAACCTCAACATTGAAAAACACGAACAAATTCAACAACAACCTCAACATTGAAAAACAACAACAACCTCAGCATTGAAAAACACCAACAAATTCAACAACAACCTCAACATTGAAAAACAACAACAACCTCAACATTGAAAAACACCAACAAATTCAACAACAACCTCAACATTGAAAAACACCAACAAATTCAACAACAACCTCAGCATTGAAAAACAACAACAACCTCAACATTGAAAAACACCAACAAATTCAACAACAACCTCAACATTGAAAATCAACAACAACCTCAACATTGAAAAACACCAACAAATTCAACAACAACTTCAACATTGAAAAACACCAACAAATTCAACAACAACCTCAACATTGAGAAACACCAACAAACTCAACAGCAACCTCAACATTGAAAAACAACAACAATCTCAACATTGAAAAACACCAACAAATTCAACAACAACCTCAACATTGAAAAACAACAACAACCTCAACATTGAAAAACACCAAAAAATTCAACAACAACCTCGACATTGAAAAACACCCTCAAATTCAAAATCAACCTCAACATCGAACAACACCAACAACCTCAAAATTGAAAAAAACACCAACAAATTCAACAACAACCTCAACATTTAAAAACAACAACAACCTCAACATTGAAAAACACCAACAAATTCAAAAACAACCTCAACATTGAAAAACACCAACAAATTCAACAACAACCTCAACATTGAACAACACCAACAAACTCAACAACAACCTCAACATTGAAAAATAACAACAACCTCAACATTGAAAAACACCACCATTTCAACAACAACCTCAACATTGAAAAACACCAACAAATTCAACAACAAACTCAAGATTGAAAAACACCCACAAATTCAACAACCTCAACATTGAAAAACAACAACAACCTCATCATTGAAAAACACCAACAAATTCAACAACAACCTCAACATTGAAAAACACGAACAAATTCAACAACAACCCCAACATTGAAAACCAACAACAACCTCAACATTGCAAAACACCAACAAATTCAACAACAACCTCAATATTTAAAAACACCAACAAATTCAAAAACAACCTCAACATTGAAAAACAACAACAACCTCAACATTGAAAAACACCAACAAATTCAACAACAACCTCAACATTGAAAAACACCAACAAATTCAACAACAACCTCAGCATTGAAAAACAACAACAACCTCAACATTGAAAAACAACAACAACCTCAACATTGAAAAACACCAACAAATTCAACAACAACTTCAACATTGAAAAACACCAACAAATTCAACAACAACCTCAACATTGAGAAACACCAACAAACTCAACAACAACCTCAACATTGAAAAACAACAACAAACACAACATTGAAAAACACCAACAAATTCAACAACAACCTCAACATTGAAAAACAACAACAACCTCAACATTGAAAAACACCAACAAATTCAACAAAAACCTCAACATTGAAAAGGACGAACAAATTGAAAATCAACCTCAACATTGAAAAACAACAACAACCTCAACATTGAAAAACACCAACAAATTCAACAACAACCTCAACATTGAAAAACAACAACAACCTCAACATTGAAAAACACCAACAAATTCAACAACAACCTCAACATTGAAAAACAACAACAAACTCAACATTGAAAAACACCAACAAATTCAACAACAACCTCAACTTTGAAAAACAACAGCAACCTCAACATTGAAAAACACCAACAAATTCAACAACAACCTCAACATTGAAAAACACCAACAAATTCAACAACAACCTCAACATTGAAAAACAACAACAACCTATACATTGAAAAACACCAACAAATTCAACAACAACCTCAACATTGAAAAACAACAACAACCTCAACATTGAAAAACACCAACAAATTCAACAACAACCTCAACATTGAAAAACACCAACAAATTCAACAACCACCTCAGCATTGAAAAACAACAACAACCTCAACATTGAAAAACACCAACAAATTCAACAACAACCTCAACATTGAAAAACAACAACAACCTCAACATTGAAAAACACCAACAATTTCAACAACAACTTCAACATTGCAAAACACGAACAAATTCAACAACAACCTCGAAATTGAAAAACACCAATAAAATACAACAACAAACTCAACATCGAAAAACAACAACAACCTCAACATTGAAAAACACCAACAAATTCAACAACAACCTCAACATTGAAAAACAACAACAACCTCAAGATTGCAAAACACGAGCAAATTCAACAACAACCTCAACATTTAAAAACACCAACAAATTCAACAACAACCTCAACATTGAGAAACAACAACAATCTCAACATTGAAAAACACCAACAAATTCAACAACAACCTCAACATTGAAAAACAACAACAACCTCAACATTGAAAAACACCAAAAAATTCAACAACAACCTCGACATTGAAAAACACCCTCAGATTCAAAATCAACCTGAACATTGAACAACACCAACAACCTCAAAATTGAAAAAACACCAACAAATTCAACAACAACCTCAACATTTAAAAACAACAACAACCTCAACATTGAAAAACACCAACAAATTCAAAAACAACCTCAACATTGAAAATCACCAACAAATTCAACAACAACCTTAACATTGAACAACACCAACAAATTCAACAACAACCTCAACATTGAAAAACACCAACAAATTCAACAACCACCTCAGCATTGAAAAACAACAACAACCTCAACATTGAAAAACACCAACAAATTCAACAACAACCTCAACATTGAAAAACAACAACAACCTCAACATTGAAAAACACCAACAATTTCAACAACAACTTCAACATTGCAAAACACGAACAAATTCAACAACAACCTCGAAATTGAAAAACACCAATAAAATACAACAACAAACTCAACATCGAAAAACAACAACAACCTCAACATTGAAAAACACCAACAAATTCAACAACAACCTCAACATTGAAAAACAACAACAACCTCAAGATTGCAAAACACGAGCAAATTCAACAACAACCTCAACATTTAAAAACACCAACAAATTCAACAACAACCTCAACATTGAGAAACAACAACAATCTCAACATTGAAAAACACCAACAAATTCAACAACAACCTCAACATTGAAAAACAACAACAACCTCAACATTGAAAAACACCAAAAAATTCAACAACAACCTCGACATTGAAAAACACCCTCAGATTCAAAATCAACCTGAACATTGAACAACACCAACAACCTCAAAATTGAAAAAACACCAACAAATTCAACAACAACCTCAACATTTAAAAACAACAACAACCTCAACATTGAAAAACACCAACAAATTCAAAAACAACCTCAACATTGAAAATCACCAACAAATTCAACAACAACCTTAACATTGAACAACACCAACAAACTCAACAACAACCTCAACATTGAAAAATAACAACAACCTCAACATTGAAAAACACCAGCAAATTCAACAACAACCTCAACATTGAAAAACACCAACAAATTCAACAACAAACTCAAGATTGAAAAACACCCACAAATTCAACAACCTCAACATTGAAAAACAACAACAACCTCATCATTGAAAAACACCAACAAATTCAACAACAACCTCAACATTGAAAAACACCAACAAATTCAACAACAACCTCAACATTGAAAACCAACAACAACCTCAACATTGCAAAACACCAACAAATTCAACAACAACCTCAATATTTAAAAACACCAACAAATTCAAAAACAACCTCAACATTGAAAAACAACAACAACCTCAACATTGAAAAACACCAACAAATTCAACAACAACCTCAGCATTGAAAAACAACAACAACCTCAACATTGAAAAACACCAACAAATTCAACAACAACCTCAACATTGAAAAACAACAACAACCTCAACATTGAAAAACACCAACAAATTCAACAACAAATTCAACATTGAAAAACACCAACAAATTCAACAACAACCTCAACATTGAGAAACACCAACAAACTCAACAACAACCTCAACATTGAAAAACAACAACAAACTCAACATTGAAAAACACCAACAAATTCAACAACAACCTCAACATTGAAAAACAACAACAACCTCAACATTGAAAAACAACAACAAACTCAACATTGAAAAACACCAACAAATTCAACAACAACCTCAACTTTGAAAAACACCAACAAATTCAACAACAAACTCAAGATTGAAAAACACCAACAAATTCAACAACAACCTCAACATTGAGAAACACCAACAAACTCAACAACAACCTCAACATTGAAAAATAACAACAACCTCAACATTGAAAAACACCAGCAAATTCAACAACAACCTCAACATTGAAAAACACCAACAAATTCAACAACAAACTCAAGATTGAAAAACACCCACAAATTCAACAACCTCAACATTGAAAAACAACAACAACGTCATCATTGAAAAACACCAACAAATTCAACAACAACCTCAACATTGAAAAACACGAACAAATTCAACAACAACCTCAACATTGAAAAACAACAACAACCTCAGCATTGAAAAACACCAACAAATTCAACAACAACCTCAACATTGAAAAACAACAACAACCTCAACATTGAAAAACACCAACAAATTCAACAACAACCTCAACATTGAAAAACACCAACAAATTCAACAACAACCTCAGCATTGAAAAACAACAACAACCTCAACATTGAAAAACACCAACAAATTCAACAACAACCTCAACATTGAAAATCAACAACAACCTCAACATTGAAAAACACCAACAAATTCAACAACAACTTCAACATTGAAAAACACCAACAAATTCAACAACAACCTCAACATTGAGAAACACCAACAAACTCAACAGCAACCTCAACATTGAAAAACAACAACAATCTCAACATTGAAAAACACCAACAAATTCAACAACAACCTCAACATTGAAAAACAACAACAACCTCAACATTGAAAAACACCAAAAAATTCAACAACAACCTCGACATTGAAAAACACCCTCAAATTCAAAATCAACCTCAACATCGAACAACACCAACAACCTCAAAATTGAAAAAAACACCACCAAATTCAACAACAACCTCAACATTTAAAAACAACAACAACCTCAACATTGAAAAACACCAACAAATTCAAAAACAACCTCAACATTGAAAAACACCAACAAATTCAACAACAACCTCAACATTGAACAACACCAACAAACTCAACAACAACCTCAACATTGAAAAATAACAACAACCTCAACATTGAAAAACACCACCATTTCAACAACAACCTCAACATTGAAAAACACCAACAAATTCAACAACAAACTCAAGATTGAAAAACACCCACAAATTCAACAACCTCAACATTGAAAAACAACAACAACCTCATCATTGAAAAACACCAACAAATTCAACAACAACCTCAACATTGAAAAACACCAACAAATTCAACAACAACCTCAACATTGAACAACAACAACAACCTCAACATTGAAAAACACCAACAAATTCAACAGCAACCTCAACATTGAAATACAACAACAACCACAACATTGAAAAACACCAACAAATTCAACAACAACCTCAACATTGAAAAACAACAACAAACTCAACATTGAAAAACACCAACAAATTCAACAACAACCTCAACATTGAAAAAAAAACAATCTCAACATTGAAAAACACCAACAAATTCAACAACAACCTCAACATTGAAAAACAACAACAACCTCAACATTGAAAAACACCAAAAAATTCAACAACAACCTCGACATTGAAAAACACCCTCAAATTCAAAATCAACCTGAACATTGAACAACACCAACAACCTCAAAATTGAAAAAACACCAACAAATTCAACAACAACCTCAACATTTAAAAACAACAACAACCTCAACATTGAAAAACACCAACAAATTCAAAAACAACCTCAACATTGAAAATCACCAACAAATTCAGCAACAACCTTAACATTGAACAACACCAACAAACTCAACAACAACCTCAACATTGAAAAATAACAACAACCTCAACATTGAAAAACACCAGCAAATTCAACAACAACCTCAACATTGAAAAACACCAACAAATTCAACAGCAAACTCAAGATTGAAAAACACCAACAAATTCAACAACAACCTCAACATTGAGAAACACCAACAAACTCAACAACAACCTCAACATTGAAAAATAACAACAACCTCAACATTGAAAAACACCAGCAAATTCAACAACAACCTCAACATTGAAAAACACCAACAAATTCAACAACAAACTCACGATTGAAAAACACCCACAAATTCAACAACCTCAACATTGAAAAACAACAACAACCTCATCATTGAAAAACACCAACAAATTCAACAACAACCTCAACATTGAAAAACAGGAACAAATTCAACAACAACCTCAACATTGAAAAACAACAACAACCTCAGCATTGAAAAACACCAACAAATTCAACAACAACCTCAACATTGAAAAACAACAACAACCTCAACATTGAAAAACACCAACAAATTCAACAACAACCTCAACATTGAAAAACACCAACAAATTCAACAACAACCTCAGCATTGAAAAACAACAACAACCTCAACATTGAAAAACACCAACAAATTCAACAACAACCTCAACATTGAAAATCAACAACAACCTCAACATTGAAAAACACCAACAAATTCAACAACAACTTCAACATTGAAAAACACCAACAAATTCAACAACAACCTCAACATTGAGAAACACCAACAAACTCAACAGCAACCTCAACATTGAAAAACAACAACAATCTCAACATTGAAAAACACCAACAAATTCAACAACAACCTCAACATTGAAAAACAACAACAACCTCAACATTGAAAAACAGCAAAAAATTCAACAACAACCTCGACATTGAAAAACACCCTCAAATTCAAAATCAACCTCAACATCGAACAACACCAACAACCTCAAAATTGAAAAAACACCAACAAATTCAACAACAACCTCAACATGTAAAAACAACAACAACCTCAACATTGAAAAACACCAACAAATTCAAAAACAACCTCAACATTGAAAAACACCAACAAATTCAACAACAACCTCAACATTGAACAACACCAACAAACTCAACAACAACCTCAACATTGAAAAATAACAACAACCTCAACATTGCAAAACACCACCATTTCAACAACAACCTCAACATTGAAAAACACCAACAAATTCAACAACAAACTCAAGATTGAAAAACACCCACAAATTCAACAACCTCAACATTGAAAAACAACAGCAACCTCATCATTGAAAAACACCAACAAATTCAACAACAACCTCAACATTGAAAAACACCAACAAATTCAACAACAACCTCAACATTGAAAAACAACAACAAACTCAACATTGAAAAACACCAACAAATTCAACAACAACCTCAACATTGAAATACAACAACAACCACAACATTGAAAAACACCAACAAATTCAACAACAACCTCAACATTGAAAAAAAAACAACCTCAACATTGAAAAACACCAACAAATTCAACAATAACCTCAACATTGAAAAACAACAACAACGGCAACATTGAAAAACACCAACAAATTTAACAACAACCTCGAAATTGAAAAACACCAACAAATTCAACAACAACCTCAACATTGAAAAACAACAACAACCTCAACATTGAAAAACACCAACAAATTCAACAACAACCTCAACATTGAAAAACAACAACAACCTCAACATTGAAAAACACCAACAAATTCAACAACAACCTCAACATTGAAAAACACCAACAAATTCAACAACAACCTCAGCATTGAAAAACAACAACAACCTCAACATTGAAAAACACCAACAAATTCAACAACAACCTCAACATTGAAAAACAACAACAACCTCAACATTGAAAAACACCAACAAATTCAACAACAACTTCAACATTGAAAAACACCAACAAATTCAACAACAACCTCAACATTGAGAAACACCAACAAATTCAACGACAAACTCAACTTTGAAAAACACCAACAAATTCAACAACAACCTCAACATTGAAAAACAACAACAACCTCAACATTGAAAAACACCAACAAATTCAACAACAACCTCAACATTGAAAAGCACGAACAAATTCAACAACAACCTCAACATTGAAAAACAACAACAACCTCAACATTGAAAAACAACAACAAATTCAACAACAACCTCAACATTGAAAAACAACAACAACCTCAACATTGAAAAACACCAACAAATTCCACAACAACCTCAACATTGAAAAACAACAACAAACTCAACATTGAAAAACACCAACAAATTCAACAACAACCTCAACTTTGAAAAACAACAGCAACCTCAACATTGAAAAACACCATCAAATTCAACAACAACCTCAACATTGAAAAACACCAACAAATTCAACAACAACCTCAACATTGAAAAACAACAACAACCTAAACATTGAAAAACACCAACAAATTCAACAACAACCTCAACATTGAAAAACAACAACAACCTCAACATTGAAAAACACCAACAAATTCAACAACAACCTCAACATTGAAAAACACCAACTAATTCAACAACAACCTCAGCATTGAAAAACAACAACAACCTCAAAAAACAACAACAACCTCAACATTGCAAAACACCAACAAATTCAACAACAACTTCAACATTGAAAAACACGAACAAATTCAACAACAACCTCGAAATTGAAAAACACCAATAAAATACAACAACAACCTCAACATCGAAAAACAACAACAACCTCAACATTGAAAAACACCAACAAATTCAACAACAACCTCAACATTGAAAAACAACAACAACCTCAAGATTGCAAAACACCAGCAAATTCAGCAACAACCTCAACATTTAAAAACACCAACAAATTCAACAACAACCTCAACATTGAGAAACAACAACAATCTCAACATTGAAAAACACCAACAAATTCAACAACAACCTCAACATTGAAAAACAACAACAACCTCAACATTGAAAAACACCAAAAAATTCAACAACAACCTCGACATTGAAAAACACCCTCAAATTCAAAATCAACCTGAACATTGAACAACACCAACAACCTCAAAATTGAAAAAACACCAACAAATTCAACAACAACCTCAACATTTAAAAACAACAACAACCTCAACATTGAAAAACACCAACAAATTCAAAAACAACCTCAACATTGAAAATCACCAACAAATTCAACAACAACCTCAACATTTAAAAACAACATCAACCTCAACATTGAAAAACACCAACAAATTCAAAAACAACCTCAACATTGAAAAACACCAACAAATTCAACAACAACCTCAACATTGAACAACACCAACAAACTCAACAACAACCTCAACATTGAAAAATAACAACAACCTCAACATTGAAAAACACCACCATTTCAACAACAATCTCAACATTGAAAAACGCCAACAAATTCAACAACAAACTCAACATTGAAAAACACCCACAAATTCAACAAACTCAACATTGAAAAACAACAACAACCTCATCATTGAAAAACACCAACAAATTCAACAACAACCTCAACATTGAAAAACACCAACAAATTCAACAACAACCTCAACATTGAAAAACAACAACAACCTCAACATTGAAAAACACCAATAAATTCAACAACAACCTCAACATTGAAATACAACAACAACCACAACATTGAAAAACACCAACAAATTCAACAACAACCTCAACATTGAAAAACAACATCAAACTCAACATTGAAAAACACCAACAAATTCAACAACAACCTCAACATTGAAAAAAAAACAACCTCAACATTGAAAAACACCAACAAATTCAACAATAACCTCAACATTGAAAAACAACAACAACCTCAACATTGAAAAACACCAACAAATTTAACAACAACCTCGAAATTGAAAAACACCAACAAATTCAACAACAACCTCAACATTGAAAAACAACAACAACCTCAACATTGAAAAACACCAACAAATTCAACAACAACCTCAACATTGAAAAACACCAACAAATTCAACAACAACCTCAGCATTGAAAAACAACAACAACCTCAACATTGAAAAACACCAACAAATTCAACAACAACCTCAACATTGAAAAACAACAACAACCTCAACATTGAAAAACACCAACAAATTCAACAACAACTTCAACATTGAAAAACACCAACAAATTCAACAACAACCTCAACATTGAGAAACACCAACAAATTCAACAACAAACTCAACATTGAAAAACACCAACAAATTCAACAACAACCTCAACATGAAAAACAACAACAACCTCAACATTGAAAAACACCAACAAATTCAACAACAACCTGAACATTGAAAAGCACGAACAAATTCAACAACAACCTCAACATTGAAAAACAACAACAACCTCAACATTGAAAAACACCAACAAATTCAACAACAACCTCAACATTGAAAAACAACAACAACCTCAACATTGAAAAACACCAACAAATTCAACAACAACCTCAACATTGAAAAACAACAACAAACTCAACATTGAAAAACACCAACAAATTCAACAACAACCTCAACTTTGAAAAACAACAGCAACCTCAACATTGAAAAACACCAACAAATTCAACAGCAACCTCAACATTGAAAAACACCAACAAATTCAACAACAACCTCAACATTGAAAAACAACAACAACCTATACATTGAAAAACACCAACAAATTCAACAACAACCTCAACATTGAAAAACAACAACAACCTCAACATTGAAAAACACCAACAAATTCAACAACAACCTCAACATTGAAAAACACCAACAAATTCAACAACAACCTCAGCATTGAAAAACAACAACAACCTCAACATTGAAAAACACCAACAAATTCAACAACAACCTCAACATTGAAAAACAACAACAACCTCAACATTGAAAAACACCAACAAATTCAACAACAACTTCAACATTGAAAAACACGAACAAATTCAACAACAACCTCGAAATTGAAAAACACCAATAAAATACAACAACAACCTCAACATCGAAAAACAACAACAACCTCAACATTGAAAAACACCAACAAATTCAACAACAAACTCAACATTGAAAAACAACAACAACCTCAACATTGCAAAACACCAGCAAATTCAACAACAACCTCAACATTTAAAAACACCAACAAATTCAACAACAACCTCAACATTGAGAAACAACAACAATCTCAACATTGAAAAACACCAACAAATTCAACAACAACCTCAACATTGAAAAACAACAACAACCTCAACATTGAAAAACACCAAAAAATTCAACAACAACCTCGACATTGAAAAACACCCTCAAATTCAAAATCAACCTGAACATTGAACAACACCAACAACCTCAAAATTGAAAAAACACCAACAAATTCAACAACCTCAACATTTAAAAACAACAACAACCTCAACATTGAAAAACACCAACAAATTCAAAAACAACCTCAACATTGAAAATCACCAACAAATTCAACAACAACCTTAACATTGAACAACACCAACAAACTCAACAACAACCTCAACATTGAAAAATAACAACAACCTCAACATTGAAAAACACCAGCAAATTCAACAACAACCTCAACATTGAAAAATACCAACAAATTCAACAACAAACTCAAGATTGAAAAACACCAACAAATTCAACAACAACCTCAACATTGAGAAACACCAACAAATTCAACAACAACCTCAACATTGAAAAATAACAACAACCTCAACATTGAAAAACACCAGCAAATTCAACAACAACCTCAACATTGAAAAACACCAACAAATTCAACAACAAACTCAAGATTGAAAAGCACCCACAAATTCAACAACCTCAACATTGAAAAACAACAACAACCTCATCATTGAAAAACACCAACAAATTCAACAACAACCTCAACATTGAAAAACACCAACAAATTCAACAACAACCTCAACATTGAAAACCAACAACAACCTCAACATTGCAAAACACCAACAAATTCAACAACAACCTCAACATTTAAAAACACCAACAAATTCAAAAACAACCTCAACATTGAAAAACAACAACAACCTCAACATTGAAAAACACCAACAAATTCAACAACATCCTCAACATTGAAAAACACCAACAAATTCAACAACAACCTCAGCATTGAAAAACAACAACAACCTCAACATTGAAAAACACCAACAAATTCAACAACAACCTCAACATTGAAAAACAACAACAACCTCAACATTGAAAAACACCAACAAATTCAACAACAACTTCAACATTGAAAAACACCAACAAATTCAACAACAACCTCAACATTGAGAAACACCAACAAACTCAACAACAACCTCAACATTGAAAAACAAAAACAATCTCAACATTGAAAAACACCAACAAATTCAACAACAACCTCAACATTGAAAAACAACAACAACCTCAACATTGAAAAACACGAAAAAATTCAACAACAACCTCGACATTGAAAAACACCCTCAAATTCAAAATCAACCTCAACATTGAACAACAACAACAACCTCAAAATTGAAAAAACACCATCAAATTCAACAACAACCTCAACATTGAAAAACAACAACAACCTCATCATTGAAAAACACCAACAAATTCAAAAACAACCTCAACATTGAAAAACACCAACAAATTCAACAACAACCTCAACATTGAACAACACCAACAAACTCAAGAACAACCTCCACATTGAAAAATAACAACAACCTCAACATTGAAAAACACCACCATTTCAACAACAACCTCAACATTGAAAAACACCAACAAATTCAACAACAAACTCAAGATTGAAAAACACCCACAAATTCAACAACCTCAACATTGAAAAACAACAACAACCTCATCATTGAAAAACACCAACAAATTCAACAACAACCTCAACATTGAAAAACACCAACAAATTCAACAACAACCTCAACATTGAAAAACAACAACAACCTCAACATTGAAAAACACCAACAAATTCAACAACAACCTCAACATTGAAATACAACAACAACCACAACATTGAAAAACACCAACAAATTCAACAACAACCTCAACATTGAAAAACAACAACAAACTCAACATTGAAAAACACCAAAAAATTCAACAACAACCTCAACATTGAAAAAAAAAACAACCTCAACATTGAAAAACACCAACAAATTCAACAATAACCTCAACATTGAAAAACAACAACAACCTCAACATTGAAAAACACCAACAAATTTAACAACAACCTCGAAATTGAAAAACACCAACAAATTCAACAACAACCTCAACATTGAAAAACAACAACAACCTCAACATTGAAAAACACCAACAAATTCAACAACAACCTCAACATTGAAAAATAACAACAACCTCAACATTGAAAAACACCAACAAATTCAACAACAACCTCAACATTGAAAAACACCAACAAATTCAAGAACAACCTCAGCATTGAAAAACAACAACAACCTCAACATTGAAAAACACCAACAAATTCAACAACAACCTCAACATTGAAAAACAACAACAACCTCAACTTTGAAAAACACCAACAAATTCAACAACAGCTTCAACATTGAAAAACACCAACAAATTCAACAACAGCCTCAACATTGAGAAACACCAACAAATTCAACAACAAACTCAACATTGAAAAACACGAACAAATTCAACAACAACCTCAACATTGAAAAACAACAACAACCTCAACATTGAAAAACACCAACAAATTCAACAACAACCTCAACATTGAAAAGCACGAACAAATTCAAAAACAACCTCAACATTGAAAAACAACAACAACCTCAACATTGAAAAACACCAACAAATTCAACAACAACCTCAACATTGAAAAACAACAACAACCTCAACATTGAAAAACACCAACAAATTCAACAACAACCTCAACATTGAAAAACAACAACAAACTCAACATTGAAAAACACCAACAAATTCAACAACAACCTCAACTTTGAAAAACAACAGCAACCTCAACATTGAAAAACACCAACAAATTCAACAACAACCTCAACATTGAAAAACACCAACAAATTCAACAACAACCTCAACATTGAAAAACAACAACAACCTATACATTGAAAAACACCAACAAATTCAACAACAACCTCAACATTGAAAAACAACAACAACCTCAACATTGAAAAACACCAACAAATTCAACAACAACCTCAACATTGAAAAACACCAACTAATTCAACAACAACCTCAGCATTGAAAAACAACAACAACCTCAAGATTGAAAAACACCAACAAATTCAACAACAACCTCAACATTGAAAAACAACAACAACCTCAACATTGAAAAACACCAACAAATTCAACAACAACTTCAACATTGAAAAACACGAACAAATTCAAAAACAACCTCGAAATTGAAAAACACCAATAAAGTACAACAACAACCTCAACATCGAAAAACAACAACAACCTCAACATTGAAAAACACCAACAAATTCAACAACAACCTCAACATTGAAAAACAACAACAACCTCAAGATTGCAAAACACCAGCAAATTCAACAACAAACTCAACATTTAAAAACACCAACAAATTCAACAACAACCTCAACATTGAGAAACAACAAGAATCTCAACATTGAAAAACACCAACAAATTCAACAACAACCTCAACATTGAAAAACAACAACAACCTCAACATTGAAAAACACCAAAAAATTCAACAACAACCTCGACATTGAAAAACACCCTCAAATTCAAAATCAACCTGAACATTGAACAACACCAAAAACCTCAAAATTGAAAAAACACCAACAAATTCAACAACAACCTCAACGTTTAAAAACAACAACAACCTCAACATTGAAAAACACCAACAAATTCAAAAACAACCTCAACATTGAAAATCACCAACAAATTCAACAACAACCTTAACATTGAACAACACCAACAAACTCAACAACAACCTCAACATTGAAAAATAACAACAACCTCAACATTGAAAAACACCAGCAAATTCAACAACAACCTCAACATTGAAAAACACCAACAAATTCAACAACAAACTCAAGATTGAAAAACACCAACAAATTCAACAACAACCTCAACATTGAGAAACACCAACAAACTCAACAACAACCTCAACATTGAAAAATAACAACAACCTCAACATTGAAAAACACCAGCAAATTCAACAACAACCTCAACATTGAAAAACACCAACAAATTCAACAACAAACTCAAGATTGAAAAACACCCACAAATTCAACAACCTCAACATTGAAAAACAACAACAACCTCATCATTGAAAAACACCAACAAATTCAACAACAACCTCAACATTGAAAACCAACAACAACCTCAACATTGCAAAACACCAACAAATTCAACAACAACCTCAACATTTAAAAACACCAACAAATTCAAAAACAACCTCAACATTGAAAAACAACAACATCCTCAACATTGAAAAACACCAACAAATTCAACAACAACCTCAACATTGAAAAACACCAACAAATTCAACAACAACCTCAGCATTGAAAAACAACAACAACCTCAACATTGAAAAACACCAACAAATTCAACAACAACCTCAACATTGAAAAACAACAACAACCTCAACATTGAAAAACACCAACAAATTCAACAACAACTTCAACATTGAAAAACACCAACAAATTCAACAACAACCTCAACATTGAGAAACACCAACAAACTCAACAACAACCTCAACATTGAAAAACAACAACAATCTCAACATTGAAAAACACCAACAAATTCAACAACAACCTCAACATTGAAAAACAACAACAACCTCTACATTGAAAAACACCAAAAAATTCAACAACAACCTCGACATTGAAAAACACCCTCAAATTCAAAATCAACCTCAACATCGAACAACACCAACAACCTCAAAATTGAAAAAACACCCACAAATTCAACAACAAACTCAACATTTAAAAACAACAACAACCTCAACATTGAAAAACACCAACAAATTCAAAAACAACCTCAACATTGAAAAACACCAACAAATTCAACAACAACCTCAACATTGAACAACACCAACAAACTCAACAACAACCTCAACATTGAAAAATAACAACAACCTCAACATTGAAAAACACCACCATTTCAACAACAACCTCAATATTGAAAAACACCAACAAATTCAACAACAAACTCAAGATTGAGAAACACCCACAAATTCAACAACCTCAACATTGAAAAACAACAACAACCTCATCATTGAAAAACACCAACAAATTCAACAACAACCTCAACATTGAAAAACACCAACAAATTCAACAACAACCTCAACATTGAAAAACAACAACAACCTCAACATTGAAAAACACCAACAAATTCAACAACAACCTCAACATTGAAATACAACAACAACCACAACATTGAAAAACACCAACAAATTCAACAACAACCTCAACATTGAAAAACAACAACAAACTCAACATTGAAAAACACCAACAAATTCAACAACAACCTCAACATTGAAAAAAAACAACCTCAACATTGAAAAACACCAACAAATTCAACAATAACCTCAACATTGAAAAACAACAACAACCTCAACATTGAAAAACACCAACAAATTTAACAACAACCTCGAAATTGAAAAACACCAACAAAATCAACAACAACCTCAACATTGAAAAACAACAACAACCTCAACATTGAAAAACACCAACAAATTCAACAACAACCTCAACATTGAAAAACAACAACAACCTCAACATTGAAAAACACCAACAAATTCAACAACAACCTCAACATTGAAAAACACCAACAAATTCAACAACAACCTCAACATTGAAAAACAACAACAACCTCAACATTGAAAAACACCAACAAATTCAACAACAACCTCAACATTGAAAAACACCAACAAATTCAACAACAACCTCAACATTGAGAAACACCAACAAATTCAACGACAAACTCAACATTGAAAAACACCAACAAATTCAACAACAACCTCAACATTGAAAAACAACAACAACCTCAACATTGAAAAACACCAACAAATTCAACAACAACCTCAACATTGAAAAGCACGAACAAATTCAACAACAACCTCAACATTGAAAAACAACAACAACCTCAACATTGAAAAACACCAACAAATTCAACAACAACCTCAACATTGAAAAACAACAACAACCTCAACATTGAAAAACACCAACAAATTCCACAACAACCTCAACATTGAAAAACAACAACAAACTCAACATTGAAAAACACCAACAAATTCAACAACAACCTCAAATTTGAAAAACAACAGCAACCTCAACATTGAAAAACACCAACAAATTCAACAACAACCTCAACATTGAAAAACACCAACAAATTCAACAACAACCTCAACATTGAAAAACAACAACAACCTAAACATTGAAAAACACCAACAAATTCAACAACAACCTCAACATTGAAAAACAACAACAACCTCAACATTGAAAAACACCAACAAATTCAACAACAACCTCAACATTGAAAAACACCAACAAATTCAACAACAACCTCAGCATTGAAAAACAACAACAACCTCAACATTGAAAAACACCAACAAATTCAACAACAACCTCAACATTGAAAAACAACAACAACCTCAACATTGAAAAACACCAACAAATTCAACAACAACTTCAACATTGAAAAACACGAACAAATTCAACAACAACCTCGAAATTGAAAAACACCAATAAAATACAACAACAACCTCAGCATCGAAAAACAACAACAACCTCAACATTGAAAAACACCAACAAATTCAACAACAACCTCAACATTGAAAAACAACAATAACCTCAAGATTGAAAAACACCAGCAAATTCAGCAACAACCTCAACATTTAAAAACACCAAGAAATTCAACAACAGCCTCAACATTGAGAAACAACAACAATCTCAACACTGAAAAACACCAACAAATTCAACAACAACCTCAACATTGAAAAACAACAACAACCTCAACATTGAAAAACACCAAAAAATTCAACAACAACCTCGACATTGAAAAACACCCTCAAATTCAAAATCAACCTGAACATTGAACAACACCAACAACCTCAAAATTGAAAAAACACCAACAAATTCAACAACAACCTCAACATTGAAAAACAACAACAACCTCAACATTGAAAAACACCAACAAATTCAACAACAACCTCAACATTGAAAAGCACGAACAAATTCAAAAACAATCTCAACATTGAAAAACAACAACAACCTCAACATTGAAAAACACCAACAAATTCAACAACAACCTCAACATTGAAAAACAACAACAACCTCAACATTGAAAAACACCAACAAATTCAACAACAACCTCAACATTGAAAAACAACAACAAACTCAACATTGAAAAACACCAACAAATTCAACAACAACCTCAACTTTGAAAAACAACAGCAACCTCAACATTGAAAAACACCCACAAATTCAACAACCTCAACATTGAAAAACACCAACAAATTCAACAACAACCTCAACATTGAAAAACAACAACAACCTATACATTGAAAAACACCAACAAATTCAACAACAACCTCAACATTGAAAAACAACAACAACCTCAACATTGAAAAACACCAACAAATTCAACAACAACCTCAACATTGAAAAACACCAACTAATTCAACAACAACCTCAGCATTGAAAAACAACAACAACCTCAAGATTGAAAAACACCAACAAATTCAACAACAACCTCAACATTGAAAAACAACAACAACCTCAACATTGAAAAACACCAACAAATTCAACAACAACTTCAACATTGAAAAACACGAACAAATTCAAAAACAACCTCGAAATTGAAAAACACCAATAAAATACAACAACAACCTCAACATCGAAAAACAACAACAACTTCAACATTGAAAAACACCAACAAATTCAACAACAACCTCAACATTGAAAAACAACAACAACCTCAAGATTGCAAAACACCAGCAAATTCAACAACAACCTCAACATTTAAAAACACCAACAAATTCAACAACAACCTCAACATTGAGAAACAACAAGAATCTCAACATTGAAAAACACCAACAAATTCAACAACAACCTCAACATTGAAAAACAACAACAACCTCAACATTGAAAAACACCAAAAAATTCAACAACAACCTCGACATTGAAAAACACCCTCAAATTCAAAATCAACCTGAACATTGAACAACACCAACAACCTCAAAATTGAAAAAACACCAACAAATTCAACAACAACCTCAACGTTTAAAAACAACAACAACCTCAACATTGAAAAACACCAACAAATTCAAAAACAACCTCAACATTGAAAATCACCAACAAATTCAACAACAACCTTAACATTGAACAACACCAACAAACTCAACAACAACCTCAACATTGAAAAATAACAACAACCTCAACATTGAAAAACACCAGCAAATTCAACAACAACCTCAACATTGAAAAACACCAACAAATTCAACAACAAACTCAAGATTGAAAAACACCAACAAATTCAACAACAACCTCAACATTGAGAAACACCAACAAACTCAACAACAACCTCAACATTGAAAAATAACAACAACCTCAACATTGAAAAACACCAGCAAATTCAACAACAACCTCAACATTGAAAAACACCAACAAATTCAACAACAAACTCAAGATTGAAAAACACCCACAAATTCAACAACCTCAACATTGAAAAACAACAACAACCTCATCATTGAAAAACACCAACAAATTCAACAACAACCTCAACATTGAAAAACACGAACAAATTCAACAACAACCTCAACATTGAAAACCAACAACAACCTCAACATTGCAAAACACCAACAAATTCAACAACAACCTCAACATTTAAAAACACCAACAAATTCAAAAACAACCTCAACATTGAAAAACAACAACATCCTCAACATTGAAAAACACCAACAAATTCAACAACAACCTCAACATTGAAAAACACCAACAAATTCAACAACAACCTCAGCATTGAAAAACAACAACAACCTCAACATTGAAAAACACCAACAAATTCAACAACAACCTCAACATTGAAAAACAACAACAACCTCAACATTGAAAAACACCAACAAATTCAACAACAACTTCAACATTGAAAAACACAAACAAATTCAACAACAACCTCAACATTGAGAAACACCAACAAACTCAACAACAACCTCAACATTGAAAAACAACAACAATCTCAACATTGAAAAACACCAACAAATTCAACAACAACCTCAACATTGAAAAACAACAACAACCTCTACATTGAAAAACACCAAAAAATTCAACAACAACCTCGACATTGAAAAACACCCTCAAATTCAAAATCAACCTCAACATCGAACAACACCAACAACCTCAAAATTGAAAAAACACCCACAAATTCAACAACAACCTCAACATTTAAAAACAACAACAACCTCAACATTGAAAAACACCAACAAATTCAAAAACAACCTCAACATTGAAAAACACCAACAAATTCAACAACAACCTCAACATTGAACAACACCAACAAACTCAACAACAACCTCAACATTGAAAAATAACAACAACCTCAACATTGAAAAACACCACCATTTCAACAACAACCTCAATATTGAAAAACACCAACAAATTCAACAACAAACTCAAGATTGAGAAACACCCACAAATTCAACAACCTCAACATTGGAAAACAACAACAACCTCATCATTGAAAAACACCAACAAATTCAACAACAACCTCAACATTGAAAAACACCAACAAATTCAACAACAACCTCAACATTGAAAAACAACAACAACCTCAACATTGAAAAACACCAACAAATTCAACAACAACCTCAACATTGAAATACAACAACAACCACAACATTGAAAAACACCAACAAATTCAACAACAACCTCAACATTGAAAAACAACAACAAACTCAACATTGAAAAACACCAACAAATTCAACAACAACCTCAACATTGAAAAAAAACAACCTCAACATTGAAAAACACCAACAAATTCAACAATAACCTCAACTTTGAAAAACAACAACAACCTCAACATTGAAAAACACCAACAAATTTAACAACAACCTCGAAATTGAAAAACACCAACAAAATCAACAACAACCTCAACATTGAAAAACAACAACAACCTCAACATTGAAAAACACCAACAAATTCAACAACAACCTCAACATTGAAAAACAACAACAACCTCAACATTGAAAAACACCAACAAATTCAACAACAACCTCAACATTGAAAAACACCAACAAATTCAACAACAACCTCAACATTGAAAAACAACAACAGCCTCAACATTGAAAAACACCAACAAATTCAACAACAACCTCAACATTGAAAAACACCAACAAATTCAACAACAACCTCAACATTGAGAAACACCAACAAATTCAACGACAAACTCAACATTGAAAAACACCAACAAATTCAACAACAACCTCAACATTGAAAAACAACAACAACCTCAACATTGAAAAACACCAACAAATTCAACAACAACCTCAACATTGAAAAGCACGAACAAATTCAACAACAACCTCAACATTGAAAAACAACAACAACCTCAACATTGAAAAACACCAACAAATTCAACAACAACCTCAACATTGAAAAACAACAACAACCTCAACATTGAAAAACACCAACAAATTCCACAACAACCTCAACATTGAAAAACAACAACAAACTCAACATTGAAAAACACCAACAAATTCAACAACAACCTCAAATTTGAAAAACAACAGCATCCTCAACATTGAAAAACACCAACAAATTCAACAACAACCTCAACATTGAAAAACACCAACAAATTCAACAACAACCTCAACATTGAAAAACAACAACAACCTAAACATTGAAAAACACCAACAAATTCAACAACAACCTCAACATTGAAAAACAACAACCTCAACATTGAAAAACACCAACAAATTCAACAACAACCTCAACATTGAAAAACACCAACAAATTCAACAACAACCTCAGCATTGAAAAACAACAACAACCTCAACATTGAAAAACACCAACAAATTCAACAACAACCTCAACATTGAAAAACAACAACAACCTCAACATTGAAAAACACCAACAAATTCAACAACAACCTCGAAATTGAAAAACACCAATAAAATACAACAACAACCTCAACATCGAAAAACAACAACAACCTCAACATTGAAAAACACCAACAAATTCAACAACAACCTCAACATTGAAAAACAACAATAACCTCAAGATTGAAAAACACCAGCAAATTCAGCAACAACCTCAACATTTAAAAACACCAAGAAATTCAACAACAGCCTCAACATTGAGAAACAACAACAATCTCAACATTGAAAAACACCAACAAATTCAACAACAACCTCAACATTGAAAAACAACAACAACCTCAACATTGAAAAACACCAAAAAATTCAACAACAACCTCGACATTGAAAAACACCCTCAAATTCAAAATCAACCTGAACATTGAACAACACCAACAACCTCAAAATTGAAAAAACACCAACAAATTCAACAACAACCTCAACATTTAAAAACAGCAACAACCTCAACATTGAAAAACACCAACAAATTCAAAAACAACCTCAACATTGAAAATCACCAACAAATTCAACAACAACCTGAACATTGAACAACACCAACAAACTCAACAACAACCTCAACATTGAAAAATAACAACAACCTCACCATTGAAAAACACCAGCAAATTCAACAACAACCTCAACATTGAAAAACACCAACAAATTCAACAACAAACTCAAGATTGAAAAACACCAACAAATTCAACAACAACCTCAACATTGAGAAACACCAACAAACTCAACAACAACCTCAACATTGAAAAATAACAACAACCTCAACATTGAAAAACACCAGCAAATTCAACAACAACCTCAACATTGAAAAACACCAACAAATTCAACAACAAACTCAAGATTGAAAAACACCCACAAATTCAACAACCTCAACATTGAAAAACAACAACAACCTCATCATTGAAAAACACCAACAAATTCAACAACAACCTCAACATTGAAAAACAACAACAACCTCAACATTGAAAAACACCAACAAATTCAAAAACAACCTCAACATTGAAAAACACCAACAAATTCAACAACAACCTCAACATTGAACAACACCAACAAACTCAAGAACAACCTCAACATTGAAAAATAACAACAACCTCAACATTGAAAAACACCACCATTTCAACAACAACCTCAACATTGAAAAACACCAACAAATTCAACAACAAACTCAAGATTGAAAAACACCCACAAATTCAACAACCTCAACATTGAAAAACAACAACAACCTCATCATTGAAAAACACCAACAAATTCAACAACAACCTCAACATTGAAAAACACCAACAAATTCAACAACAACCTCAACATTGAAAAACAACAACAACCTCAACATTGAAAAACACCAACAAATTCAACAACAACCTCAACATTGAAATACAACAACAACCACAACATTGAAAAACACCAACAAATTCAACAACAACCTCAACATTGAAAAACAACAACAAACTCAACATTGAAAAACACCAAAAAATTCAACAACAACCTCAACATTGAAAAAAAAAACAACCTCAACATTGAAAAACACCAACAAATTCAACAATAACCTCAACATTGAAAAACAACAACAACCTCAACATTGAAAAACACCAACAAATTTAACAACAACCTCGAAATTGAAAAACACCAACAAATTCAACAACAACCTCAACATTGAAAAACAACAACAACCTCAACATTGAAAAACACCAACAAATTCAACAACAACCTCAACATTGAAAAACACCAACAAATTCAACAACAACCTCAACATTGAAAAACAACAACAACCTCAACATTGAAAAACACCAACAAATTCCACAACAACCTCAACATTGAAAAACAACAGCAACCTCAACATTGAAAAACACCAACAAATTCAACAACAACCTCAACATTGAAAAACACCAACAAATTCAACAACAACCTCAACATTGAAAAACAACAACAACCTAAACATTGAAAAACACCAACAAATTCAACAACAACCTCAACATTGAAAAACAACAACAACCTCAACATTGAAAAACACCAACAAATTCAACAACAACCTCAACATTGAAAAACACCAACAAATTCAACAACAACCTCAGCATTGAAAAACAACAACCTCAACATTGAAAAACACCAACAAATTCAACAACAACCTCAACATTGAAAAACAACAACAACCTCAACATTGAAAAACACCAACAAATTCAACAACAACTTCAACATTGAAAAACACGAACAAATTCAACAACAACCTCGAAATTGAAAAACACCAATAAAATACAACAACAACCTCAACATCGAAAAACAACAACAACCTCAACATTGAAAAGCACCAACAAATTCAACAACAACCTCAACATTGAAAAACAACAATAACCTCAAGATTGAAAAACACCAGCAAATTCAGCAACAACCTCAACATTTAAAAACACCAAGAAATTCAACAACAGCCTCAACATTGAGAAACAACAACAATCTCAACATTGAAAAACACCAACAAATTCAACAACAACCTCAACATTGAAAAACAACAACAACCTCAACATTGAAAAACACCAAAAAATTCAACAACAACCTCGACATTGAAAAACACAATCAAATTCAAAATCAACCTGAACATTGAACAACACCAACAACCTCAAAATTGAAAAAACACCAACAAATTCAACAACAACCTCAACATTTAAAAACAGCAACAACCTCAACATTGAAAAACACCAACAAATTCAAAAACAACCTCAACATTGAAAATCACCAACAAATTCAACAACAACCTGAACATTGAACAACACCAACAAACTCAACAACAACCTCAACATTGAAAAATAACAACAACCTCACCATTGAAAAACACCAGCAAATTCAACAACAACCTCAACATTGAAAAACACCAACAAATTCAACAACAAACTCAAGATTGAAAAACACCAACAAATTCAACAACAACCTCAACATTGAGAAACACCAACAAACTCAACAACAACCTCAACATTGAAAAATAACAACAACCTCATCATTGAAAAACACCAACAAATTCAACAACAACCTCAACATTGAAAAACAACAACAACCTCAACATTGAAAAACACCAACAAATTCAAAAACAACCTCAACATTGAAAAACACCAACAAATTCAACAACAACCTCAACATTGAACAACACCAACAAACTCAAGAACAACCTCAACATTGAAAAATAACAACAACCTCAACATTGAAAAACACCACCATTTCAACAACAACCTCAACATTGAAAAACACCAACAAATTCAACAACAAACTCAAGATTGAAAAACACCCACAAATTCAACAACCTCAACATTGAAAAACAACAACAACCTCATCATTGAAAAACACCAACAAATTCAACAACAACCTCAACATTGAAAAACACCAACAAATTCAACAACAACCTCAACATTGAAAAACAACAACAACCTCAACATTGAAAAACACCAACAAATTCAACAACAACCTCAACATTGAAATACAACAACAACCACAACATTGAAAAACACCAACAAATTCAACAACAACCTCAACATTGAAAAACAACAACAAACTCAACATTGAAAAACACCAAAAAATTCAACAACAACCTCAACATTGAAAAAAAAAACAACCTCAACATTGAAAAACACCAACAAATTCAACAATAACCTCAACATTGAAAAACAACAACAACCTCAACATTGAAAAACACCAACAAATTTAACAACAACCTCGAAATTGAAAAACACCAACAAATTCAACAACAACCTCAACATTGAAAAACAACAACAACCTCAACATTGAAAAACACCAACAAATTCAACAACAACCTCAACATTGAAAAACAACAACAACCTCAACATTGAAAAACACCAACAAATTCAACAACAACCTCAACATTGAAAAACACCAACAAATTCAACAACAACCTCAGCATTGAAAAACAACAACAACCTCAAAATTGAAAAACACCAGCAAATTCAGCAACAACCTCAACATTTAAAAACACCAAGAAATTCAACAACAGCCTCAACATTGAGAAACAACAACAATCTCAACATTGAAAAACACCAACAAATTCAACAACAACCTCAACATTGAAAAACAACAACAACCTCAACATTGAAAAACACCAAAAAATTCAACAACAACCTCGACATTGAAAAACACAATCAAATTCAAAATCAACCTGAACATTGAACAACACCAACAACCTCAAAATTGAAAAAACACCAACAAATTCAACAACAACCTCAACATTTAAAAACAGCAACAACCTCAACATTGAAAAACACCAACAAATTCAAAAACAACCTCAACATTGAAAATCACCAACAAATTCAACAACAACCTGAACATTGAACAACACCAACAAACTCAACAACAACCTCAACATTGAAAAATAACAACAACCTCACCATTGAAAAACACCAGCAAATTCAACAACAACCTCAACATTGAAAAACACCAACAAATTCAACAACAAACTCAAGATTGAAAAACACCAACAAATTCAACAACAACCTCAACATTGAGAAACACCAACAAACTCAACAACAACCTCAACATTGAAAAATAACAACAACCTCAACATTGAAAAACACCAGCAAATTCAACAACAACCTCAACATTGAAAAACACCAACAAATTCAACAACAAACTCAAGATTGAAAAACACCCACAAATTCAACAACCTCAACATTGAAAAACAACAACAACCTCATCATTGAAAAACACCAACAAATTCAACAACAACCTCAACATTGAAAAACAACAACAACCTCAACATTGAAAAACACCAACAAATTCAAAAACAACCTCAACATTGAAAAACACCAACAAATTCAACAACAACCTCAACATTGAACAACACCAACAAACTCAAGAACAACCTCAACATTGAAAAATAACAACAACCTCAACATTGAAAAACACCACCATTTCAACAACAACCTCAACATTGAAAAACACCAACAAATTCAACAACAAACTCAAGATTGAAAAACACCCACAAATTCAACAACCTCAACATTGAAAAACAACAACAACCTCATCATTGAAAAACACCAACAAATTCAACAACAACCTCAACATTGAAAAACACCAACAAATTCAACAACAACCTCAACATTGAAAAACAACAACAACCTCAACATTGAAAAACACCAACAAATTCAACAACAACCTCAACATTGAAATACAACAACAACCACAACATTGAAAAACACCAACAAATTCAACAACAACCTCAACATTGAAAAACAACAACAAACTCAACATTGAAAAACACCAAAAAATTCAACAACAACCTCAACATTGAAAAAAAAAACAACCTCAACATTGAAAAACACCAACAAATTCAACAATAACCTCAACATTGAAAAACAACAACAACCTCAACATTGAAAAACACCAACAAATTTAACAACAACCTCGAAATTGAAAAACACCAACAAATTCAACAACAACCTCAACATTGAAAAACAACAACAACCTCAACATTGAAAAACACCAACAAATTCAACAACAACCTCAACATTGAAAAACACCAACAAATTCAACAACAACCTCAACATTGAAAAACAACAACAACCTCAACATTGAAAAACACCAACAAATTCCACAACAACCTCAACATTGAAAAACAACAGCAACCTCAACATTGAAAAACACCAACAAATTCAACAACAACCTCAACATTGAAAAACACCAACAAATTCAACAACAACCTCAACATTGAAAAACAACAACAACCTAAACATTGAAAAACACCAACAAATTCAACAACAACCTCAACATTGAAAAACAACAACAACCTCAACATTGAAAAACACCAACAAATTCAACAACAACCTCAACATTGAAAAACACCAACAAATTCAACAACAACCTCAGCATTGAAAAACAACAACCTCAACATTGAAAAACACCAACAAATTCAACAACAACCTCAACATTGAAAAACAACAACAACCTCAACATTGAAAAACACCAACAAATTCAACAACAACTTCAACATTGAAAAACACGAACAAATTCAACAACAACCTCGAAATTGAAAAACACCAATAAAATACAACAACAACCTCAACATCGAAAAACAACAACAACCTCAACATTGAAAAGCACCAACAAATTCAACAACAACCTCAACATTGAAAAACAACAATAACCTCAAGATTGAAAAACACCAGCAAATTCAGCAACAACCTCAACATTTAAAAACACCAAGAAATTCAACAACAGCCTCAACATTGAGAAACAACAACAATCTCAACATTGAAAAACACCAACAAATTCAACAACAACCTCAACATTGAAAAACAACAACAACCTCAACATTGAAAAACACCAAAAAATTCAACAACAACCTCGACATTGAAAAACACAATCAAATTCAAAATCAACCTGAACATTGAACAACACCAACAACCTCAAAATTGAAAAAACACCAACAAATTCAACAACAACCTCAACATTTAAAAACAGCAACAACCTCAACATTGAAAAACACCAACAAATTCAAAAACAACCTCAACATTGAAAATCACCAACAAATTCAACAACAACCTGAACATTGAACAACACCAACAAACTCAACAACAACCTCAACATTGAAAAATAACAACAACCTCACCATTGAAAAACACCAGCAAATTCAACAACAACCTCAACATTGAAAAACACCAACAAATTCAACAACAAACTCAAGATTGAAAAACACCAACAAATTCAACAACAACCTCAACATTGAGAAACACCAACAAACTCAACAACAACCTCAACATTGAAAAATAACAACAACCTCAACATTGAAAAACACCAGCAAATTCAACAACAACCTCAACATTGAAAAACACCAACAAATTCAACAACAAACTCAAGATTGAAAAACACCCACAAATTCAACAACCTCAACATTGAAAAACAACAACAACCTCATCATTGAAAAACACCAACAAATTCAACAACAACCTCAACATTGAAAAACAACAACAACCTCAACATTGAAAAACACCAACAAATTCAAAAACAACCTCAACATTGAAAAACACCAACAAATTCAACAACAACCTCAACATTGAACAACACCAACAAACTCAAGAACAACCTCAACATTGAAAAATAACAACAACCTCAACATTGAAAAACACCACCATTTCAACAACAACCTCAACATTGAAAAACACCAACAAATTCAACAACAAACTCAAGATTGAAAAACACCCACAAATTCAACAACCTCAACATTGAAAAACAACAACAACCTCATCATTGAAAAACACCAACAAATTCAACAACAACCTCAACATTGAAAAACACCAACAAATTCAACAACAACCTCAACATTGAAAAACAACAACAACCTCAACATTGAAAAACACCAACAAATTCAACAACAACCTCAACATTGAAATACAACAACAACCACAACATTGAAAAACACCAACAAATTCAACAACAACCTCAACATTGAAAAACAACAACAAACTCAACATTGAAAAACACCAAAAAATTCAACAACAACCTCAACATTGAAAAAAAAAACAACCTCAACATTGAAAAACACCAACAAATTCAACAATAACCTCAACATTGAAAAACAACAACAACCTCAACATTGAAAAACACCAACAAATTTAACAACAACCTCGAAATTGAAAAACACCAACAAATTCAACAACAACCTCAACATTGAAAAACAACAACAACCTCAACATTGAAAAACACCAACAAATTCAACAACAACCTCAACATTGAAAAACAACAACAACCTCAACATTGAAAAACACCAACAAATTCAACAACAACCTCAACATTGAAAAACACCAACAAATTCAACAACAACCTCAGCATTGAAAAACAACAACAACCTCAAAATTGAAAAACACCAACAAATTCAACAACAACCTCAACATTGAAAAACAACAACAACCTCAACATTGAAAAACACCAACAAATTCAACAACAACTTCAACATTGAAAAACACCAACAAATTCAACAACAACCTCAACATTGAGAAACACCAACAAATTCAACAACAAACTCAACATTGAAAAACACCAACAAATTCAACAACAACCTCAACATTGAAAAACAACAACAACCTCAACATTGAAAAACACCAACAAATTCAACAACAACCTCAACATTGAAAAGCACGAACAAATTCAAAAACAACCTCAACATTGAAAAACAACAACAACCTCAACATTGAAAAACACCAACAAATTCAACAACTACCTCAACATTGAAAACAACAACAACCTGAACATTGAAAAACACCAACAAATTCAACAACAACCTCAACATTGAAAAACAACAACAAATTCAACATTGAAAAACACCAACAAATTCAACAACAACCTCAACTTTGAAAAACAACAGCAACCTCAACATTGAAAAACACCAACAAATTCAACAACAACCACAACATTGAAAAACACCAACAAATTCAACAACAACCTCAACATTGAAAAACAACAACAACCTATACATTGAAAAACACCAACAAATTCAACAACAACCTCAACATTGAAAAACAACAACAACCTCAACATTGAAAAACACCAACAAATTCAACAACAACCTCAACATTGAAAAACACCAACAAATTCAACAACAACCTCAGCATTGAAAAACAACAACAACCTCAAGATTGAAAAACTCCAACAAATTCAACAACAACCTCAACATTGAAAAACAACAACAACCTCAACATTGAAAAACACCAACAAATTCAACAACAACTTCAACATTGAAAAACACGAACAAATTCAAAAACAACCTCGAAATTGAAAAACACCAATAAAATACAACAACAACCTCAACATCGAAAAACAACAACAACCTCAACATTGAAAAACACCAACAAATTCAACAACAACCTCAACATTGAAAAACAACAACAACCTCAAGATTGCAAAACACCAGCAAATTCAACAACAACCTCAACATTTAAAAACACCAACAAATTCAACAACAACCTCAACATTGAGAAACAACAACAATCTCAACATTGAAAAACACCAACAAATTCAACAACAACCTCAACATTGAAATACAACAACAACCACAACATTGAAAAACACCAACAAATTCAACAACAACCTCAGCTTTTGAAAAACAACAACAACCTCAAGATTGAAAAACACCAACAAATTCAACAACAACCTCAACATTGAAAAACAACAACAACCTCAACATTGAAAAACACCAACAAATTCAACAACAACCTCAACATTGAAATACAACAACAACCACAACATTGAAAAACACCAACAAATTCAACAACAACCTCAACATTGAAAAACAACAACAACCTCAACATTGAAAAACACCAAAAATTCAACAACAACCTCAACATTGAAAAAAAAAACAACCTCAACATTGAAAAACACCAACAAATTCAACAATAACCTCAACATTGAAAAACAACAACAACCTCAACATTGAAAAACACCAACAAATTTAACAACAACCTCGAAATTGAAAAACACCAACAGATTCAACAACAACCTCAACATTGAAAAACAACAACAACCTCAACATTGAAAAACACCAACAAATTCAACAACAACCTCAACATTGAAAAACAACAACAACCTCAACATTGAAAAACACCAACAAATTCAACAACAACCTCAACATTGAAAAACACCAACAAATTCAACAACAACCTCAGCATTGAAAAACAACAACAACCTCAACATTGAAAAACACCAACAAATTCAACAACAACCTCAACATTGAAAAACAACAACAACCTCAACATTGAAAAACACCAACAAATTCAACAACAACTTCAACATTGAAAAACACCAACAAATTCAACAACAACCTCAACATTGAGAAACACCAAGAAATTCAACAACAAACTCAACATTGAAAAACACCAACAAATTCAACAACAACCTCAACATTGAAAAACAACAACAACCTCAACATTGAAAAACACCAACAAATTCAACAACAACCTCAACATTGAAAAGCACGAACAAATTCAAAAACAACCTCAACATTGAAAAACAACAACAACCTCAACATTGAAAAACACCAACAAATTCAACAACAACCTCAACATTGAAAAACAACAACAACCTCAACATTGAAAAACACCAACAAATTCAACAACAACCTCAACATTGAAAAACACCAACAAATTCAACAACAACCTCAGCATTGAAAAACAACAACAACCTCAAGATTGAAAAACACCAACAAATTCAACAACAACCTCAACATTGAAAAACAACAACAACCTCAACATTGAAAAACACCAACAAATTCAACAACAACTTCAACATTGAAAAACACGAACAAATTCAAAAACAACCTCGAAATTGAAAAACACCAATAAAATACAACAACAACCTCAACATCGAAAAACAACAACAACCTCAACATTGAAAAACACCAACAAATTCAACAACAACCTCAACATTGAAAAACAACAACAACCTCAAGATTGCAAAACACCAGCAAATTCAACAACAACCTCAACATTTAAAAACACCAACAAATTCAACAACAACCTCAACATTGAGAAACAACAACAATCTCAACATTGAAAAACACCAACAAATTCAACAACAACCTCAACATTGAAAAACAACAACAACCTCAACATTGAAAAACACCAAAAAATTCAACAACAACCTCGACATTGAAAAACACCCTCAAATTCAAAATCAACCTGAACATTGAACAACACCGACAACCTCAAAATTGAAAAAACACCAACAAATTCAACAACAACCTCAACATTTAAAAACAACAACAACCTCAACATTGAAAAACACCAACAAATTCAAAAACAACCTCAACATTGAAAATCACCAACAAATTCAACAACAACCTTAACATTGAACAACACCAACAAACTCAACAACAACCTCAACATTGAAAAATAACAACAACCTCAACATTGAAAAACACCAGCAAATTCAACAACAACCTCAGCATTGAAAAACACCAACAAATTCAACAACAAACTCAAGATTGAAAAACACCAACAAATTCAACAACAACCTCAACATTGAGAAACACCAACAAACTCAACAACAACCTCAACATTGAAAAATAACAACAACCTCAACATTGAAAAACACCAGCAAATTCAACAACAACCTCAACATTGAAAAACACCAACAAATTCAACAACAAACTCAAGATTGAAAAACACCCACAAATTCAACAACCTCAACATTGAAAAACAACAACAACCTCATCATTGAAAAACACCAACAAATTCAACAACAACCTCAACATTGAAAAACACCAACAAATTCAACAACAACCTCAACATTGAAAACCAACAACAACCTCAACATTGCAAAACACCAACAAATTCAACAACAACCTCAACATTTAAAAACACCAACAAATTCAAAAACAACCTCAACATTGAAAAACAACAACATCCTCAACATTGAAAAACACCAACAAATTCAACAACAACCTCAACATTGAAAAACACCAACAAATTCAACAACAACCTCAGCATTGAAAAACAACAACAACCTCAACATTGAAAAACATCAACAAATTCAACAACAACCTCAACATTGAAAAACAACAACAACCTCAACATTGAAAAACACCAACAAATTCAACAACAACTTCAACATTGAAAAACACCAACAAATTCAACAACAACCTCAACATTGAGAAACACCAACAAACTCAACAACAACCTCAACATTGAAAAACAACAACAATCTCAACATTGAAAAACACCAACAAATTCAACAACAACCTCAACATTGAAAAACAACAACAACCTCTACATTGAAAAACACCAAAAAATTCAACAACAACCTCGACATTGAAAAACACCCTCAAATTCAAAATCAACCTCAACATCGAACAACAGCAACAACCTCAAAATTGAAAAAACACCCACAAATTCAACAACAACCTCAACATTTAAAAACAACAACAACCTCAACATTGAAAAACACCAACAAATTCAAAAACAACCTCAACATTGAAAAACACCAACAAATTCAACAACAACCTCAACATTGAACAACACCAACAAACTCAACAACAACCTCAACATTGAAAAATAACAACAACCTCAACATTGAAAAACACCACCATTTCAACAACAACCTCAATATTGAAAAACACCAACAAATTCATCAACAAACTCAAGATTGAGAAACACCCACAAATTCAACAACCTCAACATTGAAAAACAACAACAACCTCATCATTGAAAAACACCAACAAATTCAACAACAACCTCAACATTGAAAAACACCAACAAATTCAACAACAAACTCAAGATTGAAAAACACCAACAAATTCAACAACAACCTCAACATTGAAAAACAACAACAAACTCAACATTGAAAAACACCAACAAATTCAACAACAACCTCAACATTGAAAAAAAACAACCTCAACATTGAAAAACACCAACAAATTCAACAATAACCTCAACATTGAAAAACAACAACAACCTCAACATTGAAAAACACCAACAAATTTAACAACAACCTCGAAATTGAAAAACACCAACAAATTCAACAACAACCTCACCATTGAAAAACAACAACAACCTCAACATTGAAAAACACCAACAAATTCAACAACAACCTCAACATTGAAAAACAAAAACAACCTCAACATTGAAAAACACCAACAAATTCAACAACAACCTCAACATTGAAAAACACCAACAAATTCAACAACAACCTCAACATTGAAAAACAACAACAACCTCAACATTGAAAAACACCAACAAATTCAACAACAACCTCAACATTGAAAAACACCAACAAATTCAACAACAACCTCAACATTGAGAAACACCAACAAATTCAACAACAACCTCAACATTGAAAAACAACAACAACCTCAACATTGAAAAGCACGAACAAATTCAACAACAACCTCAACATTGAAAAACAACAACAACCTCAACATTGAAAAACACCAACAAATTCAACAACAACCTCAACATTGAAAAACACCAACAAATTCAACAACAACCTCAGCATTGAAAAACAACAACAACCTCAACATTGAAAAACACCAACAAATTCAACAACAACCTCAACATTGAAAAACAACAACAACCTCAACATTGAAAAACACGAACAAATTCAACAACAACCTCGAAATTGAAAAACACCAATAAAATACAACAACAAACTCAACATCGAAAAACAACAACAACCTCAACATTGAAAAACACCAACAAATTCAACAACAACCTCAACATTGAAAAACAACAACAACCTCAAGATTGAAAAACACCAGCAAATTCAGCAACAACCTCAACATTTAAAAACACCAAGAAATTCAACAACAGCCTCAACATTGAGAAACAACAACAATCTCAACATTGAAAAACACCAACAAATTCAACAACAACCTCAACATTGAAAAACAACAACAACCTCAACATTGAAAAACACCAAAAAATTCAACAACAACCTCGACATTGAAAAACACCCTCAAATTCAAAATCAACCTGAACATTGAACAACACCAACAACCTCAAAATTGAAAAAACACCAACAAATTCAACAACAACCTCAACATTTAAAAACAGCAACAACCTCAACATTGAAAAACACCAACAAATTCAAAAACAACCTCAACATTGAAAATCACCAACAAATTCAACAACAACCTCAACATTGAACAACACCAACAAACTCAACAACAACCTCAACATTGAAAAATAACAACAACCTCAACATTGAAAAACACCAGCAAATTCAACAACAACCTCAACATTGAAAAACACAAACAAATTCAACAACAAACTCAAGATTGAAAAACACCAACAAATTCAACAACAACCTCAACATTGAGAAACACCAACAAACTCAACAACAACCTCAACATTGAAAAATAACAACAACCTCAACATTGAAAAACACCAGCAAATTCAACAACAACCTCAACATTGAAAAACACCAACAAATTCAACAACAAACTCAAGATTGAAAAACACCCACAAATTCAAAAACCTCAACATTGAAAAACAACAACAATCTCATCATTGAAAAACACCAACAAATTCAACAACAACCTCAACATTGAAAAACACCAACAAATTCAACAACAACCTCAACATTGAAAAACAACAACAACCTCAACATTGCAAAACACCAACAAATTCAACAACAACCTCAACATTTAAAAACACCAACAAATTCAAAAACAACCTCAACATTGAAAAACAACAACAACCTCAACATTGAAAAACACCAACAAATTCAACAACAACCTCAACATTGAAAAACACCAACAAATTCAACAACAACCTCAGCATTGAAAAACAACAACAACCTCAACATTGAAAAACACCAACAAATTCAACAACAACCTCAACATTGAAAAACAACAACAACCTCAACATTGAAAAACACCAACAAATTCAACAACAACTTCAACATTGAAAAACACCAACAAATTCAACAACAACCTCAACATTGAGGAACACCAACAAACTCAACAACAACCTCAACATTGAAAAATAACAACAACCTCAACATTGAAAAACACCAGCAAATTCAACAACAACCTCAACATTGAAAAACACCAACAAATTCAACATCAAACTCAAGATTGAAAAACACCCACAAATTCAACAACCTCAACATTGAAAAACAACAACAACCTCATCATTGAAAAACACCAACAAATTCAAAAAGAACCTCAACATTAAAAAACACCAACAAATTCAACAACAACCTCAACATTGAAAAACAACAACAACCTCAACATTGAAAAACACCAACAAATACAACAACAACCTCAACATTGAAAAACAACAACAACCTCAACATTGAAAAACACCAACAAATTCAACAACAACCTCAACATTGAAAAACAACCACAAACTCAACATTGAAAAACACCAACAAATTCAAAAACAACCTCAACATTGAAAAACAACAACAACCTCAACATTGAAAAACACCAACAAATTCAACAACAACCTCGAAATTGAACAACACCAACAAATTCAACAACAACCTCAACATTGAAAAACAACAACAACCTCAACATTGAAAAACACCAACAAATTCAACAACAACCTCAACATTGAAAAACACCAACAAATTCAACAACAACCTCAGCATTGAAAAACAACAACAACCTCAACATTGAAAAACACCAACAAATTCAACAACAACCTCAACATTGAAAAACAACAACAACCTCAACATTGAAAAACACCAACAAATTCAACAACAACTTCAACATTGAAAAACACCAACAAATTCAACAACAACCTCAACATTGAGGAACACCAACAAACTCAACAACAACCTCAACATTGAAAAATAACAACAACCTCAACATTGAAAAACACCAGCAAATTCAACAACAACCTCAACATTGAAAAACACCAACAAATTCAACATCAAACTCAAGATTGAAAAACACCCACAAATTCAACAACCTCAACATTGAAAAACAACAACAACCTCATCATTGAAAAACACCAACAAATTCAAAAAGAACCTCAACATTAAAAAACACCAACAAATTCAACAACAACCTCAACATTGAAAAAAAACAACTACCTCAACATTGAAAAACACCAACAAATACAACAACAACCTCAACATTGAAAAACAACAACAACCTCAACATTGAAAAACACCAACAAATTCAACAACAACCTCAACATTGAAAAACAACCACAAACTCAACATTGAAAAACACCAACAAATTCAAAAACAACCTCAACATTGAAAAACAACAACAACCTCAACATTGAAAAACACCAACAAATTCAACAACAACCTCGAAATTGAACAACACCAACAAATTCAACAACAACCTCAACATTGAAAAACAACAACAACCTCAACATTGAAAAACACCAACAAATTCAACAACAACCTCAACATTGAAAAACAACAACAACCTCAACATTGAAAAACACCAACAAATTCAACAACAACCTCAACATTGAAAAACACCAACAAATTCAACAACAACCTCAGCATTGAAAAACAACAACAACCTCAACATTGAAAAACACCAACAAATTCAACAACAACCTCAACATTGAAAAACAACAACAACCTCAACATTGAAAAACACCAACAAATTCAACAGCAACCTCAACATTGAAAAACAACAACAACCTCAACATTGAAAAACACCAACAAATTCAACAACAACCTGAATTGAAAAGCACGAACAAATTCAACAACAACCTCAACATTGAAAAACAACAACAACCTCAACATTGAAAAACACCAAAAAATTCAACAACAACCTCAACATTGAAAAACAACAACAACCTCAACATTGAAAAACACCAAGAAATTCAACAACAACCTCAACATTGAAAAACAACAACAAACTCAACGTTGAAAAAGACCAACAAATTCAACAACAACCTCAACATTGAAAAACAACAGCAACCTCAACATTGAAAAACACCAACAAATTCAACAACAACCTCAACATTGAAAAACACCAACAAATTCAACAACAACCTCAACATTGAAAAACAACAACAACCTAAACATTGAAAAACACCAACAAATTCAACAACAACCTCAACATTGAAAAACAACAACAACCTCAACATTGAAAAACACCAACAAATTCAACAACAACCTCAACATTGAAAAACACCAACAAATTCAACAACAACCTCAGCATTGAAAAACAACAACAACCTCAACATTGAAAAAACACCAACAAATTCAACAACAACCTCAACATTGATAAACAACAACAACCTCAACATTCATAAACACCAATAAATTCAACAACAACTTCAATTTTGAAAAACACCAACAAATTCAACAACAAACTCGAAATTAAAAACACCAATAAAATACAACAGCAACCTCAACATTGAAAAACAACAACAACCTCAACATTGAAAAACACCAACAAATTCAACAACAACCTCAACATTGAAAAACAACAACAACCTCAACATTGCAAAACACCAGCAAATTCAACAACAACCTCAACATTGAAAAACACCAACAAATTCAACAAGAACCTCAACATTGAAAAACAACAACAATCTCAACATTGAAAAACACCAACAAATTCAACAACAACCTCAACATTGAAAAACAACAACAACCTCAACATTGAAAAACACCAAAAAATTCAACAACAACCTCGACATTGAAAAACACCCTCAAATACAAAATCAACCTCAACATTGAACAACACCAACAACCTCAAAATTGAAAAAACACCAACAAATTCAACAACAACCTCAACATTTAAAAACAACAACAACCTCAACATTGAAAAACACCAACAAATTCAAAAACAACCTCAACATTGAAAAACACCAACAAATTCAACAACAACCTCAACATTGAACAACACCAACAAACTCAACAACAACCTCAACATTGAAAAATAACAACAACCTCAACATTGAAAAACACCACCATTTCAACAACAACCTCAACATTGAAAAACACCAACAAATTCAACAACAAACTCAAGATTGAAAAACACCCACAAATTCAACAACCTCAACATTGAAAAACAACAACAACCTCATCATTGAAAAACACCAACAAATTCAACAACAACCTCAACATTTAAAAACAACAACAAACTCAACATTGAAAAACACCAACAAATTCAAAAACAACCTCAACATTGAAAATCACCAACAAATTCAACAACAACCTCAACATTGAAAAACAACAACAACCTCAACATTGAAAAACACCAACAAATTCAACAACAACCTCAACATTGAAAAACACCAACAAATTCAACAACAACCTCAGCATTGAAAAACAACAACAACCTCAACATTGAAAAACACCAACAAATTCAACAACAACCTCAACATTGAAAAACAACAACAACCTCAACATTGAAAAACACGAACAAATTCAACAACAACATCGAAATTGAAAAACACCAATAAAATACAACAACAAACTCAACATCGAAAAACAACAACAACCTCAACATTGAAAAACACCAACAATTTCAACAACAACCTCAACATTGAAAAACAACAACAACCTCAAGATTGAAAAACACCAGCAAATTCAGCAACAACCTCAACATTTAAAAACACCAAGAAATTCAACAACAGCCTCAACATTGAGAAACAACAACAATCTCAACATTGAAAAACACCAACAAATTCAACAACAACCTCAACATTGAAAAACAACAACAACCTCAACATTGAAAAACACCAAAAAATTCAACAACAACCTCGACATTGAAAAACACCCTCAAATTCAAAATCAACCTGAACATTGAACAACACCAACAACCTCAAAATTGAAAAAACACCAACAAATTCAACAACAACCTCAACATTGAAAAACAACAACAACCTCAACATTGAAAAACACCAAAAAATTCAACAACAACCTCAACATTGAAAAACAACAACAACCTCAACATTGAAAAACACCAAGAAATTCAACAACAACCTCAACATTGAAAAACAACAACAAACTCAACGTTGAAAAAGACCAACAAATTCAACAACAACCTCAACATTGAAAAACAACAGCAACCTCAACATTGAAAAACACCAACAAATTCAACAACAACCTCAACATTGAAAAACACCAACAAATTCAACAACAACCTCAACATTGAAAAACAACAACAACCGAAACATTGAAAAACACCAACAAATTCAACAACAACCTCAACATTGAAAAACAACAACAACCTCAACATTGAAAAACACCAACAAATTCAACAACAACCTCAACATTGAAAAACACCAACAAATTCAACAACAACCTCAGCATTGAAAAACAACAACAACCTCAACATTGAAAAACACCAACAAATTCAACAACAACCTCAACATTGATAAACAACAACAACCTCAACATTCATAAACACCAATAAATTCAACAACAACTTCAATTTTGAAAAACACCAACAAATTCAACAACAAACTCGAAATTAAAAACACCAATAAAATACAACAGCAACCTCAACATTGAAAAACAACAACAACCTCAACATTGAAAAACACCAACAAATTCAACAACAACCTCAACATTGAAAAACAACAACAACCTCAACATTGCAAAACACCAGCAAATTCAACAACAACCTCAACATTGAAAAACACCAACAAATTCAACAAGAACCTCAACATTGAAAAACAACAACAATCTCAACATTGAAAAACACCAACAAATTCAACAACAACCTCAACATTGAAAAACAACAACAACCTCAACATTGAAAAACACCAAAAAATTCAACAACAACCTCGACATTGAAAAACACCCTCAAATACAAAATCAACCTCAACATTGAACAACACCAACAACCTCAAAATTGAAAAAACACCAACAAATTCAACAACAACCTCAACATTTAAAAACAACAACAACCTCAACATTGAAAAACACCAACAAATTCAAAAACAACCTCAACATTGAAAAACACCAACAAATTCAACAACAACCTCAACATTGAACAACACCAACAAACTCAACAACAACCTCAACATTGAAAAATAACAACAACCTCAACATTGAAAAACACCACCATTTCAACAACAACCTCAACATTGAAAAACACCAACAAATTCAACAACAAACTCAAGATTGAAAAACACCCACAAATTCAACAACCTCAACATTGAAAAACAACAACAACCTCATCATTGAAAAACACCAACAAATTCAACAACAACCTCAACATTGAAAAACACCAACAAATTCAACAACAACCTCAACATTGAAAAACAACAACAACCTCAACATTGAAAACACCAACAAATTCAACAACAACCTCAACATTGAAATACAACAACCACAACATTTAAAAGCACCAACAAATTCAACAACAAACTCAACATTGAAAAACAACAACAAACTCAACATTGAAAAACACCAACAAATTCAGCAATAACCTCAACATTGAAAAACAACAACAACCTCAACATTGAAAAACACCAACAAATTTAACAACAACCTCGAAATTCAAAAACACCAACAAATTCAACAACAACCTCAACATTGAAAAACAACAACAACCTCAACATTGAAAAACACCAACAAATTCAACAACAACCTCAACATTGAAAAACAACAACAACCTCAACATTGAAAAACACCAACAAATTCAACAACAACCTCAACATTGAAAAACACCAACAAATTCAACAACAACCTCAGCATTGAAAAACAACAACAACCTCAACATTGAAAAACACCAACAAATTCAACAACAACCTCAACATTGAAAAACAACAACAACCTCAACATTGAAAAACACCAACAAATTCAACAACAACTTCAACATTGAAAAACACCAACAAATTCAACAACAACCTCAACATTGAGAAACACCAACAAATTCAACAACAAACTCAACATTGAAAAACACCAACAAATTCAACAACAACCTCAACATTGAAAAACAACAACAACCTCAACATTGAAAAACACCAACAAATTCAACAACAACCTCAACATTGAAAAGCACGAACAAATTCAACAACAACCTCAACATTGAAAAACAACAACAACCTCAACATTGAAAAACACCAACAAATTCAACAACAACCTCAACATTGAAAAACAACAAAAACCTCAACATTGAAAAACACCAACAAATTCAACAACAACCTCAACATTGAAAAACAACAGCAAACTCAACATTGAAAAACACCAACAAATTCAACAACAACCTCAACTTTGAAAAACAACAGCAACCTCAACATTGAAAAACACCAACAAATTCCACAACAACCTCAACATTGAAAAACACCAACAAATTCAACAACAACCTCAACTTTGAAAAACAACAACAACCTAAACATTGAAAAACACCAACAAATTCAACAACAACCTCAACATTGAAAAACAACAACAACCTCAACATTGAAAAACACCAACAAATTCAACAACAACCTCAACATTGAAAAACACCAACAAATTCAACAACAACCTCAGCATTGAAAAACTACAACAACCTCAACATTGAAAAACACCAACAAATTCAACAACAACCTCAACATTGAAAAACAACAACAACCTCAACATTGAAAAACACCAACAAATTCAACAACAACTTCAACATTGAAAAACACGAACAAATTCAACAACAACCTCGAAATTGAAAAACACCAATAAAATACAACAACAACCTCAACATCGAAAAACAACAACAACCTCAACATTGAAAAACACCAACAAATTCAACAACAACCTCAACATTGAAAAACAACAACAACCTCAAGATTGCAAAACACCAGCAAATTCAACAACAACCTCAACATTTAAAAACACCAACAAATTCAACAACAACCTCAACATTGAGAAACAACAACAATCTCAACATTGAAAAACACCATCAAATTCAACAACAACCTCAACATTGAAAAACAACAACAACCTCAACATTGAAAAACACCAAAAAATTCAACAACAACCTCGACATTGAAAAACACCCTCAAATTCAAAATCAACCTGAACATTGAACAACACCAACAACCTCAAAATTGAAAAAACGCCAACAAATTCAACAACAACCTCAACATTTAAAAACAACAACAAACTCAACATTGAAAAACACCAACAAATTCAAAAACAACCTCAACATTGAAAATCACCAACAAATTCAACAACAACCTCAACATTGAAAAACAACAACAACCTCAACATTGAAAAACACCAACAAATTCAACAACAACCTCAACATTGAAAAACACCAACAAATTCAACAACAACCTCAGCATTGAAAAACAACAACAACCTCAACATTGAAAAACACCAACAAATTCAACAACAACCTCAACATTGAAAAACAACAACAACCTCAACATTGAAAAACACGAACAAATTCAACAACAACCTCGAAATTGAAAAACACCAATAAAATACAACAACAAACTCAACATCGAAAAACAACAACAACCTCAACATTGAAAAACACCAACAATTTCAACAACAACCTCAACATTGAAAAACAACAACAACCTCAAGATTGAAAAACACCAGCAAATTCAGCAACAACCTCAACATTTAAAAACACCAAGAAATTCAACAACAGCCTCAACATTGAGAAACAACAACAATCTCAACATTGAAAAACACCAACAAATTCAACAACAACCTCAACATTGAAAAACAACAACAACCTCAACATTGAAAAACACCAAAAAATTCAACAACAACCTCGACATTGAAAAACACCCTCAAATTCAAAATCAACCTGAACATTGAACAACACCAACAACCTCAAAATTGAAAAAACACCAACAAATTCAACAACAACCTCAACATTTAAAAACAGCAACAACCTCAACATTGAAAAACACCAACAAATTCAAAAACAACCTCAACATTGAAAATCACCAACAAATTCAACAACAACCTCAACATTGAACAACACCAACAAACTCAACAACAACCTCAACATTGAAAAATAACAACAACCTCAACATTGAAAAACACCAACAAATTCAACAACAACCTCAACATTGAGAAACACCAACAAATTCAACAACAAACTCAACATTGAAAAACACCAACAAATTCAACAACAACCTCAACATTGAAAAACAACAACAACCTCAACATTGAAAAACACCAACAAATTCAACAACAACCTCAACATTGAAAAGCACGAACAAATTCAACAACAACCTCAACATTGAAAAACAACAACAACCTCAACATTGAAAAACACCAACAAATTCAACAACAACCTCAACATTGAAAAACAACAAAAACCTCAACATTGAAAAACACCAACAAATTCAACAACAACCTCAACATTGAAAAACAACAGCAAACTCAACATTGAAAAACACCAACAAATTCAACAACAACCTCAACTTTGAAAAACAACAGCAACCTCAACATTGAAAAACACCAACAAATTCCACAACAACCTCAACATTGAAAAACACCAACAAATTCAACAACAACCTCAACTTTGAAAAACAACAACAACCTAAACATTGAAAAACACCAACAAATTCAACAACAACCTCAACATTGAAAAACAACAACAACCTCAACATTGAAAAACACCAACAAATTCAACAACAACCTCAACATTGAAAAACACCAACAAATTCAACAACAACCTCAGCATTGAAAAACTACAACAACCTCAACATTGAAAAACACCAACAAATTCAACAACAACCTCAACATTGAAAAACAACAACAACCTCAACATTGAAAAACACCAACAAATTCAACAACAACTTCAACATTGAAAAACACGAACAAATTCAACAACAACCTCGAAATTGAAAAACACCAATAAAATACAACAACAACCTCAACATCGAAAAACAACAACAACCTCAACATTGAAAAACACCAACAAATTCAACAACAACCTCAACATTGAAAAACAACAACAACCTCAAGATTGCAAAACACCAGCAAATTCAACAACAACCTCAACATTTAAAAACACCAACAAATTCAACAACAACCTCAACATTGAGAAACAACAACAATCTCAACATTGAAAAACACCATCAAATTCAACAACAACCTCAACATTGAAAAACAACAACAACCTCAACATTGAAAAACACCAAAAAATTCAACAACAACCTCGACATTGAAAAACACCCTCAAATTCAAAATCAACCTGAACATTGAACAACACCAACAACCTCAAAATTGAAAAAACGCCAACAAATTCAACAACAACCTCAACATTTAAAAACAACAACAAACTCAACATTGAAAAACACCAACAAATTCAAAAACAACCTCAACATTGAAAATCACCAACAAATTCAACAACAACCTCAACATTGAAAAACAACAACAACCTCAACATTGAAAAACACCAACAAATTCAACAACAACCTCAACATTGAAAAACACCAACAAATTCAACAACAACCTCAGCATTGAAAAACAACAACAACCTCAACATTGAAAAACACCAACAAATTCAACAACAACCTCAACATTGAAAAACAACAACAACCTCAACATTGAAAAACACGAACAAATTCAACAACAACCTCGAAATTGAAAAACACCAATAAAATACAACAACAAACTCAACATCGAAAAACAACAACAACCTCAACATTGAAAAACACCAACAATTTCAACAACAACCTCAACATTGAAAAACAACAACAACCTCAAGATTGAAAAACACCAGCAAATTCAGCAACAACCTCAACATTTAAAAACACCAAGAAATTCAACAACAGCCTCAACATTGAGAAACAACAACAATCTCAACATTGAAAAACACCAACAAATTCAACAACAACCTCAACATTGAAAAACAACAACAACCTCAACATTGAAAAACACCAAAAAATTCAACAACAACCTCGACATTGAAAAACACCCTCAAATTCAAAATCAACCTGAACATTGAACAACACCAACAACCTCAAAATTGAAAAAACACCAACAAATTCAACAACAACCTCAACATTTAAAAACAGCAACAACCTCAACATTGAAAAACACCAACAAATTCAAAAACAACCTCAACATTGAAAATCACCAACAAATTCAACAACAACCTCAACATTGAACAACACCAACAAACTCAACAACAACCTCAACATTGAAAAATAACAACAACCTCAACATTGAAAAACACCAGCAAATTCAACAACAACCTCAACATTGAAAAACATAAACAAATTCAACAACAAACTCAAGATTGAAAAACACCAACAAATTCAACAACAACCTCAACATTGAGAAACACCAACAAACTCAACAACAACCTCAACATTGAAAAATAACAACAACCTCAACATTGAAAAACACCAGCAAATTCAACAACAACCTCAACATTGAAAAACACCAACAAATTCAACAACAAACTCAAGATTGAAAAACACCCACAAATTCAAAAACCTCAACATTGAAAAACAACAACAACCTCATCATTGAAAAACACCAACAAATTCAACAACAACCTCAACATTGAAAAACACCAACAAATTCAACAACAACCTCAACATTGAAAAACAACAACAACCTCAACATTGCAAAACACCAACAAATTCAACAACAACTTCAACATTTAAAAACACCAACAAATTCAAAAACAACCTCAACATTGAAAAACAACAACAACCTCAACATTGAAAAACACCAACAAATTCAACAACAACCTCAACATTGAAAAACACCAACAAATTCAACAACAACCTCAGCATTGAAAAACAACAACAACCTCAACATTGAAAAACACCAACAAATTCAACAACAACCTCAACATTGAAAAACAACAACAACCTCAACATTGAAAAACACCAACAAATTCAACAACAACTTCAACATTGAAAAACACCAACAAATTCAACAACAACCTCAACATTGAGGAACACCAACAAACTCAACAACAACCTCAACATTGAAAAATAACAACAACCTCAACATTGAAAAACACCAGCAAATTCAACAACAACCTCAACATTGAAAAACACCAACAAATTCAACATCAAACTCAAGATTGAAAAACACCCACAAATTCAACAACCTCAACATTGAAAAACAACAACAACCTCATCATTGAAAAACACCAACAAATTCAAAAAGAACCTCAACATTAAAAAACACCAACAAATTCAACAACAACCTCAACATTGAAAAACAACAACAACCTCAACATTGAAAAACACCAACAAATACAACAACAACCTCAACATTGAAAAACAACAACAACCTCAACATTGAAAAACACCAACAAATTCAACAACAACCTCAACATTGAAAAACAACCACAAACTCAACATTGAAAAACACCAACAAATTCAAAAACAACCTCAACATTGAAAAACAACAACAACCTCAACATTGAAAAACACCAACAAATTCAACAATAACCTCAACATTGAAAAACAACAACAACCTCAACATTGAAAAACACCAACAAATTCAACAACAACCTCGAAATTGAACAACACCAACAAATTCAACAACAACCTCAACATTGAAAAACAACAACAACCTCAACATTGAAAAACACCAACAAATTCAACAACAACCTCAACTTTGAAAAACAACAGCAACCTCAACATTGAAAAACACCAACAAATTCCACAACAACCTCAACATTGAAAAACACCAACAAATTCAACAACAACCTCAACTTTGAAAAACAACAACAACCTAAACATTGAAAAACACCAACAAATTCAACAACAACCTCAACATTGAAAAACAACAACAACCTCAACATTGAAAAACACCAACAAATTCAACAACAACCTCAACATTGAAAAACACCAACAAATTCAACAACAACCTCAGCATTGAAAAACTACAACAACCTCAACATTGAAAAACACCAACAAATTCAACAACAACCTCAACATTGAAAAACAACAACAACCTCAACATTGAAAAACACCAACAAATTCAACAACAACTTCAACATTGAAAAACACGAACAAATTCAACAACAACCTCGAAATTGAAAAACACCAATAAAATACAACAACAACCTCAACATCGAAAAACAACAACAACCTCAACATTGAAAAACACCAACAAATTCAACAACAACCTCAACATTGAAAAACAACAACAACCTCAAGATTGCAAAACACCAGCAAATTCAACAACAACCTCAACATTTAAAAACACCAACAAATTCAACAACAACCTCAACATTGAGAAACAACAACAATCTCAACATTGAAAAACACCATCAAATTCAACAACAACCTCAACATTGAAAAACAACAACAACCTCAACATTGAAACACACCAAAAAATTCAACAACAACCTCGACATTGAAAAACACCCTCAAATTCAAATTCAACCTGAACATTGAACAACACCAACAACCTCAAAATTGAAAAAAACGCCAACAAATTCAACAACAACCTCAACATTTAAAAACAACAACAAACTCAACATTGAAAAACACCAACAAATTCAAAAACAACCTCAACATTGAAAATCACCAACAAATTCAACAACAACCTCAACATTGAAAAACAACAACAACCTCAACATTGAAAAACACCAACAAATTCAACAACAACCTCAACATTGAAAAACACCAACAAATTCAACAACAACCTCAGCATTGAAAAACAACAACAACCTCAACATTGAAAAACACCAACAAATTCAACAACAACCTCAACATTGAAAAACAACAACAACCTCAACATTGAAAAACACGAACAAATTCAACAACAACCTCGAAATTGAAAAACACCAATAAAATACAACAACAAACTCAACATCGAAAAACAACAACAACCTCAACATTGAAAAACACCAACAATTTCAACAACAACCTCAACATTGAAAAACAACAACAACCTCAAGATTGAAAAACACCAGCAAATTCAGCAACAACCTCAACATTTAAAAACACCAAGAAATTCAACAACAGCCTCAACATTGAGAAACAACAACAATCTCAACATTGAAAAACACCAACAAATTCAACAACAACCTCAACATTGAAAAACAACAACAACCTCAACATTGAAAAACACCAAAAAATTCAACAACAACCTCGACATTGAAAAACACCCTCAAATTCAAAATCAACCTGAACATTGAACAACACCAACAACCTCAAAATTGAAAAAACACCAACAAATTCAACAACAACCTCAACATTTAAAAACAGCAACAACCTCAACATTGAAAAACACCAACAAATTCAAAAACAACCTCAACATTGAAAATCACCAACAAATTCAACAACAACCTCAACATTGAGAAACACCAACAAACTCAACAACAACCTCAACATTGAAAAATAACAACAACCTCAACATTGAAAAACACCAGCAAATTCAACAACAACCTCAACATTGAAAAACACCAACAAATTCAACAACAAACTCAAGATTGAAAAACACCCACAAATTCAAAAACCTCAACATTGAAAAACAACAACAACCTCATCATTGAAAAACACCAACAAATTCAACAACAACCTCAACATTGAAAAACACCAACAAATTCAACAACAACCTCAACATTGAAAAACAACAACAACCTCAACATTGCAAAACACCAACAAATTCAACAACAACCTCAACATTTAAAAACACCAACAAATTCAAAAACAACCTCAACATTGAAAAACAACAACAACCTCAACATTGAAAAACACCAACAAATTCAACAACAACCTCAACATTGAAAAACACCAACAAATTCAACAACAACCTCAGCATTGAAAAACAACAACAACCTCAACATTGAAAAACACCAACAAATTCAACAACAACCTCAACATTGAAAAACAACAACAACCTCAACATTGAAAAACACCAACAAATTCAACAACAACTTCAACATTGAAAAACACCAACAAATTCAACAACAACCTCAACATTGAGGAACACCAACAAACTCAACAACAACCTCAACATTGAAAAATAACAACAACCTCAACATTGAAAAACACCAGCAAATTCAACAACAACCTCAACATTGAAAAACACCAACAAATTCAACATCAAACTCAAGATTGAAAAACACCCACAAATTCAACAACCTCAACATTGAAAAACAACAACAACCTCATCATTGAAAAACACCAACAAATTCAAAAAGAACCTCAACATTAAAAAACACCAACAAATTCAACAACAACCTCAACATTGAAAAACAACAACAACCTCAACATTGAAAAACACCAACAAATACAACAACAACCTCAACATTGAAAAACAACAACAACCTCAACATTGAAAAACACCAACAAATTCAACAACAACCTCAACATTGAAAAACAACCACAAACTCAACATTGAAAAACACCAACAAATTCAAAAACAACCTCAACATTGAAAAACAACAACAACCTCAACATTGAAAAACACCAACAAATTCAACAATAACCTCAACATTGAAAAACAACAACAACCTCAACATTGAAAAACACCAACAAATTCAACAACAACCTCGAAATTGAACAACACCAACAAATTCAACAACAACCTCAACATTGAAAAACAACAACAACCTCAACATTGAAAAACACCAACAAATTCAACAACAACCTCAACATTGAAAAACAACAACAACCTCAACATTGAAAAACACCAACAAATTCAACAACAACCTCAACATTGAAAAACACCAACAAATTCAACAACAACCTCAGCATTGAAAAACAACAACAACCTCAACATTGAAAAACACCAACAAATTCAACAACAACCTCAACATTGAAAAACAACAACAACCTCAACATTGAAAAACACCAACAAATTCAACAGCAACCTCAACATTGAAAAACAACAACAACCTCAACATTGAAAAACACCAACAAATTCAACAACAACCTGAATTGAAAAGCACGAACAAATTCAACAACAACCTCAACATTGAAAAACAACAACAACCTCAACATTGAAAAACACCAAAAAATTCAACAACAACCTCAACATTGAAAAACAACAACAACCTCAACATTGAAAAACACCAAGAAATTCAACAACAACCTCAACATTGAAAAACAACATCAAACTCAACGTTGAAAAAGACCAACAAATTCAACAACAACCTCAACATTGAAAAACAACAGCAACCTCAACATTGAAAAACACCAACAAATTCACCAACAACCTCAACATTGAAAAACACCAACAAATTCAACAACAACCTCAACATTGAAAAACAACAACAACCTAAACATTGAAAAACACCAACAAATTCAACAACAACCTCAACATTGAAAAACAACAACAACCTCAACATTGAAAAACACCAACAAATTCAACAACAACCTCAACATTGAAAAACACCAACAAATTCAACAACAACCTCAGCATTGAAAAACAACAACAACCTCAACATTGAAAAACACCAACAAATTCAACAACAACCTCAACATTGATAAACAACAACAACCTCAACATTCATAAACACCAATAAATTCAACAACAACTTCAATTTTGAAAAACACCAACAAATTCAGCAACAAACTCGAAATTAAAAACACCAATAAAATACAACAGCAACCTCAACATTGAAAAACAACAACAACCTCAACATTGAAAAACACCAACAAATTCAACAACAACCTCAACATTGAAAAACAACAACAACCTCAACATTGCAAAACACCAGCAAATTCAACAACAACCTCAACATTGAAAAACACCAACAAATTCAACAAGAACCTCAACATTGAAAAACAACAACAACCTCAACATTGAAAAACAGCAACAACCTCAACATTGAAAAACACCAAAAAATTCAACAACAACCTCGACATTGAAAAACACCCTCAAATACAAAATCAACCTCAACATTGAACAACACCAACAACCTCAAAATTGAAAAAACACCAACAAATTCAACAACAACCTCAACATTTAAAAACAACAACAACCTCAACATTGAAAAACACCAACAAATTCAAAAACAACCTCAACATTGAAAAACACCAACAAATTCAACAACAACCTCAACATTGAACAACACCAACAAACTCAACAACAACCTCAACATTGAAAAATAACAACAACCTCAACATTGAAAAACACCACCATTTCAACAACAACCTCAACATTGAAAAACACCAACAAATTCAACAACAAACTCAAGATTGAAAAACACCCACAAATTCAACAACCTCAACATTGAAAAACAACAACAACCTCATCATTGAAAAACACCAACAAATTCAACAACAACCTCAACATTGAAAAACACCAACAAATTCAACAACAACCTCAACATTGAAAAACAACAACAACCTCAACATTGAAAACACCAACAAATTCAACAACAACCTCAACATTGAAATACAACAACCACAACATTGAAAAACACCAACAAATTCAACAACAAACTCAACATTGAAAAACAACAACAAACTCAACATTGAAAAACACCAGCAAATTCAACAATAACCTCAACATTGAAAAACAACAACAACCTCAACATTGAAAAACACCAACAAATTTATCAACAACCTCGAAATTCAAAAACACCAACAAATTCAACAACAACCTCAACATTGAAAAACAACAACAACCTCAACATTGAAAAACACCAACAAATTCAACAACAACCTCAACATTGAAAAACAACAACAACCTCAACATTGAAAAACACCAACAAATTCAACAACAACCTCAACATTGAAAAACACCAACAAATTCAACAACAACCTCAGCATTGAAAAACAACAACAACCTCAACATTGAAAAACACCAACAAATTCAACAACAACCTCAACATTGAAAAACAACAACAACCTCAACATTGAAAAACACCAACAAATTCAACAACAACTTCAACATTGAAAAACACCAACAAATTCAACAACAAACTCAACATTGAAAAACACCAACAAATTCAACAACAACCTCAACATTGAAAAACAACAACAACCTCAACATTGAAAAACACCAACAAATTCAACAACAACCTCAACATTGAAAAGCACGAACAAATTCAACAACAACCTCAACATTGAAAAACAACAACAACCTCAACATTGAAAAACACCAACAAATTCAACAACAACCTCAACATTGAAAAACAACAAAAACCTCAACATTGAAAAACACCAACAAATTCAACAACAACCTCAACATTGAAAAACAACAGCAAACTCAACATTGAAAAACACCAACAAATTCAACAACAACCTCAACTTTGAAAAACAACAGCAACCTCAACATTGAAAAACACCAACAAATTCCACAACAACCTGAACATTGAAAAACACCAACAAATTCAACAACAACCTCAACTTTGAAAAACAACAACAACCTAAACATTGAAAAACACCAACAAATTCAACAACAACCTCAACATTGAAAAACAACAACAACCTCAACATTGAAAAACACCAACAAATTCAACAACAACCTCAACATTGAAAAACACCAACAAATTCAACAACAACCTCAGCATTGAAAAACTACAACAACCTCAACATTGAAAAACACCAACAAATTCAACAACAACCTCAACATTGAAAAACAACAACAACCTCAACATTGAAAAACACCAACAAATTCAACAACAACTTCAACATTGAAAAACACGAACAAATTCAACAACAACCTCGAAATTGAAAAACACCAATAAAATACAACAACAACCTCAACATCGAAAAACAACAACAACCTCAACATTGAAAAACACCAACAACTTCAACAACAACCTCAACATTGAAAAACAACAACAACCTCAAGATTGCAAAACACCAGCAAATTCAACAACAACCTCAACATTTAAAAACACCAACAAATTCAACAACAACCTCAACATTGAGAAACAACAACAATCTCAACATTGAAAAACACCATCAAATTCAACAACAACCTCAACATTGAAAAACAACAACAACCTCAACATTGAAAAACACCAAAAAATTCAACAACAACCTCGACATTGAAAAACACCCTCAAATTCAAAATCAACCTGAACATTGAACAACACCAACAACCTCAAAATTGAAAAAACGCCAACAAATTCAACAACAACCTCAACATTTAAAAACAACAACAAACTCAACATTGAAAAACACCAACAAATTCAAAAACAACCTCAACATTGAAAATCACCAACAAATTCAACAACAACCTCAACATTGAACAACACCAACAAACGCAACAACAACCTCAACATTGAAAAATAACAACAACCTCAACATTGAAAAACACCAGCAAATTCAACAACAACCTCAACATTGAAAAACACCAACAAATTCAACAACAAACTCAAGATTGAAAAACACCCACAAATTCAACAACCTCAACATTGAAAAACAACAACAACCTCATCATTGAAAAACACCAACAAATTCAACAACAACCTCAACATTGAAAAACACCAACAAATTCAACAACAACCTCAACATTGAAAAACAACAACAACCTCAACATTGAAAAACACCAACAAATACAACAACAACCTCAACATTGAAAAACAACAACAACCTCAACATTGAAAAACACCAACAAATTCAACAACAACCTCAACATTGAAAAACAACCACAAACTCAACATTCAAAAACACCAACAAATTCAACAACAACCTCAACATTGAAAAACAACAACAACCTCAACATTGAAAAGCACCAACAAATTCAACAATAACCTCAACATTGAAAAACAACAACAACCTCAACATTGAAAAACACCAACAAATTCAACAACAACCTCGAAATTGAAAAACACCAACAAATTCAACAACAACCTCAACATTGAAAAACACCAACAAATTCAACAACAACCTCAGCATTGAAAAACAACAACAACCTCAACATTGAAAAACACCAACAAATTCAACAACAACCCCAACATTGAAAAACAACAACAACCTCCACATTGAAAAACACCAACAAATTCAACAACAACCTCAACATTGAAAAACAACAACAACCTCAACATTGAAAAACACCAACAAATTCAACAACAACCTCAACATTGAAAAGTACGAACAAATTCAACAACAACCTCAACATTGAAAAACAACAACAACCTCAACATTGAAAAACACCAAAAAATTCAACAACAACCTCAACATTGAAAAACAACAACAACCTCAACATTGAAAAACACCAACAAATTCAACAACAAACTCAAGATTGAAAAACACCAACAAATTCAGCAACCTCAACATTGAAAAACAACAGCAACCTCAACATTGAAAAACACCAACAAATTCAACAACAACCTAAACATTGAAAAACACCAACAAATTCAACAACAACCTCAACATTGAAAAACAACAACAACCTCAACATTGAAAAACACCAACAAATTCAACAACAACCTCAGCATTGAAAAACAACAACAACCTCAACATTGAAAAACACCAACAAATTCAACAACAACCTCAACATTGAAAAACACCAACAAATTCAACAACAACCTCAACATTGAAAAACAACAACAACCTATAGATTGAAAAACACCAACAAATTCAACAACAACCTCAACATTGAAAAACACCAACAAATTCAACAACAACCTCAGCATTGAAAAACAACAACAACCTCAACATTGAAAAACACCAACAAATTCAACAACAACCTCAACATTGAAAAACAACAACAACCTCAACATTGAAAAACACCAACAAATTCAACAGCAACCTCAACATTGAAAAACAACAACAACCTCAACATTGAAAAACACCAACAAATTCAACAACAACCTGAATTGAAAAGCACGAACAAATTCAACAACAACCTCAACATTGAAAAACAACAACAACCTCAACATTGAAAAACACCAAAAAATTCAACAACAACCTCAACATTGAAAAACGACAACAACCTCAACATTGAAAAACACCAAGAAATTCAACAACAACCTCAACATTGAAAAACAACAACAAACTCAACGTTGAAAAAGACCAACAAATTCAACAACAACCTCAACATTGAAAAACAACAGCAACCTCAACATTGAAAAACACCAACAAATTCAACAACAACCTCAACATTGAAAAACACCAACAAATTCAACAACAACCTCAACATTGAAAAACAACAACAACCTAAACATTGAAAAACACCAACAAATTCAACAACAACCTCAACATTGAAAAACAACAACAACCTCAACATTGAAAAACACCAACAAATTCAACAACAACCTCAACATTGAAAAACACCAACAAATTCAACAACAACCTCAGCATTGAAAAACAACAACAACCTCAACATTGAAAAACACCAACAAATTCAACAACAACCTCAACATTGATAAACAACAACAACCTCAACATTCATAAACACCAACAAATTCAACAACAACTTCAACTTTGAAAAACACCAACAAATTCAACAACAAACTCGAAATTGAAAAACACCAATAAAATACAACAGCAACCTCAACATTGAAAAACAACAACAACCTCAACATTGAAAAACACCAACAAATTCAACAACAACCTCAACATTGAAAAACAACAACAACCTCAACATTGCAAAACACCAGCAAATTCAACAACAACCTCAACATTGAAAAACAACAACAAATTCAACAAGAACCTCAACATTGAAAAACAACAACAATCTCAACATTGAAAAACACCAACAAATTCAACAACAACCTCAACATTGAAAAACAACAACAACCTCAACATTGAAAAACACCAAAAAATTCAACAACAACCTCGACATTGAAAAACACCCTCAAATACAAAATCAACCTCAACATTGAACAACACCAACAACCTCAAAATTGAAAAAACACCAACAAATTCAACAACAACCTCAACATTTAAAAACAACAACAACCTCAACATTGAAAAACACCAACAAATTCAAAAACAACCTCAACATTGAAAAACACCAACAAATTCAACAACAACCTCAACATTGAACAACACCAACAAACTCAACAACAACCTCAACATTGAAAAATAACAACAACCTCAACATTGAAAAACACCACCATTTCAACAACAACCTCAACATTGAAAAACACCAACAAATTCAACAACAAACTCAAGATTGAAAAACACCCACAAATTCAACAACCTCAACATTGAAAAACAACAACAACCTCATCATTGAAAAACACCAACAAATTCAACAACAACCTCAACATTGAAAAACAACAACAACCTCAACATTGAAAAACACCAACAAATTCAACAACAACCTCAACATTGAAAAACAACAACAACCTCAACATTGAAAACACCAACAAATTCAACAACAACCTCAACATTGAAATACAACAACCACAACATTGAAAAACACCAACAAATTCAACAACAAACTCAACATTGAAAAACAACAACAAACTCAACATTGAAAAACACCAACAAATTCAACAATAACCTCAACATTGAAAAACAACAACAACCTCAACATTGAAAAACACCAACAAATTTAACAACAACCTCGAAATTGAAAAACACCAACAAATTCAACAACAACCTCAACATTGAAAAACAACAACAACCTCAACATTGAAAAACACCAACAAATTCAACAACAACCTCAACATTGAAAAACAACAACAACCTCAACATTGAAAAACACCAACAAATTCAACAACAACCTCAACATTGAAAAACACCAACAAATTCAACAACAACCTCAGCATTGAAAAACAACAACAACCTCAACATTGAAAAACACCAACAAATTCAACAACAACCTCAACATTGAAAAACAACAACAACCTCAACATTGAAAAACACCAACAAATTCAACAACAACTTCAACATTGAAAAACACCAACAAATTCAACAACAACCTCAACATTGAGAAACACCAACAAATTCAACAACAAACTCAACATTGAAAAACACCAACAAATTCAACAACAACCTCAACATTGAAAAACAACAACAACCTCAACATTGAAAAACACCAACAAATTCAACAACAACCTCAACATTGAAAAGCACGAACAAATTCAACAACAACCTCAACATTGAAAAACAACAACAACCTCAACATTGAAAAACACCAACAAATTCAACAACAACCTCAACATTGAAAAACAACAAAAACCTCAACATTGAAAAACACCAACAAATTCAACAACAACCTCAACATTGAAAAACAACAACAAACTCAACATTGAAAAACACCAACAAATTCAACAACAACCTCAACTTTGAAAAACAACAGCAACCTCAACATTGAAAAACACCAACAAATTCCACAACAACCTCAACATTGAAAAACACCAACAAATTCAACAACAACCTCAACTTTGAAAAACAACAACAACCTAAACATTGAAAAACACCAACAAATTCAACAACAACCTCAACATTGAAAAACAACAACAACCTCAACATTGAAAAACACCAACAAATTCAACAACAACCTCAACATTGAAAAACACCAACAAATTCAACAACAACCTCAGCATTGAAAAACTACAACAACCTCAACATTGAAAAACACCAACAAATTCAACAACAACCTCAACATTGAAAAACAACAACAACCTCAACATTGAAAAACACCAACAAATTCAACAACAACTTCAACATTGAAAAACACGAACAAATTCAACAACAACCTCGAAATTGAAAAACACCAATAAAATACAACAACAACCTCAACATCGAAAAACAACAACAACCTCAACATTGAAAAACACCAACAAATTCAACAACAACCTCAACATTGAAAAACAACAACAACCTCAAGATTGCAAAACACCAGCAAATTCAACAACAACCTCAACATTTAAAAACACCAACAAATTCAACAACAACCTCAACATTGAGAAACAACAACAATCTCAACATTGAAAAACACCATCAAATTCAACAACAACATCAACATTGAAAAACAACAACAACCTCAACATTGAAAAACACCAAAAAATTCAACAACAACCTCGACATTGAAAAACACCCTCAAATTCAAAATCAACCTGAACATTGAACAACACCAACAACCTCAAAATTGAAAAAACGCCAACAAATTCAACAACAACCTCAACATTTAAAAACAACAACAACCTCAACATTGAAAAACACCAACAAATTCAAAAACAACCTCAACATTGAAAATCACCAACAAATTCAACAACAACCTCAACATTGAACAACACCAACAAACGGAACAACAACCTCAACATTGAAAAATAACAACAACCTCAACATTGAAAAACACCAGCAAATTCAACAACAACCTCAACATTGAAAAACACCAACAAATTCAACAACAAACTCAAGATTGAAAAACACCCACAAATTCAACAACCTCAACATTGAAAAACAACAACAACCTCATCATTGAAAAACACCAACAAATTCAACAACAACCTCAACATTGAAAAACACCAACAAATTCAACAACAACCTCAACATTGAAAAACAACAACAACCTCAACATTGAAAAACACCAACAAATACAACAACAACCTCAACATTGAAAAACAACAACAACCTCAACATTGAAAAACACCAACAAATTCAACAACAACCTCAACATTGAAAAACAACCACAAACTCAACATTCAAAAACACCAACAAATTCAACAACAACCTCAACATTGAAAAACAACAACCTCAACATTGAAAAGCACCAACAAATTCAACAATAACCTCAACATTGAAAAACAACAACAACCTCAACATTGAAAAACACCAACAAATTCAACAACAACCTCGAAATTGAAAAACACCAACAAATTCAACAACAACCTCAACATTGAAAAACACCAACAAATTCAACAACAACCTCAGCATTGAAAAACAACAACAACCTCAACATTGAAAAACACCAACAAATTCAACAACAACCTCAACATTGAAAAACAACAACAACCTCCACATTGAAAAACACCAACAAATTCAACAACAACCTCAACATTGAAAAACAACAACAACCTCAACATTGAAAAACACCAACAAATTCAACAACAACCTCAACATTGAAAAGCACGAACAAATTCAACAACAACCTCAACATTGAAAAACAACAACAACCTCAACATTGAAAAACACCAACAAATTCAACAACAAACTCAAGATTGAAAAACACCAACAAATTCAGCAACCTCAACATTGAAAAACAACAGCAACCTCAACATTGAAAAACACCAACAAATTCAACAACAACCTAAACATTGAAAAACACCAACAAATTCAACAACAACCTCAACATTGAAAAACAACAACAACCTCAACATTGAAAAACACCAACAAATTCAACAACAACCTCAGCATTGAAAAACAACAACAACCTCAACATTGAAAAACACCAACAAATTCAACAACAACCTCAACATTGAAAAACACCAACAAATTCAACAACAACCTCAACATTGAAAAACAACAACAACCTATACATTGAAAAACACCAACAAATTCAACAACAACCTCAACATTGAAAAACAACAACAACCTCAACATTGAAAAACACCAACAAATTCAACAACAACCTCAACATCGAAAAACAACATCAACCTCAACATTGAAAAACACCAACAAATTCAACAACAACCTCAACATTGAAAAACAACAACAACCTCAACATTGCAAAACACCAGCAAATTCAACAAAACCTCAACATTTAAAAACACCAACAAATTCAAAAACAACCTCAACATTGAAAAACAACAACAATCTCAACATTGAAAAACACCAACTAATTCAACAACAACCTCAACATTGAAAAACAACAACAACCTCAACATTGAAAAACACCAAAAAATTCAACAACAACCTCGACATTCAAAAACACCCTCAAATTCAAAATCAACCTCAACATTGAACAACACCAACAACCTCAAAATTGAAAAAACACCAACAAATTCACGACAACCTCAACATTTAAAAACAACAACAACCTCAACATTGAAAAACACCAACAAATTCAAAAACAACCTCAACATTGAAAATCACCAACAAATTCAACAACAACCTCAACATTGAACAACACCAACAAACTCAACAACAACCTCAACATTGAAAAATAACAACAACCTCAACATTGAAAAACACCAGCAAATTCAACAACAACCTCAACATTGAAAAACACCAACAAATTCAACAACAAACTCAAGATTGAAAATCACCCACAAATTCAACAACCTCAACATTGAAAAACAACAACAACCTCATCATTGAAAAACACCAACAAATTCAACAACAACCTCAACATTGAAAAACAACAACAACCTCAACATTGAAAAACACCAAAAAATTCAACAACAACCTCAACATTGAAAAACAACAACAACCTCAACATTGAAAAACACCAACAAATTCAACAACAACCTCAACATTGAAAAACAACAACAAACTCAACAGTGAAAAACACCAACAAATTCAACAACAACATCAACATTGAAAAACAACAGCAACCTCAACATTGAAAAACACCAACAAATTCAACAACAACCTCAACATTGAAAAACACCAACAAATTCAACAACAACCTCAACATTGAAAAACAACAACAACCTAAACATTGAAAAACACCAAAAAATTCAACAACAACCTCAACATTGAAAAACACCCTCAAATTCAAAATCAACCTCAACATTGAACAACACCAACAAATTCAACAACAAACTCAACATTGAAAAACAACAACAAACTCAACATTGAAAAACACCAACAAATTCAACAATAACCTCAACATTGAAAAACAACAACAACCTCAACATTGAAAAACACCAACAAATTTAACAACAACCTCGAAATTGAAAAACACCAACAAATTCAACAACAACCTCAACATTGAAATACAACAACAACCTCAACATTGAAAAACACCAACAAATTCAACAACAACCTCAACATTGAAAAACAACAACAACCTCAACATTGAAAAACACCAACAAATTCAACAACAACCTCAACATTGAAAAACACCAACAAATTCAACAACAACCTCAGCATTGAAAAACAACAACAACCTCAACATTGAAAAACACCAACAAATTCAACAACAACCTCAACATTGAAAAACAACAACAACCTCAACATTGAAAAACACCAACAAATTCAACAACAACTTCAACATTGAAAAACACCAACAAATTCAACAACAACCTCAACATTGAGAAACACCAACAAATTCAACAACAAACTCAACATTGAAAAACACCAACAAATTCAACAACAACCTCAACATTGAAAAACAACAACAACCTCAACATTGAAAAACACCAACAAATTCAACAACAACCTCAACATTGAAAAGCACGAACAAATTCAACAACAACCTCAACATTGAAAAACAACAACAACCTCAACATTGAAAAACACCAACAAATTCAACAACAACCTCAACATTGAAAAACAACAAAAACCTCAACATTGAAAAACACCAACAAATTCAACAACAACCTCAACATTGAAAAACAACAACAAACTCAACATTGAAAAACACCAACAAATTCAACAACAACCTCAACTTTGAAAAACAACAGCAACCTCAACATTGAAAAACACCAACAAATTCCACAACAACCTCAACATTGAAAAACACCAACAAATTCAACAACAACCTCAACTTTGAAAAACAACAACAACCTAAACATTGAAAAACACCAACAAATTCAACAACAACCTCAACATTGAAAAACAACAACAACCTCAACATTGAAAAACACCAACAAATTCAACAACAACCTCAACATTGAAAAACACCAACAAATTCAACAACAACCTCAGCATTGAAAAACTACAACAACCTCAACATTGAAAAACACCAACAAATTCAACAACAACCTCAACATTGAAAAACAACAACAACCTCAACATTGAAAAACACCAACAAATTCAACAACAACTTCAACATTGAAAAACACGAACAAATTCAACAACAACCTCGAAATTGAAAAACACCAATAAAATACAACAACAACCTCAACATCGAAAAACAACAACAACCTCAACATTGAAAAACACCAACAAATTCAACAACAACCTCAACATTGAAAAACAACAACAACCTCAAGATTGCAAAACACCAGCAAATTCAACAACAACCTCAACATTTAAAAACACCAACAAATTCAACAACAACCTCAACATTGAGAAACAACAACAATCTCAACATTGAAAAACACCATCAAATTCAACAACAACCTCAACATTGAAAAACAACAACAACCTCAACATTGAAAAACACCAAAAAATTCAACAACAACCTCGACATTGAAAAACACCCTCAAATTCAAAATCAACCTGAACATTGAACAACACCAACAACCTCAAAATTGAAAAAACGCCAACAAATTCAACAACAACCTCAACATTTAAAAACAACAACAACCTCAACATTGAAAAACACCAACAAATTCAAAAACAACCTCAACATTGAAAATCACCAACAAATTCAACAACAACCTCAACATTGAACAACACCAACAAACGCAACAACAACCTCAACATTGAAAAATAACAACAACCTCAACATTGAAAAACACCAGCAAATTCAACAACAACCTCAACATTGAAAAACACCAACAAATTCAACAACAAACTCAAGATTGAAAAACACCCACAAATTCAACAACCTCAACATTGAAAAACAACAACAACCTCATCATTGAAAAACACCAACAAATTCAACAACAACCTCAACATTGAAAAACACCAACAAATTCAACAACAACCTCAACATTGAAAAGCAACAACAACCTCAACATTGAAAAACACCAACAAATACAACAACAACCTCAACATTGAAAAACAACAACAACCTCAACATTGAAAAACACCAACAAATTCAACAACAACCTCAACATTGAAAAACAACCACAAAATCAACATTCAAAAACACCAACAAATTCAACAACAACCTCAACATTGAAAAACAACAACAACCTCAACATTGAAAAGCACCAACAAATTCAACAATAACCTCAACATTGAAAAACAACAACAACCTCAACATTGAAAAACACCAACAAATTCAACAACAACCTCGAAATTGAAAAACACCAACAAATTCAACAACAACCTCAACATTGAAAAACACCAACAAATTCAACAACAACCTCAGCATTGAAAAACAACAACAACCTCAACATTGAAAAACACCAACAAATTCAACAACAACCTCAACATTGAAAAACAACAACAACCTCCACATTGAAAAACACCAACAAATTCAACAACAACCTCAACATTGAAAAACAACAACAACCTCAACATTGAAAAACACCAACAAATACAACAACAACCTCAACATTGAAAAGCACGAACAAATTCAACAACAACCTCAACATTGAAAAACAACAACAACCTCAACATTGAAAAACACCAAAAAATTCAACAACAACCTCAACATTGAAAAACAACAACAACCTCAACATTGAAAAACACCAACAAATTCAACAACAAACTCAAGATTGAAAAACACCAACAAATTCAGCAACCTCAACATTGAAAAACAACAGCAACCTCAACATTGAAAAACACCAACAAATTCAACAACAACCTAAACATTGAAAAACACCAACAAATTCAACAACAACCTCAACATTGAAAAACAACAACAACCTCAACATTGAAAAACACCAACAAATTCAACAACAACCTCAGCATTGAAAAACAACAACAACCTCAACATTGAAAAACACCAACAAATTCAACAACAACCTCAACATTGAATAACACCAACAAATTCAACAACAACCTCAACATTGAAAAACAACAACAACCTATACATTGAAAAACACCAACAAATTCAACAACAACCTCAACATTGAAAAACAACAACAACCTCAACATTGAAAAACACCAACAAATTCAACAACAACCTCAACATCGAAAAACAACAACAACCTCAACATTGAAAAACACCAACAAATTCAACAACAACCTCAACATTGAAAAACAACAACAACCTCAACATTGCAAAACACCAGCAAATTCAACAAAACCTCAACATTTAAAAACATCAACAAATTCAAAAACAACCTCAACATTGAAAAACAACAACAATCTCAACATTGAAAAACACCAACTAATTCAACAACAACCTCAACATTGAAAAACAACAACAACCTCAACATTGAAAAACACCAAAAAATTCAACAACAACCTCGACATTGAAAAACACCCTCAAATTCAAAATCAACCTCAACATTGAACAACACCAACAACCTCAAAATTGAAAAAACACCAACAAATTCACGACAACCTCAACATTTAAAAACAACAACAACCTCAACATTGAAAAACACGAACAAATTCAAAAACAACCTCAACATTGAAAATCACCAACAAATTCAACAACAACCTCAACATTGAACAACACCAACAAACTCAACAACAACCTCAACATTGAAAAATAACAACAACCTCAACATTGAAAAACACCAGCAAATTCAACAACAACCTCAACATTGAAAAACACCAACAAATTCAACAACAAACTCAAGATTGAAAATCACCCACAAATTCAACAACATCAACATTGAAAAACAACAACAACCTCATCATTGAAAAACACCAACAAATTCAACAACAACCTCAACATTGAAAAACAACAACAACCTCAACATTGAAAAACACCAAAAAATTCAACAACAACCTCAACATTGAAAAACAACAACAACCTCAACATTGAAAAACACCAACAAATTCAACAACAACCTCAACATTGAAAAACAACAACAAACTCAACATTGAAAAACACCAACAAATTCAACAACAACATCAACATTGAAAAACAACAGCAACCTCAACATTGAAAAACACCAACAAATTCAACAACAACCTCAACATTGAAAAACACCAACAAATTCAACAACAACCTCAACATTGAAAAACAACAACAACCTAAACATTGAAAAACACCAAAAAATTCAACAACAACCTCAACATTGAAAAACACCCTCAAATTCAAAATCAACCTCAACATTGAACAACACCAACAACCTCAAAATTGAAAAAACACCAACAAATTCAACAACAACCTCAACATTGAAAAACAACAACAACCTCAACATTGAAAAACACCAACAAATTCAACAACAACCTCAACATTGAAAAGCACGAACAAATTCAACAACAACCTCAACATTGAAAAACAAGAACAACCTCAACATTGAAAAACACCAACAAATTCAACAACAACCTCAACATTGAAAAATAACAACAACCTCAACATTGAAAAACACCAGCAAATTCAACAACAACCTCAACATTGAAAAACACCAACAAATTCAACAACAAACTCAAGATTGAAAATCACCCACAAATTCAACAACCTCAACATTGAAAAACAACAACAACCTCAACATTGAAAAACACCAACAAATTCAACAACATCCTCAACATTGAAAAACAACAACAACCTCAACATTGAAAAACACCAACAAATTCAACAACAACCTCAGCATTGAAATACAACAACAACCACAACATTGAAAAACACCAACAAATTCAACAACAACCTCAACATTGAAAAACAACAACAAACTCAACATTGAAAAACACCAACAAATTCAACAACAACCTCAACATTGAAAAACAACAACAAACTCAACATTGAAAAACACCAACAAATTCAACAACAACATCAACATTGAAAAACAACAGCAACCTCAACATTGAAAAACACCAACAAATTCAACAACAACCTCAACATTGAAAAACACCAACAAATTCAACAACAACCTCAACATTGAAAAACAACAACAACCTAAACATTGAAAAACACCAACAAATTCAACAACAACCTCAACATTGAAAAACAACAACAACCTCAACATTGAAAAACACCAACAAATTCAACAACAACCTCAACATTGAAAAACAACAACAACCTCAACATTGAAAAACACCAACAAATTCAACAACAACCTCAACATTGAAAAGCACGAACAAATTCAACAACAACCTCAACATTGAAAAACAACAACAACCTCAACATTGAAAAACACCAACAAATTCAACAACAACCTCAACATTGAAAAACAACAAAAACCTCAACATTGAAAAACACCAACAAATTCAACAACAACCTCAACATTGAAAAACAACAACAAACTCAACATTGAAAAACACCAACAAATTCAACAACAACCTCAACTTTGAAAAACAACAGCAACCTCAACATTGAAAAACACCAACAAATTCCACAACAACCTCAACATTGAAAAACACCAACAAATTCAACAACAACCTCAACTTTGAAAAACAACAACAACCTAAACATTGAAAAACACCAACAAATTCAACAACAACCTCAACATTGAAAAACAACAACAACCTCAACATTGAAAAACACCAACAAATTCAACAACAACCTCAACATTGAAAAACACCAACAAATTCAACAACAACCTCAGCATTGAAAAACTACAACAACCTCAACATTGAAAAACACCAACAAATTCAACAACAACCTCAACATTGAAAAACAACAACAACCTCAACATTGAAAAACACCAACAAATTCAACAACAACTTCAACATTGAAAAACACGAACAAATTCAACAACAACCTCGAAATTGAAAAACACCAATAAAATACAACAACACCCTCAACATCGAAAAACAACAACAACCTCAACATTGAAAAACACCAACAAATTCAACAACAACCTCAACATTGAAAAACAACAACAACCTCAAGATTGCAAAACACCAGCAAATTCAACAACAACCTCAACATTTAAAAACACCAACAAATTCAACAACAACCTCAACATTGAGAAACAACAACAATCTCAACATTGAAAAACACCATCAAATTCAACAACAACCTCAACATTGAAAAACAACAACAACCTCAACATTGAAAAACACCAAAAAATTCAACAACAACCTCGACATTGAAAAACACCCTCAAATTCAAAATCAACCTGAACATTGAACAACACCAACAACCTCAAAATTGAAAAAACGCCAACAAATTCAACAACAACCTCAACATTTAAAAACAACAACAACCTCAACATTGAAAAACACCAACAAATTCAAAAACAACCTCAACATTGAAAATCACCAACAAATTCAACAACAACCTCAACATTGAACAACACCAACAAACGCAACAACAACCTCAACATTGAAAAATAACAACAACCTCAACATTGAAAAACACCAGCAAATTCAACAACAACCTCAACATTGAAAAACACCAACAAATTCAACAACAAACTCAAGATTGAAAAACACCCACAAATTCAACAACCTCAACATTGAAAAACAACAACAACCTCATCATTGAAAAACACCAACAAATTCAACAACAACCTCAACATTGAAAAACACCAACAAATTCAACAACAACCTCAACATTGAAAAACAACAACAACCTCAACATTGAAAAACACCAACAAATACAACAACAACCTCAACATTGAAAAACAACAACAACCTCAACATTGAAAAACACCAACAAATTCAACAACAACCTCAACATTGAAAAACAACCACAAACTCAACATTCAAAAACACCAGCAAATTCAACAACAACCTCAACATTGAAAAACAACAACAACCTCAACATTGAAAAGCACCAACAAATTCAACAATAACCTCAACATTGAAAAACAACAACAACCTCAACATTGAAAAACACCAACAAATTCAACAACAACCTCGAAATTGAAAAACACCAACAAATTCAACAACAACCTCAACATTGAAAAACACCAACAAATTCAACAACAACCTCAGCATTGAAAAACAACAACAACCTCAACATTGAAAAACACCAACAAATTCAACAACAACCTCAACATTGAAAAACAACAACAACCTCCACATTGAAAAACACCAACAAATTCAACAACAACCTCAACATTGAAAAACAACAACAACCTCAACATTGAAAAACACCAACAAATTCAACAACAACCTCAACATTGAAAAGCACGAACAAATTCAACAACAACCTCAACATCGAAAAACAACAACAACCTCAACATTGAAAAACACCAAAAAATTCAACAACAACCTCAACATTGAAAAACAACAACAACCTCAACATTGAAAAACACCAACAAATTCAACAACAAACTCAAGATTGAAAAACACCAACAAATTCAGCAACCTCAACATTGAAAAACAACAGCAACCTCAACATTGAAAAACACCAACAAATTCAACAACAACCTAAACATTGAAAAACACCAACAAATTCAACAACAACCTCAACATTGAAAAACAACAACAACCTCAACATTGAAAAACACCAACAAATTCAACAACAACCTCAGCATTGAAAAACAACAACAACCTCAACATTGAAAAACACCAACAAATTCAACAACAACCTCAACATTGAAAAACACCAACAAATTCAACAACAACCTCAACATTGAAAAACAACAACAACCTATACATTGAAAAACACCAACAAATTCAACAACAACCTCAACATTGAAAAACAACAACAACCTCAACATTGAAAAACACCAACAAATTCAACAACAACCTCAACATCGAAAAACAACAACAACCTCAACATTGAAAAACACCAACAAATTCAACAACAACCTCAACATTGAAAAACAACAACAACCTCAACATTGCAAAACACCAGCAAATTCAACAACAACCTCAACATTTAAAAACACCAACAAATTCAAAAACAACCTCAACATTGAAAAACAACAACAATCTCAACATTGAAAAACACCAACTAATTCAACAACAACCTCAACATTGAAAAACAACAACAACCTCAACATTGAAAAACATCAAAAAATTCAACAACAACCTCGACATTGAAAAACACCCTCAAATTCAAAATCAACCTCAACATTGAACAACACCAACAACCTCATAATTGAAAAAACACCAACAAATTCACGACAACCTCAACATTTAAAAACAACAACAACCTCAACATTGAAAAACACCAACGAATTCAAAAACAACCTCAACATTGAAAATCACCAAAAATTCAACAACAACCTCAACATTGAACAACACCAACAAACTCAACAACAACCTCAACATTGAAAAATAACAACAACCTCAACATTGAAAAACACCAGCAAATTCAACAACAACCTCAACATTGAAAAACACCAACAAATTCAACAACAAACTCAAGATTGAAAATCACCCACAAATTCAACAACCTCAACATTGAAAAACAACAACAACCTCATCATTGAAAAACACCAACAAATTCAACAACAACCTCAACATTGAAAAACAACAACAACCTCAACATTGAAAAACACCAAAAAATTCAACAACAACCTCAACATTGAAAAACAACAACAACCTCAACATTGAAAAACACCAACAAATTCAACAACAACCTCAACATTGAAAAACAACAACAAACTCAACATTGAAAAACACCAACAAATTCAACAACAACCTCAACATTGAAAAACACCAACAAATTCAACAACAACCTCAACATTGAAAAACCACAACAACCTAAACATTGAAAAACACCAAAAAATTCAACAACAACCTCGACATTGAAAAACACCCTCAAATTCAAAATCAACCTCAACATTGAACAACACCAACAACCTCAAAATTGAAAAAACACCAACAAATTCAACAACAACCTCAACATTGAAAAACAACAACAACCTCAACATTGAAAAACACCAACAAATTCAACAACAACCTCAACATTGAAAAGCACGAACAAATTCAACAACAACCTCAACATTGAAAAACAACAACAACCTCAACATTGAAAAACACCAACAAATTCAACAACAACCTCAACATTGAAAAATAACAACAACCTCAACATTGAAAAACACCAGCAAATTCAACAACAACCTCAACATTGAAAAACACCAACAAATTCAACAACAAACTCAAGATTGAAAATCACCCACAAATTCAACAACCTCAACATTGAAAAACAACAACAACCTCATCATTGAAAAACACCAACAAATTCAACAACAACCTCAACATTGAAAAACACCAACAAATTCAACAACATCCTCAACATTGAAAAACAACAACAACCTCAACATTGAAAAACACCAACAAATTCAACAACAACCTCAGCATTGAAATACAACAACAACCACAACATTGAAAAACACCAACAAATTCAACAACAACCTCAACATTGAAAAACAACAACAAACTCAACATTGAAAAACACCAACAAATTCAACAACAACCTCAACATTGAAAAACAACAACAAACTCAACATTGAAAAACACCAACAAATTCAACAACAACATCAACATTGAAAAACAACAGCAACCTCAACATTGAAAAACACCAACAAATTCAACAACAACCTCAACATTGAAAAACACCAACAAATTCAACAACAACCTCAACATTGAAAAACAACAACAACCTAAACATTGAAAAACACCAACAAATTCAACAACAACCTCAACATTGAAAAACAACAACAACCTCAACATTGAAAAACACCAACAAATTCAACAACAACCTCAACAAAGAAAAACACCAACAAATTCAACAACAACCTCAGCATTGAAAAACAACAACAACCTCAACATTGAAAATCACCAACAAATTCAACAACAACCTCAACATTGATAAACAACAACAACCTCAACATTGATAAACACAACAAATTCAACAACAACTTCAACATTGAAAAACACCAACAAATTCAACAACCATCTCGAAATTGAAAAACACCAATAAAATACAACAACAACCTCAACATTGAAAAACAACAACAACCTCAACATTGAAAAACACCAACAAATTCAACATCAACCTCAACATTGAAAAACAACAACAACCTCAACATTGCAAAACACCAGCAAATTCAACAACAACCTCAACATTTAAAAACACCAACAAATTCAACAACAACCTCAACATTGAAAAACAACAACAATCTCAACATTGAAAAACACCAACAAATTCAACAACAACCTCAACTTTGAAAAACAACAACAACCACAACATTGAAAAACACCAAAAAATTCAACAACAACCTCGACATTGAAAAACACCCTCAAATTCCAAATCAACCTCAACATTGGACAACACCAACAACCTCAAAATTGAAAAAACACCAACAAATTCAACAACAACCTCAACATTTAAAAACAACAACAACCTCAACATTGAAAAACACCAACAAATTCAAAAACAACTTCAACATTGAAAAACACCAACAAATTCGACAACAAACTCAAGATTGAAAAACACCCACAAATTCAACAACCTCAACATTGAAAAACAACAACAACCTCATCATTGAAAAACACCAACAAATTCAACAACAACCTCAACATTGAAAAACACCAACAAATTCAACAACATCCTCAACATTGAAAAACAACAACAACCTCATCATTGAAAAACACCAACAAATTCAACAACAACCTCAACATTGAAAAACACCAACAAATTCAACAACATCCTCAACATTGAAAAACAACAACAACCTCAACATTGAAAAACACCAACAAATTCAACAACAACCTCAGCATTGAAATACAACAACAACCACAACATTGAAAAACACCAACAAATTCAACAACAACCTCAACATTGAAAAACAACAACAAACTCAACATTGAAAAACACCAACAAATTCAACAACAACCTCAACATTGAAAAAAAAAACAACCTCAACATTGAAAAACACCAACAAATTCAACAATAACCTCAACATTGAAAAACAACAACAACCTCAACATTGAAAAACACCAACAAATTTAACAACAACCTCGAAATTGAAAAACACCAACAAATTGAACAACAACCTCAACATTGAAAAACAACAACAACCTCAACATTGAAAAACACCAACAAATTCAACAACAACCTCAACATTGAAAAACAACAACAACCTCAACATTGAAAAACACCAACAAATTCAACAACAACCTCAACATTGAAAAACACCAACAAATTCAACAACAACCTCAGCATTGAAAAACAACAACAACCTCAACATTGAAAAACACCAACAAATTCAACAACAACCTCAACATTGAAAAACACCAACAAATTCAACAACAAACTCAACATTGAAAAAAAACAACAAATTCAACAACAACCTCAACATTGAAAAACAACAACAACCTCAACATTGAAAAGCACGAACAAATTCAACAACAACCTCAAAATGGAAAAACAACAACAACCTCAACATTGAAAAACACCAACAAATTCAACAACAACGTCAACATTGAAAAACAACAACAACCTCAACATTGAAAAACACCAACAAATTCAACAACAACCTCAACATTGAAAAACAACAACAAACTCAACATTGAAAAACACCAACAAATTCAACAACAACCTCAACATTGAAAAACAACAGCAACCTCAACATTGAAAAACACCAACAAATTGAACAACAACCTCAACATTGAAAAACACCAACAAATTCAACAACAACCTCAACATTGAAAAACAAAAACAACCTAAACATTGAAAAACACCAACAAATTCAACAACAACCTCAACATTGAAAAACAACAACAACCTCAACATTGAAAAACACCAACAAATTCAACAACAACTTCAACATTGAAAAACACGAACAAATTCAACAACAACCTCGAAATTGAAAAACACCAATAAAATACAACAACAACCTCAACATCGAAAAACAACAACAACCTCAACATTGAAAAACACCAACAAATTCAACAACAACCTCAACATTGAAAAACAACAACAACCTCAACATTGCAAAACACCAGCAAATTCAACAACAACCTCAACATTTAAAAACACCAACAAATTCAACAACAACCTCAACATTGAGAAACAACAACAATCTCAACATAGAAAAACACCAACAAATTCAACAACAACCTCAACATTGAAAAACAACAACAACCTCAACATTGAAAAAGACCAAAAAATTCAACAACAACCTCGACATTGAAAAACACCCTCAAATTCAAAATCAACCTGAACATTGAACAACACCAACAACCTCAAAATTGAAAAAACACCAACAAATTCAACAACAACCTCAACATTTAAAAACAACAACAACCTCAACATTGAAAAACACCAACAAATTCAAAAACAACCTCAACATTGAAAATCACCAACAAATTCAACAACAACCTCAACATTGAACAACACCAACAAACTCAACAACAACCTCAACATTGAAAAATAACAACAACCTCAACATTGAAAAACACCAGCAAATTCAACAACAACCTCAACATTGAAAAACACCAACAAATTCAACAACAAACTCAAGATTGAAAAACACCCACAAATTCAACAACCTCAACATTGAAAAACAACAACAACCTCAACATTGAAAAACACCAACAAATACAACAACAACCTCAACATTGAAAAACAACAACAACCTCAACATTGAAAAACACCAACAAATTTAACAACAACCTCAACATTGAAAAACAACCACAAACTCAACATTGAAAAACACCAACAAATTCAACAACAACCTCAACATTGAAAAACAACAACAACCTCAACATTGAAAAACACCAACAAATTCAACAATAACCTCAACATTAAAAAACAACAACAACCTCAACATTGAAAAACACCAACAAATTCAACAACAACCTCGAAATTGAAAAACACCAACAAATTCAACAACAACCTCAACACTGAAAAACAACAACAACCTCAACATTGAAAAACACCAACAAATTCAACAACAACCTCAACATTGAAAAACAACAAAAACCTCAACATTGAAAAACACCAACAAATTCAACAACAACCTCAACATTGAAAAGCACCAACAAATTCAACAACAACCTCAGCATTGAAAAACAACAACAACCTCAACATTGAAAAACACCAACAAATTCAACAACAACCTCAACATTGAAAAACAACAACAACCTCAACATTGAAACACACCAACAAATTCAACAACAACCTCAACATTGAAAAACAACAACAACCTCAACATTGAAAAACACCAACAAATTCAGCAACAACCTCAACATTGAAAACCACGAACAAATTCAACAACAACCTCAACATTGAAAAACAACAACAACCTCAACATTGAAAAACACCAAAAAATTCAACAACAACCTCAACATTGAAAAACAACAACAACCTCAACATTGAAAAACACCAACAAATTCAACAACAAACTCAAGATTGAAAAACACCAACAAATTCAACAACCTCAACATTGAAAAACAACAGCAACCACAACATTGAAAAACACCAACAAATTCAACAACAACCTCAACATTGAAAAACACCAACAAATTCAACAACAACCTCAACATTGAAAAACAACAACAACCTAAACATTGAAAAACACCAACAAATTCAACAACAACCTCAACATTGAAAAAAAACAACAACCTCAACATTGAAAAACACTAACAAATTCAACAACAACCTCAACTTTGAAAAACACCAACAAATTCAACAACCACTTCAACATTGAAAAACACCAACAAATTCAACAACAACCTCGAAATTGAAAAACACCAATAAAATACAACAACAACCTCAACATCGAAAAACAACAACAACCTCAACATTGAAAAACACCAACAAATTCAACAACAACCTCAACATTGAAAAACAACAACAACCTCAACATTGCAAAACACCAGCAAATTCAACAACTACCTCAACATTTAAAAACACCAACAAATTCAAAAACAACCTCAACATTGAAAAACAACAACAACCTCAACATTGAAAAACAACAACAACCTCAACATTGAAAAACACCAACAAATTCAACAACAACCTCGACATTGAAAAACACCCTCAAATTCAAAAACAACCTCAACATTGAAAATCACCAACAAATTCAACAACAACCTCAACATTGAACAACACCAACAAACTCAACAACAACCTCAACATTGAAAAATAACAACATCCTCAACATTGAAAAACACCAGCAAATTCAACAACAACCTCAACATTGAAAAACACCAACAAATTCAACAACAAACTCAAGATTGAAAATCACCCACAAATTCAACAACCTGAACATTGAAAAACAACAACAACCTCATCATTGAAAATCACCAACAAATTCAACAACAACCTCAACATTGAAAAACACCAACAAATTCAACAACAACCTCAACTTTGAAAAACAACAACAACCTCAACATTGAAAAACACCAACAAATACAACAACAACCTCAACATTGAAAAACAACAACAACCTCAACATTGAAAAACACCAACAAATTCAACAACAACCTCAACATTGAAAAACAACCACAAACTCAACATTGAAAAACACCAACAAATTCAACAACAACCTCAACATTGAAAAACAACAACAACCTCAACATTGAAAAACACCAACAAATTCAACAATAACCTCAACATTGAAAAACAACAACTACCTCAACATTGAAAAACACCAACAAATTCAACAACAACCTCGAAATTGAAAAACACCAACAAATTCAACAACAACCTCAACTTTGAAAAACAACAACAACCTCAACATTGAAAAACACCAACAAATTCAACAACAACCTCAACATTGAAAAACAACAACAACCTCAACATTGAAAAACACCAAAAAATTCAACAACAACCTCAACATTGAAAAACACCAACAAATTCAACAATAACCTCAACATTGAAAAACAACAACAACCTCAACATTGAAAAACACCAACAAATTCAACAACAGCCTCAACATTGAAAAACAACAACAACCTCAACATTAAAAAACACCAACAAATTCAACAACAACCTCAACATTGAAAAGCACGAACAAATTCAACAACAACCTCAGCATTGAAAAACATCAACAACCTCAACATTGAAAAACACCAACAAATTCAACAACAACCTCAACATTGAAAAACACCAGCAAATTCAACAACAACCTCAACATTGAAAAACACCAACAAATTCAACAACAAACTCAAGATTGAAAAACACCCACAAATTCAACAACCTCAACATTGAAAAACAACAACAACCTCATCATTGAAAAACACCAACAAATTCAACAACAACCTCAACATTGAAAAACACCAACAAATTCAACAACAACCTCAACATTGAAAAACAACAACAACCTCAACATTGAAAAACACCAACAAATACAACAACCTCAACATTGAAAAACAACAACAACCTCAACATTGAAAAACACCAACAAATTCAACAACAACCTCAACATTGAAAAACAACCACAAACTCAACATTGAAAAACACCAACAAATTCAACAACAACCTCAACATTGAAAAACACCAACAAATTCAACAATAACCTCAACATTGAAAAACAACAACAACCTCAACATTGACAAACACCAACAAATTCAACAACAACCTCGAAATTGAAAAACACCAACAAATTCAAAAACAACCTCAACATTGAAAAACAACAACAACCTCAACATTGAAAAACACCAACAAATTCAACAACAACCTCAACATTGAAAAACAACAACAACCTCAACATTGAAAAACACCAACAAATTCAACAACAACCTCAACATTGAAAAACACCAACAAATTCAACAACAACCTCAGCATTGAAAAACAACAGCAACCTCAACATTGAAAAACACCAACAAATTCAACAACAACCTCAACATTGAAAAACAACAACAACCTCAACATTGAAAAACACCAACAAATTCAACAACAACCTCAACATTGAAAAACAACAACAACCTCAACATTGAAAAACACCAACAAATTCAACAACAACCTCAACATTGAAAAGCACGAACAAATTCAACAACAACCTCAACATTGAAAAACAACAACAACCTCAACATTGAAAAACACCAACAAATTCAACAACAACCTCAACATTGAAAAACAACAACAACCTCAACATTGAAAAACACCAACAAATTCAACAACAACCTCGAAATTGAAAAACACCAACAAATTCAAAAACAACCTCAACATTGAAAAACAACAACAACCTCAACATTGAAAAACACCAAAAAATTCAACAACAACCTCAACATTGAAAAACAACAACAACCTCAACATTGAAAAACACCAACAAATTCAACAACAACCTCAACATTGAAAAACACCAACAAATTCAACAACAACCTCAGCATTGAAAAACAACAGCAACCTCAACATTGAAAAACACCAACAAATTCAACAACAACCTCAACATTGAAAAACAACAACAACCTCAACATTGAAAAACAACAACAACCTCAACATTGAAAAACACCAACAAATTCAACAACAACCTCAACATTGAAAAGCACGAACAAATTCAACAACAACCTCAACATTGAAAAACAACAACAACCTCAACATTGAAAAACACCAACAAATTCAACAACAACCTCAACATTGAAAAACAACAACAACCTCAACATTGAAAAACACCAACAAATTCAACAACAAACTCAAGATTGAAAAACACCAACAAATTCAACAACCTCAACATTGAAAAACAACAGCAACCTCAACATTGAAAAACACCAACAAATTCACCAACAACCTCAACATTGAAAAACACCAACAAATTCAACAACAACCTCAACATTGAAAAACAACAGCAACCTCAACATTGAAAAACACCAACAAATTCAACAACAACCTCAACATTGAAAAACAACAACAACCTCAACATTGAAAAACACCAACAAATTCAACAACAACCTCAACATTGAAAAACACCAACAAATTCAACAACAACCTCAGCATTGAAAAATAACAACAACCTCAACATTGAAAAACACCAACAAATTCAACAACAACCTCAACATTGAAAAACAACAACAACCTCAACATTGAAAAACACCAACAAATTCAACAACAACTTCAACATTGAAAAACACGAACAAATTCAACAACAACCTCGAAATTGAAAAACACCAATAAAATACAACAACAACCTCAACATCGAAAAACAACAACTACCTCAACATTGAAAAACACCAACAAATTCAACAACAACCTCAACATTGAAAAATAACAACAACCTCAACATTGCAAAACACCAGCAAATTCAACAACTACCTCAACATTTAAAAACACCAACAAATTCAAAAACAACCTCAACATTGAAAAACAACAACAATCTCAACATTCAAAAACACCAACAAATTCAACAACAACCTCAACATTGAAAAACAACAACAACCTCAACATTGAAAAACACCAAAAAATTCAACAACAACCTCGACATTGAAAAACACCCTCAAATTCAAAATCAACCTCAACATTGAACAACACCAACAACCTCAACATTGAACAACACCAACAAACTCAACAACAAACTCAACATTGAAAAATAACAACAACCTCAACATTGAAAAATACCAGCAAATTCAACAACAACCTCAAAATTGAAAAACACCGACAAATTCAACAACAAACACAAGATTGAAAATCACCCACAAATTCAACAACCTCAACATTGAAAAACAACCAGAACCTCATCATTGAAAATCACCAACAAATTCAACAACAACCTCAACATTGAAAAACACCAACAAATTCAACAACAACCTCAACATTGAAAAACAACAACAACCTCAACATTGAAAAACACCAACAAATACAACAACCTCAACATTGAAAAACAACAACAACCTCAACATTGAAAAACACCAACAAATTCAACAACAACCTCAACATTGAAAAACAACCACAAACTCAACATTGAAAAACACCAACAAATTCAACAACAACCTCAACATTGAAAAACACCAACAAATTCAACAATAACCTCAACATTGAAAAACAACAACAACCTCAACATTGACAAACACCAACAAATTCAACAACAACCTCGAAATTGAAAAACACCAACAAATTCAAAAACAACCTCAACATTGAAAAACAACAACAACCTCAACATTGAAAAACACCAACAAATTCAACAACAACCTCAACATTGAAAAACAACAACAACCTCAACATTGAAAAACACCAACAAATTCAACAACAACCTCAACATTGAAAAACACCAACAAATTCAACAACAACCTCAGCATTGAAAAACAACAGCAACCTCAACATTGAAAAACACCAACAAATTCAACAACAACCTCAACATTGAAAAACAACAACAACCTCAACATTGAAAAACACCAACAAATTCAACAACAACCTCAACATTGAAAAACAACAACAACCTCAACATTGAAAAACACCAACAAATTCAACAACAACCTCAACATTGAAAAGCACGAACAAATTCAACAACAACCTCAACATTGAAAAACAACAACAACCTCAACATTGAAAAACACCAACAAATTCAACAACAACCTCAACATTGAAAAACAACAACAACCTCAACATTGAAAATCATCAACAAATTCAACAACAAACTCAAGATTGAAAAACACCAACAAATTCAACAGCCTCAACATTGAAAAACAACAGCAACCTCAACATTGAAAAACACCAACAAATTCAACAACAACCTCAACATTGAAAAACACCAACAAATTCAACAACAACCTCAACATTGAAAAACAACAACAACCTCAACATTGAAAAACACCAACAAATTCAACAACAACCTCAACATTGAAAAACAACAACAACCTCAACATTGAAAAACACCAACAAATTCAACAACAACCTCAACATTGAAAAACACCAACAAATTCAACAACAACCTCAGCATTGAAAAACAACAACAACCTCAACATTGAAAAACACCAACATATTCAACAACAACCTCAACATTGAAAAACAACAACAACCTCAACATTGAAAAACACCAACAAATTCAACAACAACTTCAACATTGAAAAACACGAACAAATTCAACAACAACCTCGAAATTGAAAAACACCAATAAAATACAACAACAACCTCAACATCGAAAAACAACAACAACCTCAACATTGAAAAACACCAAGAAATTCAACAACAACCTCAACATTGAAAAACAACAACAACCTCAACATTGCAAAACACCAGCAAATTCAACAACTACCTCAACATTTAAAAACACCAACAAATTCAAAAACAACCTCAACATTGAAAAACAACAACAATCTCAACATTGAAAAACACCAACAAATTCAACAACAACCTCAACATTGAAAAACAACAACAACCTCAACATTGAAAAACACCAAAAAATTCAACAACAACCTCGACATTGAAAAACACCCTCAAATTCAAAATCAACCTCAACATTGAACAACACCAACAACCTCAACATTGAACAACACCAACAAACTCAACAACAACCTCAACGTTGAAAAATAACAACAACCTCAACATTGAAAAATACCAGCAAATTCAACAACAACCTCAAAATTGAAAAACAACAACAACCTCAACATTGAAAAACACCAACAAATTCAACAATAACCGCAACATTGAAAAACAACAACAACCTCAACATTGAAAAACACCAACAAATTCAACAACAACCTCGAAATTGAAAAACACCAACAAATTCAAAAACAACCTCAACATTGAAAAACAACAACAACCTCAACATTGAAAAACACCAAAAAATTCAACAACAACCTCAACATTGAAAAACAACAACAACCTCAACATTGAAAAACACCAACAAATTCAACAACAACCTCAACATTGAAAAACACCAACAAATTCAACAACAACCTCAGCATTGAAAAACAACAGCAACCTCAACATTGAAAAACACCAACAAATTCAACAACAACCTCAACATTGAAAAACAACAACAACCTCAACATTGAAAAACAACAACAACCTCAACATTGAAAAACACCAACAAATTCAACAACAACCTCAACATTGAAAAGCACGAACAAATTCAACAACAACCTCAACATTGAAAAACAACAACAACCTCAACATTGAAAAACACCAACAAATTCAACAACAACCTCAACATTGAAAAACAACAACAACCTCAACATTGAAAAACACCAACAAATTCAACAACAAACTCAAGATTGAAAAACACCAACAAATTCAACAACCTCAACATTGAAAAACAACAGCAACCTCAACATTGAAAAACACCAACAAATTCACCAACAACCTCAACATTGAAAAACACCAACAAATTCAACAACAACCTCAACATTGAAAAACAACAAAAACCTCAACATTGAAAAACACCAACAAATTCAACAACAACCTCAACATTGAAAAACAACAACAACCTCAACATTGAAAAACACCAACAAATTCAACAACAACCTCAACATTGAAAAACACCAACAAATTCAACAACAACCTCAGCATTGAAAAATAACAACAACCTCAACATTGAAAAACACCAACAAATTCAACAACAACCTCAACATTGAAAAACAACAACAACCTCAACATTGAAAAACACCAACAAATTCAACAACAACTTCAACATTGAAAAACACGAACAAATTCAACAACAACCTCGAAATTGAAAAACACCAATAAAATACAACAACAACCTCAACATCGAAAAACAACAACTACCTCAACATTGAAAAACACCAACAAATTCAACAACAACCTCAACATTGAAAAATAACAACAACCTCAACATTGCAAAACACCAGCAAATTCAACAACTACCTCAACATTTAAAAACACCAACAAATTCAAAAACAACCTCAACATTGAAAAACAACAACAATCTCAACATTCAAAAACACCAACAAATTCAACAACAACCTCAACATTGAAAAACAACAACAACCTCAACATTGAAAAACACCAAAAAATTCAACAACAACCTCGACATTGAAAAACACCCTCAAATTCAAAATCAACCTCAACATTGAACAACACCAACAACCTCAACATTGAACAACACCAACAAACTCAACAACAAACTCAACATTGAAAAATAACAACAACCTCAACATTGAAAAATACCAGCAAATTCAACAACAACCTCAAAATTGAAAAACACCAACAAATTCAACAACAACCTCAACATTGAAAAACACCAACAAATTCAACAACAACCTCAGCATTGAAAAACAACAACAACCTCAACATTGAAAAACACCAACAAATTCAACAACAACCTCAACATTGAAAAACAACAACAACCTCAACATTGAAAAACACCAACAAATTCAACAACAACCTCAACATTGAAAAACAACAACAACCTCAACATTGAAAAACACCAACAAATTCAACAACAACCTCAACATTGAAAAGCACGAACAAATTCAACAACAACCTCAACATTTAAAAACAACAACAACCTCAACATTGAAAAACACCAACAAATTCAACAACAACCTCAACATTGAAAAACACCAACAAATTCAACAACAACCTCAGCATTGAAAAACAACAACAACCTCAACATTGAAAAACACCAACAAATTCAACAACAACCTCAACATTGAAAAACACCAACAAATTCAACAACAACCTCAACATTGAAAAACAACAACAACCGCAACATTGAAAAACACCAACAAATTCAACAACAACTTCAAAATTGAAAAGCACGAACAAATTCAACAACAACCTCAACATTGAAAAACAACAACAACCTCAACATTGAAAAACACCAAAAAATTCAACAACAACCTCAACATTGAAAAACAACAACAACCTCAACATTGAAAAACACCAACAAATTCAACAACAACCTCAACATTGAAAAACAACAACAAACTCAACATTGAAAAACACCATCAAATTCAACAACAACCTCAACATTGAAAAACAACAGTAACCTCAACATTGAAAAACACCAACAAATTCAACAACAACCTCAACATTGAAAAATACCAACAAATTCAGCAACAATCTCAACATTGAAAAACAACAACAACCTAAACATTGAAAAACACCAACAAATTCAACAACAACCTCAACATTGAAAAACAACAACAACCTCAACATTGAAAAACACCAACAAATTCAACAACAACCTCAGCATTGAAAAACACCAACAAATTCAACAACAACCTCAGCATTGAAAAACAACAACAACCTCAACATTGAAAAACACCAACAAATTCAACAACAACCTCAACATTGAAAAACAACAACAACCTCAACATTGATAAACACCAACAAATTCAACAACAACTTCAACATTGAAAAACACCAACAAATTCAACAACAACCTCGAAATTGAAAAACACCAATAAAATACAACAACAACCTCAACATTGAAAAACAACAACAACCTCAACATTGAAAAACACCAACAAATTCAACAACAACCTCAACATTGAAAAACAACAACAACCTCAACATTGCAAAACACCAGCAAATTCAACAACAACCTCAACATTTAAAAACACCAACAAATTCAACAACAACCTCAACATTGAAAAACAACAACAATCTCAACATTGAAAAACACCAACAAATTCAACAACAACCTCAACATTGAAAAACAACAACAACCTCAACATTGAAAAACACCAAAAAATTCAACAACAACCTCGACATTGAAAAACACCCTCAAATTCAAAATCAACCTCAACATTGAACAACACCAACAACCTCAAAATTGAAAAAACACCAACAAATTCAACAACAACCTCAACATTTAAAAACAACAACAACCTCAACATTGAAAAACACCAACAAATTCAAAAACAACCTCAACATTGAAAAACACCAACAAATTCAACAGCAACCTCAACATTGAACAACACCAACAAACTCAACAACAACCTCAAGATTGAAAAATAACAACAACCTCAACATTGAAAAACACCAACAAATTCAACAACAACCTCAACCTTGAAAAACACCAACAAATTAAACAACAAGCTCAAGATTGAAAAACACCCACAAATTCAACAACCTCAACATTGAAAAACAACAACAACCTCATCATTGAAAAACACCAACAAATTCAACAACACCCTCAACATTGAAAAACACCAACAAATTCAACAACAACCTCAACATTGAAAAACAACAACAACCTCAACATTGAAAAACAGCAACAAATTCAACAACAACCTCAACATTGAAAAACACCAACAAATTCAACAACAACCTCAACATTGAAAAACAGCAACAAACTCAACATTGAAAAACACCAACAAATTCAACAACAACCTCAACATTGAAAAACAACAACAACCTCAACATTGAATAACACCAACAAAATCAACAATAACCTCAACATTGAAAAAAAACAACAACCTCAACATTGAAAAACACCAACAAATTCAACAACAACCTCGAAATTGAAAAACACCAACAAATTCAACAACAACCTCAACATTGAAAAACAACAACAACCTCAACATTGAAAAACACCAACAAATTCAACAACAACCTCAACATTGAAAAACAACAACAACCTCAACATTGAAAAACACCAACAAATTCAACAACAACCTCAACATTGAAAAACACCAACAAATACAACAACAACCTCAGCATTGAAAAACAACAACAACCTCAACATTGAAAAACACCAACAAATTCAACAACAGCCTCAACATTGAAAAACAACAACAACCTCAACATTGAAAAAAACTAACAAATTCAACAACAACTTCAACATTGATAAACACCAACAAATTCAACAACAACCTCGAAATTGAAAAACACCAACAAATTCAAAAACAACCTCAACATTGAAAAACATCAACAACCTCAACATTGAAAAACACCAACAAATTCAACAACTACCTCAACATTTAAAAACACCAACAATTTCAACAACAACCTCAACTTTGAAAAACAACAGCAATCTCAACATTGAAAAACACCAACAAATTCAACAACAACCTCAACATTGAAAAACAGCAACAACCTCAACATTGAAAAACACCAACAAATTCAACAACAACTTCAACATTGAAAAACACCAACAAATTCAACAACAACCTTAACATGGAAAAACAACAACAACCTCAACATTGAAAAACACCAACAAATTCAACAACAACCTCAACATTGAAAAACAACCACAAACTCAACATTGAAAAACACCAACAAATTCAACAACAACTTCAACATTGAAAAACACCAAAAAATTCAATAATAACCTCAACATTGAAAAACAACAACAACCTCAACATTGAGAAACACCAACAAATTCAACAACAACCTCAACATTGAAAAACACCAACAAATTCAACAACAACCTCAACATTGAAAAACAACAACAACCTCAACATTGAAAAACACCAACAAATTCAACAACAACCTCAACATTGAAAAACAACAACAACCTCAACATTGAAAAACACCAACAAATTCAACAACAACCTCAACATTGAAAAACACCAACAAATTCAACAACAACTCGAGCATTGAAAAACAACAACAACCTCAACATTGAAAAACACCTACAAATTCAACAACAACCTCAACATTGAAAAACAACAACAACCTCTGCATTGAAAAACACCAACAAATTCAACAACAACCTCAACATTGAAAAGCACGAACAAATTCAACAACAACCTCAACATTGAAAAACAACAACAACCTCAACATTGAAAAACACCCACAAATTCAACAACCTCAACATTGAAAAACAACAACTACCTCATCATTGAAAAACACCAACAAATTCAACAACACCCTCAACATTGAAAAACACCAACAAATTCAACAACAACCTCAACATTGAAAAACAACAACAACCTCAACATTGAAAAACAGCAACAAATTCAACAACAACCTCAACATTGAAAAACACCAACAAATTCAACAACAACCTCAACATTGAAAAACAGCAACAAACTCAACATTGAAAAACACCAACAAATTCAACAACAACCTCAACATTGAAAAACAACAACAACCTCAACATTGAATAACACCAACAAATTCAACAATAACCTCAACATTGAAAAAAAACAACAACCTCAACATTGAAAAACACCAACAAATTCAACAACAACCTCGAAATTGAAAAACACCAACAAATTCAACAACAACCTCAACATTGAAAAACAACAACAACCTCAACATTGAAAAACACCAACAAATTCAACAACAACCTCAACATTGAAAAACAACAACAACCTCAACATTGAAAAACACCAACAAATTCAACAACAACCTCAACATTGAAAAACACCAACAAATACAACAACAACCTCAGCATTGAAAAACAACAACAACCTCAACATTGAAAAACACCAACAAATTCAACAACAGCCTCAACATTGAAAAACAACAACAACCTCAACATTGAAAAACACTAACAAATTCAACAACAACTTCAACATTGATAAACACCAACAAATTCAACAACAACCTCGAAATTGAAAAACACCAACAAATTCAACAACAACCTCAACATTGAAAAACAACAACAACTTCAACATTGAAAAACACCAACAAATTCAAAAACAACCTCAACATTGAAAAACATCAACAACCTCAACATTGAAAAACACCAACAAATTCAAAAACTACCTCAACATTTAAAAACACCAACAATTTCAACAACAACCTCAACTTTGAAAAACAACAACAATCTCAACATTGAAAAACACCAACAAATTCAACAACAACCTCAACATTGAAAAACAGCAACAACCTCAACATTGAAAAACACCAACAAATTCAACAACAACTTCAACATTGAAAAACACCAACAAATTCAACAACAACCTCAACATTGAAAAACAACAACAACCTCAACATTGAAAAACACCAACAAATTCAACAACAACCTCAACATTGAAAAACAACCACAAACTCAACATTGAAAAACACCAACAAATTCAACAACAACTTCAACATTGAAAAACACCAACAAATTCAATAATAACCTCAACATTGAAAAACAACAACAACCTCAACATTGAGAAACACCAACAAATTCAACAACAACCTCAACATTGAAAAACACCAACAAATTCAACAACAACCTCAACATTGAAAAACAACAACAACCTCAACATTGAAAAACACCAACAAATTCAACAACAACCTCAACATTGAAAAACAACAACAACCTCAACATTGAAAAACACCAACAAATTCAACAACAACCTCAACATTGAAAAACACCAACAAATTCAACAACAACTCGAGCATTGAAAAACAACAACAACCTCAACATTGAAAAACACCTACAAATTCAACAACAACCTCAACATTGAAAAACAACAACAACCTCTGCATTGAAAAACACCAACAAATTCAACAACAACCTCAACATTGAAAAGCACGAACAAATTCAACAACAACCTCAACATTGAAAAACAACAACAACCTCAACATTGAAAAACACCAACAAATTCAACAACAACCTCAACATTGAAAAACAACAACAACCTCAACATTGAAAAACACCAACAAATTCAACAACAACCTCAACATTGAAAAACAACAACAAACTCAACTTTGAAAAACACCAACAAATTCAACAACAACCTCAACATTGAAAAACACCAACAAATTCAACAACAACCTCAACATTGAAAAACAACAACAACCTAAACATTGAAAAACACCAACAAATTCAACAACAACCTCAACATTGAAAAACAACAACAACCTCAACATTGAAAAACACCAACAAATTCAACAACAACCTCAACTTTGAAAAACACCAACAAATTCAACAACCTCAGCATTGAAAAACAACAACAACCTCAACATTGAAAAACACCAACAAATTCAACAACAACCTCAACATTGAAAAACAACAACAACCTCAACATTGAAAAACACCAACAAATTCAACAACAATTTCAACATTGAAAAACACCAACAAATTCAACAACAACCTCGAAATTGAAAAACACCAATAAAATACAACAACAACCTCAACATTGAAAAACAACAACAACCTCAACATTGAAAAACACCAAAAAATTCAACAACAACCTCAACATTGAAAAACAACAACAACCTCAACATTGCAAAACACCAGCAAATTCAACAACAACCTCAACATTGAAAAACACCAACAAATTCAACAACAAACTCAAGATTGAAAAACACCCACAAATTCAAAATCAACCTCAACATTGAACAACACCAACAACCTCAAAATTGAAAAAACACCAACAACCAACAACCTCAACATTTAAAAACAAAAACAACCTCATCATTGAAAAATACCAACAAATTCAACAACAACCTCAACATTGAAAAACACCAACAAATTTAACAACAACCTCAACATTGAAAAACAACAACAACCTCAACATTGAAAAACACCAACAAATTCAACAACAACCTCAACATTGAAAAACAACAACAACCTCAACATTGAAAAACACGAACAAATTCAACAACAACCTGAACATTGAAAAACAACAACAACCTCAACATTGAAAAACACCAACAAATTCAACAATAACCTCAACATTGAAAAACAACAACAACCTCAACATTGAAAATCACCAACAAATTCAACAACAACGTCGAAATTGAAAAACACCAACAAATTCAACAACAACCTCAACATTGAAAAACAACAACAACCTCAACATTGAAAAACACCAACAAATTCAACAACAACCTCAACATTGAAAAACAACAACAACCTCAACATTGAAAAACACCAACAAATTCAACAACAACCTCAACATTGAAAAACACCAACAAATTCAACAACAACCTCAGCATTGAAAAACAACAACAACCTCAACATTGAAAAACACCAACAAATTCAACAACAACCTCAACATTGAAAAACAACAACAACCTCAACATTGAAAAACACCAACAAATTCAACAACAACTTCAACATTGAAAAACACCAACAAATTCAACAACAACCTCAACATTGAAAAACACCAACAAATTCAACAACAACCTCAACATTGAAAAACAACAACAACCTCAACATTGAAAAACACCAACAAATTCAACAACAACCTCAAAATTGAAAAACAACAACAACCTCAACATTGAAAAACACCAACAAATTCAACAACAACCTCAACATTTAAAAACACCAACAATTTGAACAACAACCTCAACATTGAAAAACAACAACAATCTCAACATTGAAAAACACCAACAAATTCAACAACAACCTCAACATTGAAAAACAGCAACAACCTCAACATTGAAAAACACCAACAAATTCAACAACAACTTCAACATTGAAAAACACCAACAAATTCAACAACAACCTCGACATTGAAAAACACCATCAAATTCAACAACAACCTCAATATTGAAAAACAACAACAACCTCAACATTGAAAAACACCAACAAATTCAACAGAAACTTCAACATTGAAAACACCAACAAATTCAACAACAACCTCAACATTGAAAAACACCAACAAATTCAACAATAACCTCAACATTGAAAAACAACAACAACCTCAACATTGAAAAACACCAACAAATTCAACAACAACGTCGAAATTGAAAAACACCAACAAATTCAACAACAACCTCAACATTGAAAAACAACAACAACCTCAACATTGAAAAACACCAACAAATTCAACAACAACCTCAACATTGAAAAACAACAACAACCTCAACATTGAAAACCACCAACAAATTCAACAACAACCTCAACATTGAAAAACACCAACAAATTCAACAACAACCTCAGCATTGAAAAACTTCAAGAACCTCAACATTGAAAAACACCAACAAATTCAACAACAACCTCAACATTGAAAAACAACAACAACCTCAACATTGAAAAACACCAACAAATTCAACAACAACTTCAACATTGAAAAACACCAACAAATTCAACAACAACCTCAACATTGAAAAACACCAACAAATTCAACAACAACCTCAACATTGAAAAACAACAACAACCTCAACATTGAAAAACACCAACAAATTCAACAACAACCTCAAAATTGAAAAACAACAACAACCTCAACATTGAAAAACACCAACAAATTCAACAACAACCTCAACATTTAAAAACACCAACAATTTCAACAACAACCTCAACATTGAAAAACAACAACAATCACAACACTGAAAAACACCAACAAATTCAACAACAACCTCAACATTGAAAAACAGCAACAACCTCAACATTGAAAAACACCAACAAATTCAACAACAACTTCAACATTGAAAAACACCAACAAATTCAACAACAACCTCGACATTGAAAAACACCATCAAATTCAACAACAACCTCAATATTGAAAAACAACAACAACCTCAACATTGAGAAACACCAACAAATTCAACAGAAACTTCAACATTGAAAACACCAACAAATTCAACAACAACCTCAACATTTAAAAACGCCAACAAATTCAACAACAACCTCAACATTGAAAAACAACAACCTCAACATTGAAAAACACCAACAAATTCAACAAAAAATTCAACATTGAAAAACACCAACAAATTCAACAACAACCCCGACATTGAAAAACACCAACAAATTCAACAACAACCTCAACTTTGAAAAACAACAATGACCTCATCATGGAAAAACACCAACAAATTCAACAACAACCTCAACATTGAAAAACAACAACATCCTCAAAATTGAAAAACACCAACAAATTCAACAACAACCTCGAAATTGAAAAACACCAACAAATTCAACAACAACCTCAACATTGAAAAACAACAACAACTTCAACATTGAAAAACACCAACAAATTCAAAAACAACCTCAACATTGAAAAACATCAACAACCTCAACATTGAAAAACACCAACAAATTCAACAACTACCTCAACATTTAAAAACACCAACAATTTCATCAACAACCTCAACTTTGAAAAACAACAACAATCACAACATTGAAAAACACCAACAAATTCAACAACAACCTCAACATTGAAAAACAGCAACAACCTCAACATTGAAAAACACCAACAAATTCAACAACAACTTCAACATTGAAAAACACCAACAAATTCAACAACAACCTCAACATTGAAAAACAACAACAACCTCAACATTGAAAAACACCAACAAATTCAACAACAACCTCAACATTGAAAAACAACCACAAACTCAACATTGAAAAACACCAACAAATTCAACAACAACTTCAACATTGAAAAACACCAACAAATTCAATAATAACCTCAACATTGAAAAACAACAACAACCTCAACATTGAAAAACACCAACAAATTCAACAACAACCCGAGCATTGAAAAACAACATCAACCTCAACATTGAAAAACACCTACAAATTCAACAACAACCTCAACATTGAAAAACAACAACAACCTCTGCATTGAAAAACACCAACAAATTCAACAACAACCTCAACATTGAAAAGCACGAACAAATTCAACAACAACCTCAACATTGAAAAACAACAACAACCTCAACATTGAAAAACACCAACAAATTCAACAACAACCTCAACATTGAAAAACAACAACAACCTCAACATTGAAAAACACCAACAAATTCAACAACAACCTCAACATTGAAAAACAACAACAAACTCAACTTTGAAAAACACCAACAAATTCAACAACAACCTCAACATTGAAAAACACCAACAAATTCAACAACAACCTCAACATTGAAAAACAACAACAACCTAAACATTGAAAAACACCAACAAATTCAACAACAACCTCAACATTGAAAAACAACAACAACCTCAACATTGAAAAACACCAACAAATTCAACAACAACCTCAACATTGAAAAACACCAACAAATTCAACAACCTCAGCATTGAAAAACAACAACCTCGAAATTGAAAAACACCAACAAATTCAACAACAACCTCAACATTGAAAAACAACAACAACCTCAACATTGAAAAACACCAACAAATTCAACAACAAATTCAACATTGAAAAACACCAACAAATTCAACAACAACCTCGAAATTGAAAAACAACAATAAAATACAACAACAACCTCAACATTGAAAAACAACAACAACCTCAACATTGAAAAACACCAACAAATTCAACAACAACCTCAACATTGAAAAACAACAACAACCTCAACATTGCAAAACACCAGCAAATTCAACAACGTCAACATTTAAAAACACCAACAAATTCAACAACAACCTCAACATTGAAAAACAACAACAATCTCAACATTGAAAAACACCAACAAATTCAACAACAACCTCAACATTGAAAAACAACAACAACCTCAACATTGAAAAACACCAAAAAATTCAACAACAACCTCGACATTGAAAAACACCCTCAAATTCAAAATCAACCTCAACATTGAACAACACCAACAACCTCAAAATTGAAAAAACACCAACAAATTCAACAACAACCTCAACATTTAAAAACAACAACAACCTCAACATTGAAAAACACGAACAAATTCAAAAACAACCTCAACATTGAAAAACACCAACAAATTCAACAACAACCTCAACATTGAACAACACCAACAAACTCAACAACAACCTCAACATTGAAAAATAACAACAACCTCAACATTGAAAAACACCAACAAATTCAACAACAACCTCAACATTGAAAAACACCAACAAATTCAACAACAAACTCAAGATTGAAAAACACCCACAAATTCAACAACCTCAACATTGAAAAACAACAACAACCTCATCATTGAAAAACACCAACAAATTCAACAACAACCTCAACAATGAAAAACACCAACAAATTTAACAACAACCTCAACATTGAAAAACAACAACAACCTCAACATTGAAAAACACCAACAAATTCAACAACAACCTCAACATTGAAAAACAACAACAACCTCAACATTGAAAAACACCAACAAATTCAACAACAACCTCAACATTGAAAAACAACAACAAACTCAACATTGAAAAACACCAACAAATTCAACAACAACCTGAACATTGAAAAACAACAACAACCTCAACATTGAAAAACACCAACAAATTCAACAATAACCTCAACATTGAAAAACAACAACAACCTCAACATTGAAAAACACCAACAAATTCAACAACAACGTCGAAATTGAAAAACACCAACAAATTCAACAACAACCTCAACATTGAAAAACAACAACAACCTCAACATTGAAAAACACCAACAAATTCAACAACAACCTCAACATTGAAAAACAACAACAACCTCAACATTGAAAAACACCAACAAATTCAACAACAACCTCAACATTGAAAAACACCAACAAATTCAACAACAACCTCAGCATTGAAAAACAACAACAACCTCAACATTGAAAAACACCAACAAATTCAACAACAACCTCAACATTGAAAAACAACAACAACCTCAACATTGAAAAACACCAACAAATTCAACAACAACTTCAACATTGAAAAACACCAACAAATTCAACAACAACCTCAACATTGAAAAACACCAACAAATTCAACAACAACCTCAAAATTGAAAAACAACAACAACCTCAACATTGAAAAACACCAACAAATTCAACAACAACCTCAACATTTAAAAACACCAACAATTTGAACAACAACCTCAACATTGAAAAACAACAACAATCTCAACATTGAAAAACACCAACAAATTCAACAACAACCTCAACATTGAAAAAAACCAACAAATTCAACAACAACCTCAGCATTGAAAAACAACAACAACCTCAACATTGAAAAACACCAACAAATTCAACAACAACCTCAACATTGAAAAACAACAACAACCTCAACATTGAAAAACACCAACAAATTCAACAACAACCTCAACATTGAAAAACAACAACAACATCAACATTGAAAAACACCAACAAATTCAACAACAACCTCAACATTGAAAAACACCACAAATTCAACAACAACCTCAGCATTGAAAAACAACAACAACCTCAACATTGAAAAACACCAACAAATTCAACAACAACCTCAACATTGAAAAACACCAACAAATTCAACAACAACTTCAACATTGAAAAACACCAACAAATTCAACAACAACCTCAACATTGAAAAACACCAACAAATTCAACAACAACCTCAACATTGAAAAACAACAACAACCTCAACATTGAAAAACACCAACAAATTCAACAACAACCTCAAAATTGAAAAACAACAACAACCTCAACATTGAAAAACACCAACAAATTCAACAACAACCTCAACATTTAAAAACACCAACAATTTGAACAACAACCTCAACATTGAAAAACAACAACAATCTCAACATTGAAAAACACCAACAAATTCAACAACAACCTCAACATTGAAAAAGAGCAACAACCTCAACATTGAAAAACACCAACAAATTCAACAACAACTTCAACATTGAAAAACACCAACAAATTCAACAACAACCTCGACATTGAAAAACACCATCAAATTCAACAACAACCTCAATATTGAAAAACAACAACAACCTCAACATTGAAAAACACCAACAAATTCAACAGAAACTTCAACATTGAAAACACCAACAAATTCAACAACAACCTCAACATTGAAAAACACCAACAAATTCAACAATAACCTCAACATTGAAAAACAACAACAACCTCAACATTGAAAAACACCAACAAATTCAACAACGTCGAAATTGAAAAACACCAACAAATTCAACAACAACCTCAACATTGAAAAACAACAACAACCTCAACATTGAAAAACACCAACAAATTCAACAACAACCTCAACATTGAAAAACAACAACAACCTCAACATTGAAAACCACCAACAAATTCAACAACAACCTCAACATTGAAAAACACCAACAAATTCAACAACAACCTCAGCATTGAAAAACTTCAAGAACCTCAACATTGAAAAACACCAACAAATTCAACAACAACCTCAACATTGAAAAACAACAACAACCTCAACATTGAAAAACACCAACAAATTCAACAACAACTTCAACATTGAAAAACACCAACAAATTCAACAACAACCTCAACATTGAAAAACACCAACAAATTCAACAACAACCTCAACATTGAAAAACAACAACAACCTCAACATTGAAAAAGACCAACAAATTCAACAACAACCTCAACATTTAAAAACACCAACAATTTCAACAACAACCTCAACATTGAAAAACAACAACAATCACAACACTGAAAAACACCAACAAATTCAACAACAACCTCAACATTGAAAAACAGCAACAACCTCAACATTGAAAAACACCAACAAATTCAACAACAACTTCAACATTGAAAAACACCAACAAATGCAACAACAACCTCGACATTGAAAAACACCATCAAATTCAACAACAACCTCAATATTGAAAAACAACAACAACCTCAACATTGAGAAACACCAACAAATTCAACAGAAACTTCAACATTGAAAACACCAACAAATTCAACAACAACCTCAACATTTAAAAACGCCAACAAATTCAACAACAACCTCAACATTGAAAAACAACAACCTCAACATTGAAAAACACCAACAAATTCAACAAAAAATTCAACATTTAAAAACACCAACAAATTCAACAACAACCCCGACATTGAAAAACACCAACAAATTCAACAACAACCTCAACTTTGAAAAACAACAACGACCTCATCATGGAAAAACACCAACAAATTCAACAACAACCTCAACATTGAAAAACAACAACATCCTCAAAATTGAAAAACACCAACAAATTCAACAACAACCTCGAAATTGAAAAACACCAACAAATTCAACAACAACCTCAACATTGAAAAACAACAACAACTTCAACATTGAAAAACACCATCAAATTCAACAACAACCTCAATATTGAAAAACAACAACAACCTCAACATTGAAAAACACCAACAAATTCAACAGAAACTTCAACATTGAAAACACCAACAAATTCAACAACAACCTCAACATTGAAAAACACCAACAAATTCAACAATAACCTCAACATTGAAAAACAACAACAACCTCAACATTGAAAAACACCAACAAATTCAACAACGTCGAAATTGAAAAACACCAACAAATTCAACAACAACCTCAACATTGAAAAACAACAACAACCTCAACATTGAAAAACACCAACAAATTCAACAACAACCTCAACATTGAAAAACAACAACAACCTCAACATTGAAAACCACCAACAAATTCAACAACAACCTCAACATTGAAAAACACCAACAAATTCAACAACAACCTCAGCATTGAAAAACTTCAAGAACCTCAAATTGAAAAACACCAACAAATTCAACAACAACCTCAACATTGAAAAACAACAACAACCTCAACATTGAAAAACACCAACAAATTCAACAACAACTTCAACATTGAAAAACACCAACAAATTCAACAACAACCTCAACATTGAAAAACACCAACAAATTCAACAACAACCTCAACATTGAAAAACAACAACAACCTCAACATTGAAAAACACCAACAAATTCAACAACAACCTCAAAATTGAAAAACAACAACAACCTCAACATTGAAAAACACCAACAAATTCAACAACAACCTCAACATTTAAAAACACCAACAATTTCAACAACAACCTCAACATTGAAAAACAACAACAATCACAACACTGAAAAACACCAACAAATTCAACAACAACCTCAACATTGAAAAACAGCAACAACCTCAACATTGAAAAACACCAACAAATTCAACAACAACTTCAACATTGAAAAACACCAACAAATGCAACAACAACCTCGACATTGAAAAACACCATCAAATTCAAGAACAACCTCAATATTGAAAAACAACAACAACCTCAACATTGAGAAACACCAACAAATTCAACAGAAACTTCAACATTGAAAACACCAACAAATTCAACAACAACCTCAACATTTAAAAACGCCAACAAATTCAACAACAACCTCAACATTGAAAAACAACAACCTCAACATTGAAAAACACCAACAAATTCAACAAAAAATTCAACATTTAAAAACACCAACAAATTCAACAACAACCCCGACATTGAAAAACACCAACAAATTCAACAACAACCTCAACTTTGAAAAACAACAACGACCTCATCATGGAAAAACACCAACAAATTCAACAACAACCTCAACATTGAAAAACAACAACATCCTCAAAATTGAAAAACACCAACAAATTCAACAACAACCTCGAAATTGAAAAACACCAACAAATTCAACAACAACCTCAACATTGAAAAACAACAACAACTTCAACATTGAAAAACACCAACAAATTCAAAAACAACCTCAACATTGAAAAACATCAACAACCTCAACATTGAAAAACACCAACAAATTCAACAACTACCTCAACATTTAAAAACACCAACAATTTCATCAACAACCTCAACTTTGAAAAACAACAACAATCACAACATTGAAAAACACCAACAAATACAACAACAACTTCAACATTGAAAAACAGCAACAACCTCAACATTGAAAAACACCAACAAATTCAACAACAACTTCAACATTGAAAAACACCAACAAATTCAACAACAACCTCAACATTGAAAAACAACAACAAGCTCAACATTGAAAAACACCAACAAATTCAACAACAACCTCAACATTGAAAAACAACCACAAACTCAACATTGAAAAACACCAACAAATTCAACAACAACTTCAAAATTGAAAAACACCAACAAATTCAATAATAACCTCAACATTGAAAAACAACAACAACATCAACATTGAAAAACACCAACAAATTCAACAACAACCTCAACATTGAAAAACACCAACAAATTCAACAACAACCTCAACATTGAAAAACAACAACAACCTCAACATTGAAAAACACCAACAAATTCAACAACAACCTCAACATTGAAAGACAACAACAACCTCAACATTGAAAAACACCAACAAATTCAACAACAACCTCAACATTGAAAAACACCAACAAATTCAACAACAACCCGAGCATTGAAAAACAACAACAACCTCAACATTGAAAAACACCTACAAATTCAACAACAACCTCAACATTGAAAAACAACAACAACCTCTGCATTGAAAAACACCAACAAATTCAACAACAACCTCAACATTGAAAAGCACGAACAAATTCAACAACAACCTCAACATTGAAAAACAACAACAACCTCAACATTGAAAAACACCAACAAATTCAACAACATCCTCAACATTGAAAAACAACAACAACCTCAACATTGTAAAACACCAACAAATTCAACAACAACCTCAACATTGAAAAACAACAACAAACTCAACTTTGAAAAACACCAACAAATTCAACAACAACCTCAACATTGAAAAACACCAACAAATTCAACAACAGCCTCAACATTGAAAAACAACAACAACCTAAACATTGAAAAACACCAACAAATTCAACAACAACCTCAACATTGAAAAACAACAACAACCTCAACATTGAAAAACACCAACAAATTCAACAACAACCTCAACATTGAAAAACACCAACAAATTCAACAACCTCAGCATTGAAAAACAACAACAACCTCAACATTGAAAAACACCAACAAATTCAACAACAACCTCAACATTGAAAAACAACAACAACCTCAACATTGAAAAACACCAACAAAATCAACAACAAATTCAACATTGAAAAACACCAACAAATTCAACAACAACCTCGAAATTGAAAAACACCAATAAAATACAACAACAACCTCAACATTGAAAAACAACAACAACCTCAACATTGAAAAACACCAACAAATTCAACAACAACCTCAACATTGTAAAACAACAACAACCTCAACATTGCAAAACACCAGCAAATTCAACAACAACCTCAACATTTAAAAACAACAACAAATTCAACAACAACCTCAACATTGAAAAACAACAACAATCTCAACATTGAAAAACACCAACAAATTCAACAACAACCTCAACATTGAAAAACAACAACAACCTCAACATTGAAAAACACCAAAAAATTCAACAACAACCTCGACATTGAAAAACACCCTCAAATTCAAAATCAACCTCAACATTGAACAACACCAACAACCTCAAAATTGAAAAAACACCAACAAATTCAACAACAACCTCAACATTTAAAAACAACAACAACCTCAACATTGAAAAACACCAACAAATTCAAAAACAACCTCAACATTGAAAAACACCAACAAATTCAACAACAACCTCAACATTGAACAACACCAACAAACTCAACAACAACCTCAACATTGAAAAACAACAACAACCTCAACATTGAAAAACACCAACAAATTCAACAACAACCTCAACATTGAAAAACAACAACAACCTCAACATTGAAAAACACCAACAAATTCAACAACAACCTGAACATTGAAAAACAACAACAACCTCAACATTGAAAAACACCAACAAATTCAACAATAACCTCAACATTGAAAAACAACAACAACCTCAACATTGAAAATCACCAACAAATTCAACAACGTCGAAATTGAAAAACACCAACAAATTCAACAACAACCTCAACATTGAAAAACAACAACAACCTCAACATTGAAAAACACCAACAAATTCAACAACAACCTCAACATTGAAAAACAACAACAACCTCAACATTGAAAAACACCAACAAATTCAACAACAACCTCAACATTGAAAAACACCAACAAATTCAACAACAACCTCAGCATTGAAAAACAACAACAACCTCAACATTGAAAAACACCAACAAATTCAACAACAACCTCAACATTGAAAAACAGCAACAACCTCAACATTGAAAAACACCAACAAATTCAACAACAACTTCAACATTGAAAAACACCAACAAATTCAACAACAACCTCAACATTGAAAAACACCAACAAATTCAACAACAACCTCAAAATTGAAAAACAACAACAACCTCAACATTGAAAAACACCAACAAATTCAACAACAACCTCAACATTTAAAAACACCAACAATTTGAACAACAACCTCAACATTGAAAAACAACAACAATCTCAACATTGAAAAACACCAACAAATTCAACAACAACCTCAACATTGAAAAAAACCAACAAATTCAACAACAACCTCAGCATTGAAAAACAACAACAACCTCAACATTGAAAAACACCAACAAATTCAACAACAACCTCAACATTGAAAAACAACAACAACCTCAACATAGAAAAACACCAACAAATTCAACAACAACCTCAACATTGAAAAACAACAACCTCAACATTGAAAAACACCAACAAATTCAACAACAACCTCAACATTGAAAAACACCAACAAATTCAACAACAACCTCAGCATTGAAAAACAACAACAACCTCAACATTGAAAAACACCAACAAATTCAACAACAACCTCAACATTGAAAAACAACAACAACCTCAACATTGAAAAACACCAACAAATTCAACAACAACTTCAACATTGAAAAACACCAACAAATTCAACAACAACCTCAACATTGAAAAACACCAACAAATTCAACAACAACCTCAACATTGAAAAACAACAACAACCTCAACATTGAAAAACACCAACAAATTCAACAACAACCTCAAAATTGAAAAACAACAACAACCTCAACATTGAAAAACACCAACAAATTCAACAACAACCTCAACATTTAAAAACACCAACAATTTGAACAACAACCTCAACATTGAAAAACAACAACAATCTCAACATTGAAAAACACCAACAAATTCAACAACAACCTCAACATTGAAAAACAGCAACAACCTCAACATTGAAAAACACCAACAAATTCAACAACAACTTCAACATTGAAAAACACCAACAAATTCAACAACAACCTCGACATTGAAAAACACCATCAAATTCAACAACAACCTCAATATTGAAAAACAACAACAACCTCAACATTGAAAAACACCAACAAATTCAACAGAAACTTCAACATTGAAAACACCAACAAATTCAACAACAACCTCAACATTGAAAAACACCAACAAATTCAACAATAACCTCAACATTGAAAAACAACAACAACCTCAACATTGAAAAACACCAACAAATTCAACAACGTCGAAATTGAAAAACACCAACAAATTCAACAACAACCTCAACATTGAAAAACAACAACAACCTCAACATTGAAAAACACCAACAAATTCAACAACAACCTCAACATTGAAAAACAACAACAACCTCAACATTGAAAACCACCAACAAATTCAACAACAACCTCAACATTGAAAAACACCAACAAATTCAACAACAACCTCAGCATTGAAAAACTTCAAGAACCTCAACATTGAAAAACACCAACAAATTCAACAACAACCTCAACATTGAAAAACAACAACAACCTCAACATTGAAAAACACCAACAAATTCAACAACAACTTCAACATTGAAAAACACCAACAAATTCAACAACAACCTCAACATTGAAAAACACCAACAAATTCAACAACAACCTCAACATTGAAAAACAACAACAACCTCAACATTGAAAAACACCAACAAATTCAACAACAACCTCAACATTGAAAAACAACAACAATCTCAACATTGAAAAACACCAACAAATTCAACAACAACCTCAACATTGAAAAACAACAACAACCTCAACATTGAAAAACACCAAAAAATTCAACAACAACCTCGACATTGAAAAACACCCTCAAATTCAAAATCAACCTCAACATTGAACAACACCAACAACCTCAAAATTGAAAAAACACCAACAAATTCAACAACAACCTCAACATTTAAAAACAACAACAACCTCAACATTGAAAAACACCAACAAATTCAAAAACAACCTCAACATTGAAAAACACCAACAAATTCAACAACAACCTCAACATTGAACAACACCAACAAACTCAACAACAACCTCTACATTGAAAAACAACAACAACCTCAACATTGAAAAACACCAACAAATTCAACAACAACCTCAACATTGAAAAACAACAACAACCTCAACATTGAAAAACACCAACAAATTCAACAACAACCTCAACATTGAAAAACAACAACAAACTCAACATTGAAAAACACCAACAAATTCAACAACAACCTGAACATTGAAAAACAACAACAACCTCAACATTGAAAAACACCAACAAATTCAACAATAACCTCAACATTGAAAAACAACAACAACCTCAACATTGAAAATCACCAACAAATTCAACAACGTCGAAATTGAAAAACACCAACAAATTCAACAACAACCTCAACATTGAAAAACAACAACAACCTCAACATTGAAAAACACCAACAAATTCAACAACAACCTCAACATTGAAAAACAACAACAACCTCAACATTGAAAAACACCAACAAATTCAACAACAACCTCAACATTGAAAAACACCAACAAATTCAACAACAACCTCAGCATTGAAAAACAACAACAACCTCAACATTGAAAAACACCAACAAATTCAACAACAACCTCAACATTGAAAAACAACAACAACCTCAACATTGAAAAACACCAACAAATTCAACAACAACTTCAAAATTGAAAAACACCAACAAATTCAACAACAACCTCAACATTGAAAAACACCAACAAATTCAACAACAACCTCAAAATTGAAAAACAACAACAACCTCAACATTGAAAAACACCAACAAATTCAACAACAACCTCAACATTTAAAAACACCAACAATTTGAACAACAACCTCAACATTGAAAAACAACAACAATCTCAACATTGAAAAACACCAACAAATTCAACAACAACCTCAACATTGAAAAAAACCAACAAATTCAACAACAACCTCAGCATTGAAAAACAACAACAACCTCAACATTGAAAAACACCAACAAATTCAACAACAACCTCAACATTGAAAAACAACAACAACCTCAACATTGAAAAACACCAACAAATTCAACAACAACCTCAACATTGAAAAACAACAACAACCTCAACATTGAAAAACACCAACAAATTCAACAACAACCTCAACATTGAAAAACACCAACAAATTCAACAACAACCTCAGCATTGAAAAACAACAACAACCTCAACATTGAAAAACACCAACAAATTCAACAACAACCTCAACATTGAAAAACAACAACAACCTCAACATTGAAAAACACCAACAAATTCAACAACAACTTCAACATTGAAAAACACCAAAAAATTCAACAACAACCTCAACATTGAAAAACACCAACAAATTCAACAACAACCTCAACATTGAAAAACAACAACAACCTCAACATTGAAAAACACCAACAAATTCAACAACAACCTCAAAATTGAAAAACAACAACAACCTCAACATTGAAAAACACCAACAAATTCAACAACAACCTCAACATTTAAAAACACCAACAATTTGAACAACAACCTCAACATTGAAAAACAACAACAATCTCAACATTGAAAAACACCAACAAATTCAACAACAACCTCAACATTGAAAAACAGCAACAACCTCAACATTGAAAAACACCAACAAATTCAACAACAACTTCAACATTGAAAAACACCAACAAATTCAACAACAACCTCGACATTGAAAAACACCATCAAATTCAACAACAACCTCAATATTGAAAAACAACAACAACCTCAACATTGAAAAACACCAACAAATTCAACAGAAACTTCAACATTGAAAACACCAACAAATTCAACAACAACCTCAACATTGAAAAACACCAACAAATTCAACAATAACCTCAACATTGAAAAACAACAACAACCTCAACATTGAAAAACACCAACAAATTCAACAACGTCGAAATTGAAAAACACCAACAAATTCAACAACAACCTCAACATTGAAAAACAACAACAACCTCAACATTGAAAAACACCAACAAATTCAACAACAACCTCAACATTGAAAAACAACAACAACCTCAACATTGAAAACCACCAACAAATTCAACAACCTCAACATTGAAAAACACCAACAAATTCAACAACAACGTCAGCATTGAAAAACTTCAAGAACCTCAACATTGAAAAACACCAACAAATTCAACAACAACCTCAACATTGAAAAACAACAACAACCTCAACATTGAAAAACACCAACAAATTCAACAACAACTTCAACATTGAAAAACACCAACAAATTCAACAACAACCTCAACATTGAAAAACACCAACAAATTCAACAACAACCTCAACATTGAAAAACAACAACAACCTCAACATTGAAAAACACCAACAAATTCAACAACAACCTCAAAATTGAAAAACAACAACAACCTCAACATTGAAAAACACCAACAAATTCAACAACAACCTCAACATTTAAAAACACCAACAATTTCAACAACAACCTCAACATTGAAAAACAACAACAATCACAACACCGAAAAACACCAACAAATTCAACAACAACCTCAACATTGAAAAACAGCAACAACCTCAACATTGAAAAACACCAACAAATTCAACAACAACTTCAACATTGAAAAACACCAACAAATGCAACAACAACCTCGACATTGAAAAACACCATCAAATTCAACAACAACCTCAATATTGAAAAACAACAACAACCTCAACATTGAGAAACACCAACAAATTCAACAGAAACTTCAAGATTGAAAACACCAACAAATTCAACAACAACCTCAACATTTAAAAACGCCAACAAATTCAACAACAACCTCAACATTGAAAAACAACAACCTCAACATTGAAAAACACCAACAAATTCAACAAAAAATTCAACATTTAAAAACACCAACAAATTCAACAACAACCCCGACATTGAAAAACACCAACAAATTCAACAACAACCTCAACTTTGAAAAACAACAACGACCTCATCATGGAAAAACACCAACAAATTCAACAACAACCTCAACATTGAAAAACAACAACATCCGCAAAATTGAAAAACACCAACAAATTCAACAACAACCTCGAAATTGAAAAACACCAACAAATTCAACAACAACCTCAACATTGAAAAACAACAACAACTTCAACATTGAAAAACACCATCAAATTCAACAACAACCTCAATATTGAAAAACAACAACAACCTCAACATTGAAAAACACCAACAAATTCAACAGAAACTTCAACATTGAAAACACCAACAAATTCAACAACAACCTCAACATTGAAAAACACCAACAAATTCAACAATAACCTCAACATTGAAAAACAACAACAACCTCAACATTGAAAAACACCAACAAATTCAACAACGTCGAAATTGAAAAACACCAACAAATTCAACAACAACCTCAACATTGAAAAACAACAACAACCTCAACATTGAAAAACACCAACAAATTCAACAACAACCTCAACATTGAAAAACAACAACAACCTCAACATTGAAAACCACCAACAAATTCAACAACAACCTCAACATTGAAAAACACCAACAAATTCAACAACAACCTCAGCATTGAAAAACTTCAAGAACCTCAACATTGAAAAACACCAACAAATTCAACAACAACCTCAACATTGAAAAACAACAACAACCTCAACATTGAAAAACACCAACAAATTCAACAACAACTTCAACATTGAAAAACACCAACAAATTCAACAACAACCTCAACATTGAAAAACACCAACAAATTCAACAACAACCTCAACATTGAAAAACAACAACAACCTCAACATTGAAAAACACCAACAAATTCAACAACAACCTCAAAATTGAAAAACAACAACAACCTCAACATTGAAAAACACCAACAAATTCAACAACAACCTCAACATTTAAAAACACCAACAATTTCAACAACAACCTCAACATTGAAAAACAACAACAATCACAACACTGAAAAACACCAACAAATTCAACAACAACCTCAACATTGAAAAACAGCAACAACCTCAACATTGAAAAACACCAACAAATTCAACAACAACTTCAACATTGAAAAACACCAACAAATGCAACAACAACCTCGACATTGAAAAACACCATCAAATTCAACAACAACCTCAATATTGAAAAACAACAACAACCTCAACATTGAGAAACACCAACAAATTCAACAGAAACTTCAACATTGAAAACACCAACAAATTCAACAACAACCTCAACATTTAAAAACGCCAACAAATTCAACAACAACCTCAACATTGAAAAACAACAACCTCAACATTGAAAAACACCAACAAATTCAACAAAAAATTCAACATTTAAAAACACCAACAAATTCAACAACAACCCCGACATTGAAAAACACCAACAAATTCAACAACAACCTCAACTTTGAAAAACAACAACGACCTCATCATGGAAAAACACCAACAAATTCAACAACAACCTCAACATTGAAAAACAACAACATCCTCAAAATTGAAAAACACCAACAAATTCAACAACAACCTCGAAATTGAAAAACACCAACAAATTCAACAACAACCTCAACATTGAAAAACAACAACAACTTCAACATTGAAAAACACCAACAAATTCAACAACAACCTCAACATTGAAAAACAACAACAACCTCAACATTGAAAAACACCAACAAATTCAACAACAACCTCAACATTGAAAAACAACCACAAACTCAACATTGAAAAACACCAACAAATTCAACAACAACTTCAAAATTGAAAAACACCAACAAATTCAATAATAAACTCAACATTGAAAAACAACAACAACATCAACATTGAAAAACACCAACAAATTCAACAACAACCTCAACATTGAAAAACACCAACAAATTCAACAACAACCTCAACATTGAAAAACAACAACAACCTCAACATTGAAAAACACCAACAAATTCAACAACAACCTCAACATTGAAAAACAACAACAACCTCAACATTGAAAAACACCAACAAATTCAACAACAACCTCAACATTGAAAAACACCAACAAATTCAACAACAACCCGAGCATTGAAAAACAACAACAACCTCAACATTGAAAAACACCTACAAATTCAACAACAACCTCAACATTGAAAAACAACAACAACCTCTGCATTGAAAAACACCAACAAATTCAACAACAACCTCAACATTGAAAAGCACGAACAAATTCAACAACAACCTCAACATTGAAAAACAACAACAACCTCAACATTGAAAAACACCAACAAATTCAACAACAACCTCAACATTGAAAAACAACAACAACCTCAACATTGTAAAACACCAACAAATTCAACAACAACCTCAACATTGAAAAACAACAACAAACTCAACTTTGAAAAACACCAACAAATTCAACAACAACCTCAACATTGAAAAACACCAACAAATTCAACAACAACCTCAACATTGAAAAACAACAACAACCTAAACATTGAAAAACACCAACAAATTCAACAACAACCTCAACATTGAAAAACAACAACAACCTCAACATTGAAAAACACCAACAAATTCAACAACAACCTCAACATTGAAAAACACCAACAAATTCAACAACCTCAGCATTGAAAAACAACAACAACCTCAACATTGAAAAACACCAACAAATTCAACAACAACCTCAACATTGAAAAACAACAACAACCTCAACATTGAAAAACACCAACAAATTCAACAACAAATTCAACATTGAAAAACACCAACAAATTCAACAACAACCTCGAAATTGAAAAACACCAATAAAATACAACAACAACCTCAACATTGAAAAACAACAACAACCTCAACATTGAAAAACACCAACAAATTCAACAACAACCTCAACATTGAAAAACAACAACAACCTCAACATTGCAAAACACCAGCAAATTCAACAACAACCTCAACATTTAAAAACACCAACAAATTCAACAACAACCTCAACATTGAAAAACAACAACAATCTCAACATTGAAAAACACCAACAAATTCAACAACAACCTCAACATTGAAAAACAACAACAACCTCAACATTGAAAAACACCAAAAAATTCAACAACAACCTCGACATTGAAAAACACCCTCAAATTCAAAATCAACCTCAACATTGAACAACACCAACAACCTCAAAATTGAAAAAACACCAACAAATTCTACAACAACCTCAACATTTAAAAACAACAACAACCTCAACATTGAAAAACACCAACAAATTCAAAAACAACCTCAACATTGAAAAACACCAACAAATTCAACAACAACCTCAACATTGAACAACACCAACAAACTCAACAACAACCTCAACATTGAAAAATAACAACAACCTCAACATTGAAAAACACCAACAAATTCAACAACAAACTCAACATTGAAAAACACCAACAAATTCAACAACAAACTCAAGATTGAAAAACACCCACAAATTCAACAACCTCAACATTGAAAAACAACAACAACCTCATCATTGAAAAACACCAACAAATTCAACAACAACCTCAACATTGAAAAACACCAACAAATTTAACAACAACCTCAACATTGAAAAACAACAACAACCTCAACATTGAAAAACACCAACAAATTCAACAACAACCTCAACATTGAAAAACAACAACAACCTCAACATTGAAAAACACCAACAAATTCAACAACAACCTCAACATTGAAAAACAACAACAAACTCAACATTGAAAAACACCAACAAATTCAACAACAACCTGAACATTGAAAAACAACAACAACCTCAACATTGAAAAACACCAACAAATTCAACCATAACCTCAACATTGAAAAACAACAACAACCTCAACATTGAAAAACACCAACAAATTCAACAACAACTTCGAAATTGAAAAACACCAACAAATTCAACAACAACCTCAACATTGAAAAACAACAACAACCTCAACATTGAAAAACACCAACAAATTCAACAACAACCTCAACATTGAAAAACAACAACAACCTCAACATTGAAAAACACCAACAAATTCAACAACAACCTCAACATTGAAAAACACCAACAACCTCAACATTGAAAAACACCAACAAATTCAACAACAACTTCCACATTGAAAAACACCAACAAATTCAACAACAACCTCAACATTGAAAAACACCAACAAATTCAACAACAACCTCAACATTGAAAAACAACAACAACCTCAACATTGAAAAACACCAACAAATTCAACAACAACCTCAAAATTGAAAAACAACAACAACCTCAACATTGAAAAACACCAACAAATTCAACAACAACTTCAACATTGAAAAACACCAACAAATTCAACAACAACCTCAACATTGAAAAACACCAACAAATTCAACAACAACCTCAACATTGAAAAACAACAACAACCTCAACATTGAAAAACACCAACAAATTCAACCTCAACCTCAAAATTGAAAAACAACAACAACCTCAACATTGAAAAACACCAACAAATTCAACAACAACCTCAACATTTAAAAACACCAACAATTTGAACAACAACCTCAACATTGAAAAACAACAACAATCTCAACATTGAAAAACACCAACAAATTCAACAACAACCTCAACATTGAAAAACAGCAACAACCTCAACATTGAAAAACACCAACAAATTCAACAACAACTTCAACATTGAAAAACACCAACAAATTCAACAACAACCTCGGCATTGAAAAACACCATCAAATTCAACAACAACCTCAATATTGAAAAACAACAACAACCTCAACATTGAAAAACACCAACAAATTCAACAGAAACTTCAACATTGAAAACACCAACAAATTCAACAACAACCTCAACATTGAAAAACACCAACAAATTCAACAATAACCTCAACATTGAAAAACAACAACAACCTCAACATTGAAAAACACCAACAAATTCAACAACAACGTCGAAATTGAAAAACACCAACAAATTCAACAACAACCTCAACATTGAAAAACAACAACAACCTCAACATTGAAAAACACCAACAAATTCAACAACAACCTCAACATTGAAAAACAACAACAACCTCAACATTGAAAACCACCAACAAATTCAACAACAACCTCAACATTGAAAAACACCAACAAATTCAACAACAACCTCAGCATTGAAAAACAACAAGAACCTCAACATTGAAAAACACCAACAAATTCAACAACAACCTCAACATTGAAAAACAACAACAACCTCAACATTGAAAAACACCAACAAATTCAACAACAACTTCAACATTGAAAAACACCAACAAATTCAACAACAACCTCAACATTGAAAAACACCAACAAATTCAACAACAACCTCAACATTGAAAAACAACAACAACCTCAACATTGAAAAACACCAACAAATTCAACAACAACCTCAAAATTGAAAAACAACAACAACCTCAACATTGAAAAACACCAACAAATTCAACAACATGCTCAACATTTAAAAACACCAACAATATCAACAACAACCTCAACATTGAAAAACAACAACAATCTCAACACTGAAAAACACCAACAAATTCAACAACAACCTCAACATTGAAAAACAGCAACAACCTCAACATTGAAAAACACCAACAAATTCAACAACAACTTCAACATTGAAAAACACCAACAAATTCAACAACAACCTCGACATTGAAAAACACCATCAAATTCAACAACAACCTCAATATTGAAAAACAACAACAACCTCAACATTGAAAAACACCAACAAATTCAACAACAACCTCAACATTGAAAAACAACAACAACCTAAACATTGAAAAACACCAACAAATTCAACAACAACCTCAACATTGAAAAACAACAACAACCTCAACATTGAAAAACACCAACAAATTCAACAACAACCTCAACATTGAAAAACACCAACAAATTCAACAACCTCAGCATTGAAAAACAACAACAACCTCAACATTGAAAAACACCAACAAATTCAACAACAACCTCAACATTGAAAAACAACAACAACCTCAACATTGAAAAACACCAACAAATTCAACAACAAATTCAACATTGAAAAACACCAACAAATTCAACAACAACCTCGAAATTGAAAAACACCAATAAGATACAACAACAACCTCAACATTGAAAAACAACAACAAACTCAACATTGAAAAACACCAACAAATTCAACAACAACCTCAACATTGAAAAACAACAACAACCTCAACATTGCAAAACACCAGCAAATTCAACAACAACCTCAACATTTAAAAACACCAACAAATTCAACAACAACCTCAACATTGAAAAACAACAACAACCTCAACATTGAAAAACACCAACAAATTCAACAACAACCTCAACATTGAAAAACAACAACAACCTCAACATTGAAAAACACCAACAAATTCAACAACAACCTCGACATTGAAAAACACCCTCAAATTCAAAATGAACCTCAACATTGAACAACACCAACAACCTCAAAATTGAAAAAACACCAACAAATTCAACAACAACCTCAACATTTAAAAACAACAACAACCTCAACATTGAAAAACACCAACAAATTCAAAAACAACCTCAACATTGAAAAACACCAACAAATTCAACAACAACCTCAACATTGAACAACACCAACAAACTCAACAACAACCTCAACATTGAAAAATAACAACAACCTCAACATTGAAAAACACCAACAAATTCAACAACAACCTCAACATTGAAAAACACCAACAAATTCAACAACAAACTCAAGATTGAAAAACACCCACAAATTCAACAACCTCAACATTGAAAAACAACAACAACCTCATCATTGAAAAACACCAACAAATTCAACAACAACCTCAACATTGAAAAACACCAACAAATTTAACAACAACCTCAACATTGAAAAACAACAACAACCTCAACATTGAAAAACACCAACAAATTCAACAACAACCTCAACATTGAAAAACACCAACAAATTCAACAACAACCTCAGCATTGAAAAACAACAACAACCTCAACATTGAAAAACACCAACAAATTCAACAACAACCTCAACATTGAAAAACAACAACAACCTCAACATTGAAAAACACCAACAAATTCAACAACAACTTCAACATTGAAAAACACCAACAAATTCAACAACAACCTCAACATTGAAAAACACCAACAAATTCAACAACAACCTCAACATTGAAAAACAACAACAACCTCAACATTGAAAAACACCAACAAATTCAACAACAACCTCAAAATTGAAAAACAACAACAACCTCAACATTGAAAAACACCAACAAATTCAACAAAAACCTCAACATTTAAAAACACCTCAACATTGAAAAACACCAACAAATTCAACAAAAACCTCAACATTTAAAAACACCAACAATTTGAACAACAACCTCAACATTGAAAAACAACAACAATCTCAACATTGAAAAACACCAACAAATTCAACAACAACCTCAACATTGAAAAACAACAACAACCTCAACATTGAAAAACACCAACAAATTCAACAACAACCTCAACATTGAAAAACAACAACAACCTCAACATTGAAAAACACCAACAAATTCAACAACAACCTCGACATTGAAAAACACCCTCAAATTCAAAATCAACCTCAACATTGAACAACACCAACAACCTCAAAATTGAAAAAACACCAACAAATTCAAAAACAACCTCAACATTGAAAAACACCAACAAATTCAACAACAACCTCAACATTGAACAACACCAACAAACTCAACAACAACCTCAACATTGAAAAATAACAACAACCTCAACATTGAAAAACACCAACAAATTCAACAACAACCTCAACATTGAAAAACACCAACAAATTCAACAACAACCTCAACATTGAACAACACCAACAAACTCAACCAACAACCTCAACATTGAAAAACAACAACAATCTCAACATTGAAAAACACCAACAAATTAAACAACAACCTCAACATTGAAAAACAGCAACAACCTCAACATTGAAAAACACCAACAAATTCAACAACAACTTCAACATTGAAAAACACCAACAAATTCAACAACAACCTCAACATTGAAAAACAACAACAACCTAAACATTGAAAAACACCAACAAATTCAACAACAACCTCAACATTGAAAAACAACAACAACCTCAACATTGAAAAACACCAACAAATTCAACAACAACCTCAACATTGAAAAACACCAACAAATTCAACAACCTCAGCATTGAAAAACAACAACAACCTCAACATTGAAAAACACCAACAAATTCAACAACAACCTCAACATTGAAAAACAACAACAACCTCAACATTGAAAAAACACCAACAAATTCAACAACAAATTCAACATTGAAAAACACCAACAAATTCAACAACAACCTCGAAATTGAAAAACACCAATAAAATACAACAACAACCTCAACATTGAAAAACAACAACAACCTCAACATTGAAAAACACCAACAAATTCAACAACAACCTCAACATTGAAAAACAACAACAACCTCAACATTGCAAAACACCAGCAAATTCAACAACAACCTCAACATTTAAAAACACCAACAAATTCAACAACAACCTCAACATTGAAAAACAACAACAATCTCAACATTGAAAAACACCAACAAATTCAACAACAACCTCAACATTGAAAAACAACAACAACCTCAACATTGAAAAACACCAAAAAATTCAACAACAACCTCGACATTGAAAAACACCCTCAAATTCAAAATCAACCTCAACATTGAACAACACCAACAACCTCAAAATTGAAAAAACACCAACAAATTCAACAACAACCTCAACATTTAAAAACAACAACAACCTCAACATTGAAAAACACCAACAAATTCAAAAACAACCTCAACATTGAAAAACACCAACAAATTCAACAACAACCTCAACATTGAACAACACCAACAAACTCAACAACAACCTCAACATTGAAAAATAACAACAACCTCAACATTGAAAAACACCAAAAAATTCAACAACAACCTCAACATTGAAAAACACCAACAAATTCAACAACAAACTCAAGATTGAAAAACACCCACAAATTCAACAACCTCAACATTGAAAAACAACAACAACCTCATCATTGAAAAACACCAACAAATTCAACAACAACCTCAACATTGAAAAACACCAACAAATTTAACAACAACCTCAACATTGAAAAACAACAACAACCTCAACATTGAAAAACACCAACAAATTCAACAACAACCTCAACATTGAAAAACAACAACAACCTCAACATTGAAAAACACCAACAAATTCAACAACAACTTCAACATTGAAAAACACCAACAAATTCAACAACAACCTCAACATTGAAAAACAACAACAACCTAAACATTGAAAAACACCAACAAATTCAACAACAACCTCAACATTGAAAAACAACAACAACCTCAACATTGAAAAACACCAACAAATTCAACAACAACCTCAACATTGAAAAACACCAACAAATTCAACAACCTCAGCATTGAAAAACAACAACAACCTCAACATTGAAAAACACCAACAAATTCAACAACAACCTCAACATTGAAAAACACCAACAAATTCAACAACAAATTCAACATTGAAAAACACCAACAAATTCAACAACAACCTCGAAATTGAAAAACACCAATAAAATACAACAACAACCTCAACATTGAAAAACAACAACAACCTCAACATTGAAAAACACCAACAAATTCAACAACAACCTCAACATTGAAAAACAACAACAACCTCAACATTGCAAAACACCAGCAAATTCAACAACAACCTCAACATTTAAAAACACCAACAAATTCAACAACAACCTCAACATTGAAAAACAACAACAATCTCAACATTGAAAAACACCAACAAATTCAACAACAACCTCAACATTGAAAAACAACAACAACCTCAACATTGAAAAACACCAAAAAATTCAACAACAACCTCGACATTGAAAAACACCCTCAAATTCAAATCAACCTCAACATTGAACAACACCAACAACCTCAAAATTGAAAAAACACCAACAAATTCAACAACAACCTCAACATTTAAAAACAACAACAACCTCAACATTGAAAAACACCAACAAATTCAAAAACAACCTCAACATTGAAAAACACCAACAAATTCAACAACAACCTCAACATTGAACAACACCAACAAACTCAACAACAACCTCAACATTGAAAAATAACAACAACCTCAACATTGAAAAACACCAACAAATTCAACAACAACCTCAACATTGAAAAACACCAACAAATTCAACAACAAACTCAAGATTGAAAAACACCCACAAATTCAACAACCTCAACATTGAAAAACAACAACAACCTCATCATTGAAAAACACCAACAAATTCAACAACAACCTCAACATTGAAAAACACCAACAAATTTAACAACAACCTCAACATTGAAAAACAACAACAACCTCAACATTGAAAAACACCAACAAATTCAACAACAACCTCAACATTGAAAAACAACAACAACCTCAACATTGAAAAGCACCAACAAATTCAACAACAACCTCAACATTGAAAAACAACAACAAACTCAACATTGAAAAACACCAACAAATTCAACAACAACCTGAACATTGAAAAACAACAACAACCTCAACATTGAAAAACACCAACAAATTCAACAATAACCTCAACATTGAAAAACAACAACAACCTCAACATTGAAAAACACCAACAAATTCAACAACAACGTCGAAATTGAAAAACACCAACAAATTCAACAACAACCTCAACATTGAAAAACAACAACAACCTCAACATTGAAAAACACCAACAAATTCAACAACAACCTCAACATTGAAAAACAACAACAACCTCAACATTGAAAAACACCAACAAATTCAACAACAACCTCAACATTGAAAAACACCAACAAATTCAACAACAACCTCAGCATTGAAAAACAACAACAACCTCAACATTGAAAAACACCAACAAATTCAACAACAACCTCAACATTGAAAAACAACAACAACCTCAACATTGAAAAACACCAACAAATTCAAAAACAACCTCAACATTGAAAAACACCAACAAATTCAACAACAACCTCAACATTGAACAACACCAACAAACTCAACAACAACCTCAACATTGAAAAATAACAACAACCTCAACATTGAAAAACACCAACAAATTCAACAACAACCTCAACATTGAAAAACACCAACAAATTCAACAACAAACTCAAGATTGAAAAACACCCACAAATTCAACAACCTCAACATTGAAAAACAACAACAACCTCATCATTGAAAAACACCAACAAATTCAACAACAACCTCAACATTGAAAAACACCAACAAATTTAACAACAACCTCAACATTGAAAAACAACAACAACCTCAACATTGAAAAACACCAACAAATTCAACAACAACCTCAACATTGAAAAACAACAACAACCTCAACATTGAAAAGCACCAACAAATTCAACAACAACCTCAACATTGAAAAACAACAACAAACTCAACATTGAAAAACACCAACAAATTCAACAACAACCTGAACATTGAAAAACAACAACAACCTCAACATTGAAAAACACCAACAAATTCAACAATAACCTCAACATTGAAAAACAACAACAACCTCAACATTGAAAAACACCAGCAAATTCAACAACAACGTCGAAATTGAAAAACACCAACAAATTCAACAACAACCTCAACATTGAAAAACAACAACAACCTCAACATTGAAAAACACCAACAAATTCAACAACAACCTCAACATTGAAAAACAACAACAACCTCAACATTGAAAAACACCAACAAATTCAACAACAACCTCAACATTGAAAAACACCAACAAATTCAACAACAACCTCAGCATTGAAAAACAACAACAACCTCAACATTGAAAAACACCAACAAATTCAACAACAACCTCAACATTGAAAAACAACAACAACCTCAACATTGAAAAACACCAACAAATTCAACAACAACTTCAACATTGAAAAACACCAACAAATTCAACAACAACCTCAACATTGAAAAACACCAACAAATTCAACAACAACCTCAACATTGAAAAACAACAACAACCTCAACATTGAAAAACACCAACAAATTCAACAACACAACAACCTCAACATTTAAAAACACCAACAATTTGAACAACAACCTCAACATTGAAAAACAACAACAATCTCAACATTGAAAAACACCAACAAATTCAACAACAACCTCAACATTGAAAAACAGCAACAACCTCAACATTGAATAACACCAACAAGTTCAACAGAAACTTCAACATTGAAAACACCAACAAATTCAACAACAACCTCAACATTGAAAAACACCAACAAATTCAACAATAACCTCAACATTGAAAAACAACAACAACCTCAACATTGAAAAACACCAACAAATTCAACAACAACGTCGAAATTGAAAAACACCAACAAATTCAACAACAACCTCAACATTGAAAAACAACAACAACCTCAACATTGAAAAACACCAACAAATTCAACAACAACCTCAACATTGAAAAACAACAACAACCTCAACATTGAAAACCACCAACAAATTCAACAACAACCTCAACATTGAAAAACACCAACAAATTCAACAACAACCTCAGCATTGAAAAACAACAAGAACCTCAACATTGAAAAACACCAACAAATTCAACAACAACCTCAACATTGAAAAACAACAACAACCTCAACATTGAAAAACACCAACAAATTCAACAACAACTTCAACATTGAAAAACACCAACAAATTCAACAACAACCTCAACATTGAAAAACACCAACAAATTCAACAACAACCTCAACATTGAAAAACAACAATAACCTCAACATTCAAAAACACCAACAAATTCAACAACAACCTCAAAATTGAAAAACAACAACAACCTCAACATTGAAAAACACCAACAAATTCAACAACAACCTCAACATTTAAAAACACCAACAATATCAACAACAACCTCAACATTGAAAAACAACAACAATCTCAACACTGAAAAACACCAACAAATTCAACAAAAACCTCAACATTGAAAAACAGCAACAACCTCAACATTGAAAAACACCAACAAATTCAACAACAACTTCAACATTGAAAAACACCAACAAATTCAACAACAACCTCGACATTGAAAAACACCATCAAATTCAACAACAACCTCAATATTGAAAAACAACAACAACCTCAACATTGAAAAACACCAACAAATTCAACAGAAACTTCAACATTGAAAACACCAACAAATTCAACAACAACCTCAACATTTAAAAACGCCAACAAATTCAACAACAACCTCAACATTGAAAAACAACAACCTCAACATTGAAAAACACCAACAAACTCAACAAAAAATTCAACATTGAAAAACACCAACAAATTCAACAACCACCCCGACATTGAAAAACACCAACAAATTCAACAACAACCTCAACTTTGAAAAACAACAACGACCTCATCATGGAATAACACCAACAAATTCAACAACAACCTCAACATTGAAAAACAACAACATCCTCAAAATTGAAAAATACCAACAAATTCAACAACAACCCCAACATTTAAAAACAACAACAACCTCAGCATTGAAAAAACACCAACAATTCAACAACAACCTCAACATTGAAAAACACCAACAAATTCAACAACAACCTCAACATTGAAAAACACCAAAAAACTCAACAACAACCTCAACATTGAAAAACAACAACAACCTCAACATTGAAAAACACCAACAAATTCAACAACAAACTCAACATTGAAAAACACCAACAAATTCAACCACAACCTCAACATTGAAAAACACCAACAACCTCAACATTGAAAAACACCAAGAAATTCAACAACAACCTCAACATTGAAAAACAACAACAACCTCGAACATTGAAAAACACCAACAAATTCAACAACAACCTCAACATTGAAAAACAACAACAAACTAAACATTGAAAAACACCAACAAATTCAACAACAACCTCAACATTGAAAAACAACAACAAACTCAACATTGAAAAACACCAACAAATTCAACAACAACCTCAACATTGAAAAACAACAACAACCTCAACATTGAAAAACACCAACAAATTCAACAATAACCTCAACATTGAAAAACAACAACAACCTCAACATTGAAAAACACCAACAAATTCAACAACAACCTCGAAATTGAAAAACACCAACAAATTCAACAACAACCTCAACATTGAAAAACAACAACAACCTCAGCATTGAAAAACACCAACAAATTCAACAACAACCTCAACATTGAAAAACAACAACAACCTCAACATTGAAAAACACCAACAAATTCAACAACAACCTCAACATTGAAAAACACCAACAAATTCAACAACAACCTCAACATTGAAAAACACCAACAAATTCAACAACAACCTCAACATTGAACAACACCAACAACCTCAAAATTGAAAAAACACCAACAAATTCAACAACAACCTCAACATTTAAAAACAACAACAACCTCAACATTGAAAAACACCAACAAATTCAAAAACAACCTCAACATTGAAAAACACCAACAAATTCAACAACAACCTCAACATTGAACAACACCAACAAACTCAACAACAACCTCAACATTGAAAAATAACAACAACCTCAACCTTGAAAAACACCAACAAATTCAACAACAAGCTCAAGATTGAAAAACACCCACAAATTCAACAACCTCAACATTGAAAAACAACAACAACCTCATCATTGAAAAACACCAACAAATTCAACAACAACCTCAACATTGAAAAACACCAACAAATTCAACAACAACCTCAACATTGAAAAACAACAACAACCTCAACATTGAAAAACAGCAACAAATTCAACAACAACCTCAACATTGAAAAACAACAACAACCTCAACATTGAAAAACACCAACAAATTCAACAACAACCTCAACATTGAAAAACAACAACAAACTCAACATTGAAAAACACCAACAAATTCAACAACAACCTCAACATTGAAAAACAACAACAACCTCAACATTGAAAAACACCAACAAATTCAACAACAACTCGAAATTGAAAAACACCAACAAATTCAACAACAACCTCAACATTGAAAAACAACAACAACCTCAACATTTGAAAAACACCAACAAATTCAACAACAACCTCAACATTGAAAAACAACAACAACCCCAACATTGAAAAACACCAACAAATTCAACAACCTCAACATTGAAAAACACCAACAAATACAACAACAACCTCAGCATTGAAAAACAACAACAACCTCAACATTGAAAAAAACCAACAAATTCAACAACAGCCTCAACATTGAAAAAGAACAACAACCTCAACATTGAAAAACACTAACAAATTCAACAACAACTTCAACATTGATAAACACCAACAAATTCAACAACAACCTCGAAATTGAAAAACACCAACAAATTCAACAACAACCTCAACATTGAAAAACAACAACAACTTCAACATTGAAAAACACCAACAAATTCAAAAACAACCTCAACATAGAAAAACATCAACAACCTCAACATTGAAAAACACCAACAAATTCAACAACAACCTCAACATTTAAAAACACCAACAATTTCAACAACAACCTCAACATTGAAAAACAACAAAAATCTCAACATTGAAAAACACCAACAAATTCAACAACAACCTCAACATTGAAAAACAGCAACAACCTCAACATTGAAAAACACCAACAAATTCAACAACAACTTCAACATTGAAAAACACCAACAAATTCAACAACAACCTCAACATTGAAAAACAACAACAACCTCAACATTGAAAAACACCAACAAATTCAACAACAACCTCAACATTGAAAAACAACCACAAACTCAACATTGAAAAACACCAACAAATTCAACAACAACCTCAACATGGAAAACAACAGCAACCTCAACATTGAAAAACACCAACAAATTCAATAATAACCTCAACATTGAAAAACAACAACAACCTCAACATTGAAAAACACCAACAAATTCAACAACAACCTCGAAATTGAAAAACACCAACAAATTCAACAACAACCTCAACATTGAAAAACAACAACAACCTAAACATTGAAAAACACCAACAAATTCAACAACCTCAACATTGAAAAACAACAACAACCTCAACATTGAAAAACACCAACAAATTCAATAACAACCTCAACATTGAAAAACACCAACAAATTCAATAACAACCCCAGCATTGAAAAACAACAACAACCTCAACATTGAAAAACACCTACAAATTCAACAACAACCTCAACATTGAAAAACAACAACAACCTCAACATTGAAAAACACCAACAAATTCAACAACAACCTCAACATTGAAAAGCACGATCAAATTCAACAACAACCTCAACATTGAAAAACAACAACAACCTCAACATTGAAAAACACCAACAAATTCAACAACAACTCAACATTGAAAAACAACAACAACCTCAACATTGAAAAACACCAACAAATTCAACAACAACCTCAACATTGAAAAACAACAACAAACTCAACTTTGAAAAACACCAACAAATTCAACAACAACCTCAACATTGAAAAACACCAACAAATTCAACAACAACCTCTACATTGAAAAACAACAACAACCTAAACATTGAAAAACACCAACAAATTCAACAACAACCTCAACATTGAAAAACAACAACAACTTCAACATTGAAAAACACCAACAAATTCAACAACAACCTCAACCTTGAAAAACACCAACAAATTCAACAACAAGCTCAAGATTGAAAAACACCCACAAATTCAACAACCTCAACATTGAAAAACAACAACAACCTCATCATTGAAAAACACCAACAAATTCAACAACAACCTCAACATTGAAAAACACCAACAAATTCAACAACAACCTCAACATTGAAAAACAACAACAACCTCAACATTGAAAAACAGCAACCAATTCAACAACAACCTCAACATTGAAAAACAACAACAACCTCAACATTGAAAAACACCAACAAATTCAACAACAACCTCAACATTGAAAAACAACAACAAACTCAACATTGAAAAACACCAACAAATTCAACAACAACCTCAACATTTGAAAAACACCAACAAAATCAACAACAACCTCAACATTGAAAAACAACAACAACCTCAACATTGAAAAACACCAACAAATTCAACAACAACCTCAACATTGAAGAACACCAACAAATACAACAACAACCTCAGCATTGAAAAACAACAACAACCTCAACATTGAAAAACACCAACAAATTCAACAACAGCCTCAACATTGAAAAACAACAACAACCTCAACATTGAAAAACACTAACAAATTCAACAACAACTTCAACATTGATAAACACCAACAAATTCAACAACAACCTCGAAATTGAAAAACACCAACAAATTCAACAACAACCTCAACATTGAAAAACAACAACAACTTCAACATTGAAAAACACCAACAAATTCAAAAACAACCTCAACATTGAAAAACATCAACAACCTCAACATTGAAAAACACCAACAAATTCAACAACAACCTCAACATTTAAAAACACCAACAATTTCAACAACAACCTCAACATTGAAAAACAACAAAAATCTCAACATTGAAAAACACCAACAAATTCAACAACAACCTCAACATTGAAAAACAGCAACAACCTCAACATTGAAAAACACCAACAAATTCAACAACAACTTCAACATTGAAAAACACCAACAAATTCAACAACAACCTCAACATTGAAAAACAACAACAACCTCAACATTGAAAAACACCAACAAATTCAACAACAACCTCAACATTGAAAAACAACCACAAACTCAACATTGAAAAACACCAACAAATTCAACAACAACCTCAACATGGAAAACAACAGCAACCTCAACATTGAAAAACACCAACAAATTCAATAATAACCTCAACATTGAAAAACAACAACAACCTCAACATTGAAAAACACCAACAAATTCAACAACAACCTCGAAATTGAAAAACACCAACAAATTCAACAACAACCTCAACATTGAAAAACAACAACAACCTAAACATTGAAAAACACCAACAAATTCAACAACAACCTCAACATTGAAAAACAACAACAACCTCAACATTGAAAAACACCAACAAATTCAATAACAACCTCAACATTGAAAAACACCAACAAATTCAATAACAACCCCAGCATTGAAAAACAACAACAACCTCAACATTGAAAAACACCAACAAATTCAACAACAACCTCAACATTGAAAAACAACAACAACCTCAACATTGAAAAACACCAACAAATTCAACAACAACCTCAACATTGAAAAGCACGAACAAATTCAACAACAACCTCAACATTGAAAAACAACAACAACCTCAACATTGAAAAACACCAACAAATTCAACAACAACTCAACATTGAAAAACAACAACAACCTCAACATTGAAAAACACCAACAAATTCAACAACAACCTCAACATTGAAAAACAACAACAAACTCAACTTTGAAAAACACCAACAAATTCAACAACAACCTCAACATTGAAAAACACCAACAAATTCAACAACAACCTCAACATTGAAAAACAACAACAACCTAAACATTGAAAAACACCAACAAATTCAACAACAACCTCAACATTGAAAAACAACAACAACCTCAACATTGAAAAACACCAACAAATTCAACAACAACCTCAACCTTGAAAAACACCAACAAATTCAACAACAAGCTCAGCATTGAAAAACAACAACAACCTCAACATTGAAAAACAGCAACCAATTCAACAACAACCTCAACATTGAAAAACAACAACAACCTCAACATTGAAAAACACCAACAAATTCAACAACAACCTCGACATTGAAAAACACCCTCAAATTCAAAATCAACCTCAACATTGAAAAACAACAACAACCTAAACATTGAAAAACACCAACAAATACAACAACAACCTCAACATTGAAAAACAACAACAACCTAAACATTGAAAAACACCAACAAATTCAACAACCTCAACATTGAAAAACAACAACAACCTCATCATTGAAAAACACCAACAAATTCAACAACAACCTCAACATTGAAAAACACCAACAAATTCAACAACAACCTCAACATTGAAAAACAACAACAACCTCAACATTGAAAAACAGCAACCAATTCAACAACAACCTCAACATTGAAAAACAACAACAACCTCAACATTGAAAAACACCAACAAATTCAACAACAACCTCAACATTGAAAAACAACAACAAACTCAACATTGAAAAACACCAACAAATTCAACAACAACCTCAACATTGAAAAACAACAACAACCTCAACATTGAAAAACACCAACAAATTCAACAATAACCTCAACACTGAAAAACAACAACAACCTCAACATTGAAAAACACCAACAAATTCAACAACAACCTCGAAATTGAAAAACACCAACAAATTCAACAACAACCTCAACATTGAAAAACAACAACAACCTCAACATTTGAAAAACACCAACAAATTCAACAACAACCTCAACATTGAAAAACAACAACAACCTCAACATTGAAAAACACCAACAAATTCAACAACAACCTCAACATTGAAAAACACCAACAAATACAACAACAACCTCAGCATTGAAAAACAACAACAACCTCAACATTGAAAAACACCAACAAATTCAACAACAGCCTCAACATTGAAAAACAACAACAACCTCAACATTGAAAAACACTAACAAATTCAACAACAACTTCAACATTGATAAACACCAACAAATTCAACAACAACCTCGAAATTGAAAAACACCAACAAATTCAACAACAACCTCAACATTGAAAAACAACAACAACTTCAACATTGAAAAACACCAACAAATTCAAAAACAACCTCAACATTGAAAAACATCAACAACCTCAACATTGAAAAACACCAACAAATTCAACAACAACCTCAACATTTAAAAACACCAACAATTTCAACAACAACCTCAACATTGAAAAACAACAAAAATCTCAACATTGAAAAACACCAACAAATTCAACAACAACCTCAACATTGAAAAACAGCAACAACCTCAACATTGAAAAACACCAACAAATTCAACAACAACTTCAACATTGAAAAACACCAACAAATTCAACAACAACCTCAACATTGAAAAACAACAACAACCTCAACATTGAAAAACACCAACAAATTCAACAACAACCTCAACATGGAAAACAACAACAACCTCAACATTGAAAAACACCAACAAATTCAATAATAACCTCAACATTGAAAAACAACAACAACCTCAACATTGAAAAACACCAACAAATTCAACAACAACCTCGAAATTGAAAAACACCAACAAATTCAACAACAACCTCAACATTGAAAAGCACGAACAAATTCAACAACAACCTCAACATTGAAAAACAACAACAACCTCAACATTGAAAAACACCAACAAATTCAACAACAACTCAACATTGAAAAACAACAACAACCTCAACATTGAAAAACACCAACAAATTCAACAACAACCTCAACATTGAAAAACAACAACAAACTCAACTTTGAAAAACACCAACAAATTCAACAACAACCTCAACATTGAAAAACACCAACAAATTCAACAACAACCTCAACATTGAAAAACAACAACAACCTAAACATTGAAAAACACCAACAAATTCAACAACAACCTCAACATTGAAAAACAACAACAACCTCAACATTGAAAAACACCAACAAATTCAACAACAACCTCAACCTTGAAAAACACCAACAAATTCAACAACAAGCTCAGCATTGAAAAACAACAACAACCTCAACATTGAAAAACAGCAACCAATTCAACAACAACCTCAACATTGAAAAACAACAACAACCTCAACATTGAAAAACACCAACAAATTCAACAACAACCTCGACATTGAAAAACACCCTCAAATTCAAAATCAACCTCAACATTGAAAAACAACAACAACCTAAACATTGAAAAACACCAACAAATACAACAACAACCTCAACATTGAAAAACAACAACAACCTAAACATTGAAAAACACCAACAAATTCAACAACCTCAACATTGAAAAACAACAACAACCTCATCATTGAAAAACACCAACAAATTCAACAACAACCTCAACATTGAAAAACACCAACAAATTCAACAACAACCTCAACATTGAAAAACAACAACAACCTCAACATTGAAAAACAGCAACCAATTCAACAACAACCTCAACATTGAAAAACAACAACAACCTCAACATTGAAAAACACCAACAAATTCAACAACAACCTCAACATTGAAAAACAACAACAAACTCAACATTGAAAAACACCAACAAATTCAACAACAACCTCAACATTGAAAAACAACAACAACCTCAACATTGAAAAACACCAACAAATTCAACAATAACCTCAACACTGAAAAACAACAACAACCTCAACATTGAAAAACACCAACAAATTCAACAACAACCTCGAAATTGAAAAACACCAACAAATTCAACAACAACCTCAACATTGAAAAACAACAACAACCTCAACATTTGAAAAACACCAACAAATTCAACAACAACCTCAACATTGAAAAACAACAACAACCTCAACATTGAAAAACACCAACAAATTCAACAACAACCTCAACATTGAAAAACACCAACAAATACAACAACAACCTCAGCATTGAAAAACAACAACAACCTCAACATTGAAAAACACCAACAAATTCAACAACAGCCTCAACATTGAAAAACAACAACAACCTCAACATTGAAAAACACTAACAAATTCAACAACAACTTCAACATTGATAAACACCAACAAATTCAACAACAACCTCGAAATTGAAAAACACCAACAAATTCAACAACAACCTCAACATTGAAAAACAACAACAACTTCAACATTGAAAAACACCAACAAATTCAAAAACAACCTCAACATTGAAAAACATCAACAACCTCAACATTGAAAAACACCAACAAATTCAACAACAACCTCAACATTTAAAAACACCAACAATTTCAACAACAACCTCAACATTGAAAAACAACAAAAATCTCAACATTGAAAAACACCAACAAATTCAACAACAACCTCAACATTGAAAAACAGCAACAACCTCAACATTGAAAAACACCAACAAATTCAACAACAACTTCAACATTGAAAAACACCAACAAATTCAACAACAACCTCAACATTGAAAAACAACAACAACCTCAACATTGAAAAACACCAACAAATTCAACAACAACCTCAACATGGAAAACAACAACAACCTCAACATTGAAAAACACCAACAAATTCAATAATAACCTCAACATTGAAAAACAACAACAACCTCAACATTGAAAAACACCAACAAATTCAACAACAACCTCGAAATTGAAAAACACCAACAAATTCAACAACAACCTCAACATTGAAAAACAACAACAACCTAAACATTGAAAAACACCAACAAATTCAACAACAACCTCAACATTGAAAAACAACAACAACCTCAACATTGAAAAACACCAACAAATTCAACAACAACCTCAACATTGAAAAACAACAACAAATTCAATAACAACCCCAGCATTGAAAAACAACAGCAACCTCAACATTGAAAAACACCTACAAATTCAACAACAACCTCAACATTGAAAAACAACAACAACCTCTGCATTGAAAAACACCAACAAATTCAACAACAACCTCAACATTGAAAAGCACGAACAAATTCAACAACAACCTCAACATTGAAAAACAACAACAACCTCAACATTGAAATACACCAACAAATTCAACAACAACTCAACATTGAAAAACAACAACAACCTCAACATTGAAAAACACCAACAAATTCAACAACAACCTCAACATTGAAAAACAACAACAAACTCAACTTTGAAAAACACCAACAAATTCAACAACAACCTCAACATTGAAAAACACCAACAAATTCAACAACAACCTCAACATTCAAAAACAACAACAACCTAAACATTGAAAAACACCAACAAATTCAACAACAACCTCAACATTGAAAAACAACAACAACCTCAACATTGAAAAACACAAACAAATTCAACAACAACCTCAACCTTGAAAAACACCAACAAATTTAACAACAAGCTCAAGATTGAAAAACACCCACAAATTCAACAACCTCAACATTGAAAAACAACAACAACCTCATCATTGAAAAACACCAACAAATTCAACAACAACCTCAACATTGAAAAACACCAACAAATTCAACAACAACCTCAACATTGAAAAACAACAACAACCTCAACATTGAAAAACAGCAACAAATTCAACAACAACCTCAACATTGAAAAACAACAACAACCTCAACATTGAAAAACACCAACAAATTCAACAACAACCTCAACATTGAAAAACAACAACAAACTCAACATTGAAAAACACCAACAAATTCAACAACAACCTCAACATTGAAAAACAACAACAACCTCAACATTGAAAAACACCAACAAATTCAACAATAACCTCAACACTGAAAAACAACAACAACCTCAACATTGAAAAACACCAACAAATTCAACAACAACCTCGAAATTGAAAAACACCAACAAATTCAACAACAACCTCAACATTGGAAAACAACAACAACCTCAACATTTGAAAAACACCAACAAATTCAACAACAACCTCAACATTGAAAAACAACAACAACCTCAACACTGAAAAACACCAACAAATTGAACAACAACCTCAACATTGAAAAACACCAACAAATACAACAACAACCTCAGCATTGAAAAACAACAACAACCTCAACATTGAAAAACACCAACAAATTCAACAACAGCCTCAACATTGAAAAACAACAACAACCTCAACATTGAAAAACACTAACAAATTCAACAACAACTTCAACATTGATAAACACCAACAAATTCAACAACAACCTCGAAATTGAAAAACACCAACAAATTCAACAACAACCTCAACATTGAAAAACAACAACAACTTCAACATTGAAAAACACCAACAAATTCAAAAACAACCTCAACATTGAAAAACACCAACAAATTCAACAACAACCTCAACATTTAAAAACACCAACAATTTCAACAACAACCTCAACATTGAAAAACAACAAAAATCTCAACATTGAAAAACACCAACAAATTCAACAACAACCTAAACATTGAAAAACAGCAGCAACCTCAACATTGAAAAACACCAACAAATTCAACAACAACTTCAACATTGAAAAACACCAACAAATTCAACAACAACCTCAACATTGAAAAACAACAACAACCTCAACATTGAAAAACACCAACAAATTCAACAACAACCTCAACATGGAAAACAACAACAACCTCAACATTGAAAAACACCAACAAATTCAATAATAACCTCAACATTGAAAAACAACAACAACCTCAACATTGAAAAACACCAACACATTCAACAACAACCTCGAAATTGAAAAACACCAACAAATTCAACAACAACCTCAACATTGAAAAACAACAACAACCTAAACATTGAAAAACACCAACAAATTCAACAACAACCTCAACATTGAAAAACAACAACAACCTCAACATTGAAAAACACCAACAAATTCAACAACAACCTCAACATTGAAAAACACCAACAAATTCAATAACAACCTCAGCATTGAAAAACAACAACAACCTCAACATTGAAAAACACCTACAAATTCAACAACAACCTCAACATTGAAAAACAACAACAACCTCTGCATTGAAAAACACCAACAAATTCAACAACAACCTCAACATTGAAAAGCACGAACAAATTCAACAACAACCTCAACATTGAAAAACAACAACAACCTCAACATTGAAAAACACCAACAAATTCAACAACAACCTCAACATTGAAAAACAACAACAACCTCAACATTGAAAAACACCAACAAATTCAACAACAACCTCAACATTGAAAAACAACAACAAACTCAACTTTGAAAAACACCAACAAATTCAACAACAACCTCCACATTGAAAAACACCAACAAATTCAACAACAACCTCAACATTGAAAAACAACAACAACCTAAACATTGAAAAACACCAACAAATTCAACAACAACCTCAACATTGAAAAACAACAACAACCTCAACATTGAAAAACACCAACAAATTCAACAACAACCTCAACATTGAAAAACACCAACAAATTCAACAACAACCTCAGCATTGAAAAACAACAACAACCTCAACATTGAAAAACACCAACAAATTCAACAACAACCTCAACATTGAAAAACAACAACAACCTCAACATTGAAAAACACCAACAAATTCAACAACAACCTCGAAATTGAAAAACACCAATAAAATACAACAACAACCTCAACATTGAAAAACAACAACAACTTCAACATTGAAAAACACCAACAAATTCAACAACAACCTCAACATTGAAAAACAACAACAACCTCAACATTGCAAAACACTAGCAAATTCAACAACAACCTCAACATTTAAAAACACCAACAAATTCAACAACAACCTCAACATTGAAAAACAACAACAATCTCAACATTGAAAAAAACCAACAAATTCAACAACAACCTCAACATTGAAAAACAACAACAACCTCAACATTGAAAAACACCAAAAAATTCAACAAAAACCTCGACATTGAAAAACACCCTCAAATTCAAAATCAACCTCAACATTGAACAACACCAACAACCTCAAAATTGAAAAAACACCAACAAATTCAACAACAACCTCAACATTTAAAAACAACAACAACCTCAACATTGAAAAACACCAACAAATTCAAAAAAAACCTCAACATTGAAAAACACCAACAAATTCAACGACAACCTCAACATTGAACAACACCAACAAACTCAACAACAACCTCAACATTGAAAAATAACAACAACCTCAACATTGAAAAACACCAACAAATTCAACAACAACCTCAACATTGAAAAACACCAACAAATTCAACAACAAACTCAAGACTGAAAAACACCCACAAATTCAACAACCTCAACATTGAAAAACAACAACAACCTCATCATTGAAAAACACCAACAAATTCAACAACAACCTCAACATTGAAAAACACCAACAAATTTAACAACAACCTCAACATTGAAAAACAACAACAACCTCAACATTGAAAAACACCAACAAATTCAACAACAACCTCAACATTGAAAAACAACAACAACCTCAACATTGAAAAACACCAACACATTCAACAACAACGTCAACATTGAAAAACAACAACAAACTCAACATTGAAAAACACCAACAAATTCAACAACAACCTGAACATTGAAAAACAACAACAACCTCAACATTGAAAAACACCAACAAATTCAACAATAACCTCAACATTGAAAAACAACAACAACCTCAACATTGAAAAACACCAACAAATTTAACAACAACGTCGAAATTGAAAAACACCAACAAATTCAACAACAACCTCAACATTGAAAAACAACAACAACCTCAACATTGAAAAACACCAACAAATTCAACAACAACCTCAACATTGAAAAACAACAACAACCTCAACATTGAAAAACACCAACAACTTCAACAACAACCTCAACATTGAAAAAAACCAACAAATTCAACAACAACCTCAGCATTGAAAAACAACAACAACCTCAACATTGAAAAACACCAACAAATTCAACAACAACCTCAACATTGAAAAACAACAACAAACTCAACATTGAAAAACACCAACAAATTCAACAACAACTTCAACATTGAAAAACACCAACAAATTCAACAACAACCTCAACATTGAAAAACACCAACAAATTCAACAACAACCTCAACCTTGAAAAACAACAACAACCTCAACATTGAATAATACCAACAAATTCAACAACAACCTCAAAATTGAAAAACAACAACAACCTCAACATTGAAAAACACCAACAAATTCAACAACAACCTCAACATTTCAAAACACCAACAATTTGAACAACAACCTCAACATTGAAAAACAACAGCAATCTCAACATTGAAAAACACCAACAAATTCAACAACAACTTCAACATTGAAAAACACCAACAAATTCAACAACAACCTCGACATTGAAAAACACCATCAAATTCAACAACAACCTCAATATTGAAAAACAACAACAACTTCAACATTGAAAAACACCAACAAATTCAACAGAAACTTCAACATTGAAAACACCAACAAATTCAACAACAACCTCAACATTGAAAAACTCCAACAAATTCAACAATAACCTCAACATTGAAAAACAACAACAACCTCAACATTGAAAAACACCAACAAATTCAACAACAACGTCGAAATTGAAAAACACCAACAAATTCAACAACAACCTCAACATTGAAAAACAACAACAACCTCAACATTGAAAAACACCAACAAATTCAACAACAACCTCAACATTGAAAAACAACAACAACCTCAACATTGAAAAACACCAACAAATTCAACAACAACCTCAACATTGAAAAACAACAACAAATTCAACAACAACCTCAGCATTGAAAAACAACAAGAACCTCAACATTGAAAAACACCAACAAATTCAACAACAACCTCAACATTGAAAAACAACAACAACCTCAACATTGAAAAACACCAACAAATTCAACAACAACTTCAACATTGAAAAACACCAACAAATTCAACAACTTCCTCAACATTGAAAAACACCAACAAATTCAACAACAACCTCAACATTGAAAAACAACAACAACCTAAACATTGAAAAACACCAACAAATTCAACAACAACCTCAACATTGAAAAACAACAACAACCTCAACATTGAAAAACACCAACAAATTCAACAACAACCTCAACATTGAAAAACAACAACAAATTCAACAACAACCTCAGCATTGAAAAACAACAACAACCTCAACATTGAAAAACACCAACAAATTCAACAACAACCTCAACATTGAAAAACAACAACAACCTCAACATTGAAAAACACCAACAAATTCAACAACAACTTCAACATTGAAAAACACCAACAAATTCAACAACAACCTCGAAATTGAAAAACACCAATAAAATACAACAACAACCTCAACATTGAAAAACAACAACAACTTCAACATTGAAAAACACCAACAAATTCAACAACAACCTCAACATTGAAAAACAACAACAACCTCAACATTGCAAAACACTAGCAAATTCAACAACAACCTCAACATTTAAAAACACCAACAAATTCAACAACAACCTCAACATTGAAAAACAACAACAATCTCAACATTGAAAAAAACCAACAAATTCAACAACAACCTCAACATTGAAAAACAACAACAACCTCAACATTGAAAAACACCAAAAAATTCAACAAAAACCTCGACATTGAAAAACACCCTCAAATTCAAAATCAACCTCAACATTGAACAACACCAACAACCTCAAAATTGAAAAAACACCAACAAATTCAACAACAACCTCAACATTTAAAAACAACAACAACCTCAACATTGAAAAACACCAACAAATTCAAAAACAACCTCAACATTGAAAAACACCAACAAATTCAACAACAACCTCAACATTGAACAACACCAACAAACTCAACAACAACCTCAACATTGAAAAACACCAACAAATTCAACAACAACCTCAGCATTGAAAAACAACAACAACCTCAACATTGAAAAACACCAACAAATTCAACAACAACCTCAACATTGAAAAACAACAACAACCTCATCATTGAAAAACACCAACAAATTCAACAACAACCTCAACATTGAAAAACACCAACAAATTTAACAACAACCTCAACATTGAAAAACAACAACAACCTCAACATTGAAAAACACCAACAAATTCAACAACAACCTCAACATTGAAAAACAACAACAACCTCAACATTGAAAAACACCAACACATTCAACAACAACGTCAACATTGAAAAACAACAACAAACTCAACATTGAAAAACACCAACAAATTCAACAACAACCTGAACATTGAAAAACAACAACAACCTCAACATTGAAAAACACCAACAAATTCAACAATAACCTCAACATTGAAAAACAACAACAACCTCAACATTGAAAAACACCAACAAATTTAACAACAACGTCGAAATTGAAAAACACCAACAAATTCAACAACAACCTCAACATTGAAAAACAACAACAACCTCAACATTGAAAAACACCAACAAATTCAACAACAACCTCAACATTGAAAAACAACAACAACCTCAACATTGAAAAACACCAACAACTTCAACAACAACCTCAACATTGAAAAAAACCAACAAATTCAACAACAACCTCAGCATTGAAAAACAACAACAACCTCAACATTGAAAAACACCAACAAATTCAACAACAACCTCAACATTGAAAAACAACAACAACCTCAACATTGAAAAACACCAACAAATTCAACAACAACTTCAACATTGAAAAACACCAACAAATTCAACAACAACCTCAACATTGAAAAACACCAACAAATTCAACAACAACCTCAACATTGAAAAACAACAACAACCTCAACATTGAATAACACCAACAAATTCAACAACAACCTCAAAATTGAAAAACAACAACAACCTCAACATTGAAAAACACCAACAAATTCAACAACAACCTCAACATTTCAAAACACCAACAATTTGAACAACAACCTCAACATTGAAAAACAACAGCAATCTCAACATTGAAAAACACCAACAAATTCAACAACAACTTCAACATTGAAAAACACCAACAAATTCAACAACAACCTCGACATTGAAAAACACCATCAAATTCAACAACAACCTCAATATTGAAAAACAACAACAACCTCAACATTGAAAAACACCAACAAATTCAACAGAAACTTCAACATTGAAAACACCAACAAATTCAACAACAACCTCAACATTGAAAAACACCAACAAATTCAACAATAACCTCAACATTGAAAAACAACAACAACCTCAACATTGAAAAACACCAACAAATTCAACAACAACGTCGAAATTGAAAAACACCAACAAATTCAACAACAACCTCAACATTGAAAAACAACAACAACCTCAACATTGAAAAACACCAACAAATTCAACAACAACCTCAACATTGAAAAACACCAACAAATTCAACAACAAACTCAACATTGAAAAACAACAACAACCTCAACATTGAAAAACACCAACAAATTCAACAACAACTTCAACATTGAAAAACACCAACAAATTCAACAACTTCCTCAACATTGAAAAACACCAACAAATTCAACAACAACCTCAACATTGAAAAACAACAACAACCTAAACATTGAAAAACACCAACAAATTCAACAACAACCTCAACATTGAAAAACAACAACAACCTCAACATTGAAAAACACCAACAAATTCAACAACAACCTCAACATTGAAAAACAACAACAAATTCAACAACAACCTCAGCATTGAAAAACAACAACAACCTCAACATTGAAAAACACCAACAAATTCAACAACAACCTCAACATTGAAAAACAACAACAACCTCAACATTGAAAAACACCAACAAATTCAACAACAACTTCAACATTGAAAAACACCAACAAATTCAACAACAACCTCGAAATTGAAAAACACCAATAAAATACAACAACAACCTCAACATTGAAAAACAACAACAACTTCAACATTGAAAAACACCAACAAATTCAACAACAACCTCAACATTGAAAAACAACAACAACCTCAACATTGCAAAACACTAGCAAATTCAACAACAACCTCAACATTTAAAAACACCAACAAATTCAACAACAACCTCAACATTGAAAAACAACAACAATCTCAACATTGAAAAAAACCAACAAATTCAACAACAACCTCAACATTGAAAAACAACAACAACCTCAACATTGAAAAACACCAAAAAATTCAACAAAAACCTCGACATTGAAAAACACCCTCAAATTCAAAATCAACCTCAACATTGAACAACACCAACAACCTCAAAATTGAAAAAACACCAACAAATTCAACAACAACCTCAACATTTAAAAACAACAACAACCTCAACATTGAAAAACACCAACAAATTCAAAAACAACCTCAACATTGAAAAACACCAACAAATTCAACAACAACCTCAACATTGAACAACACCAACAAACTCAACAACAACCTCAACATTGAAAAACACCAACAAATTCAACAACAACCTCAGCATTGAAAAACAACAACAACCTCAACATTGAAAAACACCAACAAATTCAACAACAACCTCAACATTGAAAAACAACAACAACCTCATCATTGAAAAACACCAACAAATTCAACAACAACCTCAACATTGAAAAACACCAACAAATTTAACAACAACCTCAACATTGAAAAACAACAACAACCTCAACATTGAAAAACACCAACAAATTCAACAACAACCTCAACATTGAAAAACAACAACAACCTCAACATTGAAAAACACCAACACATTCAACAACAACGTCAACATTGAAAAACAACAACAAACTCAACATTGAAAAACACCAACAAATTCAACAACAACCTGAACATTGAAAAACAACAACAACCTCAACATTGAAAAACACCAACAAATTCAACAATAACCTCAACATTGAAAAACAACAACAACCTCAACATTGAAAAACACCAACAAATTTAACAACAACGTCGAAATTGAAAAACACCAACAAATTCAACAACAACCTCAACATTGAAAAACAACAACAACCTCAACATTGAAAAACACCAACAAATTCAACAACAACCTCAACATTGAAAAACAACAACAACCTCAACATTGAAAAACACCAACAACTTCAACAACAACCTCAACATTGAAAAAAACCAACAAATTCAACAACAACCTCAGCATTGAAAAACAACAACAACCTCAACATTGAAAAACACCAACAAATTCAACAACAACCTCAACATTGAAAAACAACAACAACCTCAACATTGAAAAACACCAACAAATTCAACAACAACTTCAACATTGAAAAACACCAACAAATTCAACAACAACCTCAACATTGAAAAACACCAACAAATTCAACAACAACCTCAACATTGAAAAACAACAACAACCTCAACATTGAATAACACCAACAAATTCAACAACAACCTCAAAATTGAAAAACAACAACAACCTCAACATTGAAAAACACCAACAAATTCAACAACAACCTCAACATTTCAAAACACCAACAATTTGAACAACAACCTCAACATTGAAAAACAACAGCAATCTCAACATTGAAAAACACCAACAAATTCAACAACAACTTCAACATTGAAAAACACCAACAAATTCAACAACAACCTCGACATTGAAAAACACCATCAAATTCAACAACAACCTCAATATTGAAAAACAACAACAACCTCAACATTGAAAAACACCAACAAATTCAACAGAAACTTCAACATTGAAAACACCAACAAATTCAACAACAACCTCAACATTGAAAAACACCAACAAATTCAACAATAACCTCAACATTGAAAAACAACAACAACCTCAACATTGAAAAACACCAACAAATTCAACAACAACGTCGAAATTGAAAAACACCAACAAATTCAACAACAACCTCAACATTGAAAAACAACAACAACCTCAACATTGAAAAACACCAACAAATTCAACAACAACCTCAACATTGAAAAACAACAACAACCTCAACATTGAAAAACACCAACAAATTCAACAACAACCTCAACATTGAAAAACAACAACAAATTCAACAACAACCTCAGCATTGAAAAACAACAAGAACCTCAACATTGAAAAACACCAACAAATTCAACAACAACCTCAACATTGAAAAACAACAACAACCTCAACATTGAAAAACACCAACAAATTCAACAACAACTTCAACATTGAAAAACACCAACAAATTCAACAACTTCCTCAACATTGAAAAACACCAACAAATTCAACAACAACCTCAACATTGAAAAACAACAACAACCTAAACATTGAAAAACACCAAAAAATTCAACAACAACCTCAACATTGAAAAACAACAACAACCTCAACATTGAAAAACACCAACAAATTCAACAACAACCTCAACATTGAAAAACACCAACAAATTCAACAACAACCTCAGCATTGAAAAACAACAACAACCTCAACATTGAAAAACACCAACAAATTCAACAACAACCTCAACATTGAAAAACAACAACAACCTCAACATTGAAAAACACCAACAAATTCAACAACAACTTCAACATTGAAAAACACCAACAAATTCAACAACAACCTCGAAATTGAAAAACACCAATAAAATACAACAACAACCTCAACATTGAAAAACAACAACAACTTCAACATTGAAAAACACCAACAAATTCAACAACAACCTCAACATTGAAAAACAACAACAACCTCAACATTGCAAAACACTAGCAAATTCAACAACAACCTCAACATTTAAAAACACCAACAAATTCAACAACAACCTCAACATTGAAAAACAACAACAATCTCAACATTGAAAAAAACCAACAAATTCAACAACAACCTCAACATTGAAAAACAACAACAACCTCAACATTGAAAAACACCAAAAAATTCAACAAAAACCTCGACATTGAAAAACACCCTCAAATTCAAAATCAACCTCAACATTGAACAACACCAACAACCTCAAAATTGAAAAAACACCAACAAATTCAACAACAACCTCAACATTTAAAAACAACAACAACCTCAACATTGAAAAACACCAACAAATTCAAAAACAACCTCAACATTGAAAAACACCAACAAATTCAACAACAACCTCAACATTGAACAACACCAACAAACTCAACAACAACCTCAACATTGAAAAATAACAACAACCTCAACATTGAAAAACACCAACAAATTCAACAACAACCTCAACATTGAAAAACACCAACAAATTCAACAACAAACTCAAGACTGAAAAACACCCACAAATTCAACAACCTCAACATTGAAAAACAACAACAACCTCATCATTGAAAAACACCAACAAATTCAACAACAACCTCAACATCGAAAAACACCAACAAATTTAACAACAACCTCAACATTGAAAAACAACAACAACCTCAACATTGAAAAACACCAACAAATTCAACAACAACCTCAACATTGAAAAACAACAACAACCTCAACATTGAAAAACACCAACACATTCAACAACAACCTCAACATTGAAAAACAACAACAAACTCAACATTGAAAAACACCAACAAATTCAACAACAACCTGAACATTGAAAAACAACAACAACCTCAACATTGAAAAACACCAACAAATTCAACAATAACCTCAACATTGAAAAACAACAACAACCTCAACATTGAAAAACACCAACAAATTCAACAACAACGTCGAAATTGATAAACACCAACAAATTCAACAACAACCTCAACATTGAAAAACAACAACAACCTCAACATTGAAAAACACCAACAAATTCAACAACAACCTCAACATTGAAAAACAACAACAACCTCAACATTGAAAAACACCAACAAATTCAACAACAACCTCAACATTGAAAAAAACCAACAAATTCAACAACAACCTCAGCATTGAAAAACAACAACAACCTCAACATTGAAAAGCACCAACAAATTCAACAACAACCTCAACATTGAAAAACAACAACAACCTCAACATTGAAATACACCAACAAATTCAACAACAACTTCAACATTGAAAAACACCAACAAATTCAACAACAACCTGAACATTGAAAAAGACCAACAAATTCAACAGCAACCTCAACATTGAAAAACAACAACAAACTCAACATTGAATAACACCAACAAATTCAACAACAACCTCAAAATTGAAAAACAACAACAACCTCAACATTGAAAAACACCAACAAATTCAACAACAACCTCAACATTTCAAAACACCAACAATTTGAACAACAACCTCAACATTGAAAAACAACAACAATCTCAACATTGAAAAACACCAACAAATTCAACAACAACTTCAACATTGAAAAACACCAACAAATTCAACAACAACCTCGACATTGAAAAACACCATCAAATTCAACAACAACCTCAATATTGAAAAACAACAACAACCTCAACATTGAAAAACACCAACAAATTCAACAGAAACTTCAACATTGAAAACACCAACAAATTCAACAACAACCTCAACATTGAAAAACACGAACAAATTCAACAATAACCTCAACATTGAAAAACAACAACAACCTCAACATTGAAAAACACCAACAAATTCAACAACAACGTCGAAATTGAAAAACACCAACAAATTCAACAACAACCTCAACATTGAAAAACAACAACAACCTCAACATTGAAAAACACCAACAAATTCAACAACAACCTCAACATTGAAAAACAACAACAACCTCAACATTGAAAACCACCAACAAATTCAACAACAACCTCAACATTGAAAAACACCAACAAATTCAACAACAACCTCAGCATTGAAAAACAACAAGAACCTCAACATTGAAAAACACCAACAAATTCAAAAACAACCTCAACATTGAAAAACAACAACAACCTCAACATTGAAAAACACCAACAAATTCAACAACAACATCAACATTGAAAAACACCAACAAATTCAACAACTTCCTCAACATTGAAAAACACCAACAAATTCAACAACAACCTCAACATTGAAAAACAACAACAACCTCAACATTGAAAAACACCAACAAATTCAACAACAACCTCAAAATTGAAAAACAACAACAACCTCAACATTGAAAAACACCAACAAATTCAACAACAACCTCAACATTTCAAAACACCAACAATTTGAACAACAACCTCAACATTGAAAAACAACAACAATCTCAATATTGAAAAACACCAACAAATTCAACAACAACCTCAACATTGAAAAACAGCAACAACCTCAACATTGAAAAACACCAACAAATTCAACAACAACTTCAACATTGAAAAACACCAACAAATTCAACAACAACCTCGACTTTGAAAAACACCATCAAATTCAACAACAACCTCAATATTGAAAAACAACAACAACCTCAACATTGAAAAACACCAACAAATTCAACAGAAACTTCAACATTGAAAACACCAACAAATTCAACAACAACCTCAACATTTAAAAACGCCAACAAATTCAACAACAACCTCAACATTGAAAAACAACAACCTCAACATTGAAAAACACCAACAAATTCAACAAAAAATTCAACATTGAAAAACACCAACAAATTCAACAACAACCCCGACATTGAAAAACACCAACAAATTCAACAACAACCTCAACTTTGAAAAACAACAACAACCTCATCATGGAAAAACACCAACAAATTCAACAACAACCTCAACATTGAAAAACAACAACATCCTCAAAATTGAAAAACACCAACAAATTCAACAACAACCCCAACATTTAAAAACAACAACAACCTCAGCATTGAAAAACACCAACAAGTTCAACAACAACCTCAACATTGAAAAACACCAACAAATTCAACAACAACCTCAACATTGAAAAACACCAAAAAACTCAACAACAACCTCAACATTGAAAAACAACAACAACCTCAACATTGAAAAACACCAACAAATTCAACAACAACCTCAACATTGAAAAACACCAACAAATTCAACAACAACCTCAACATTGAAAAACACCAACAACCTCAACATTGAAAAACACCAACAAATTCAACAACAACCTCAACATTGAAAAACAACAACAACCTCAACATTGAAAAACACCAACAAATTCAACAACAACCTCAACATTGAAAAACAACAACAAACTAAACATTGAAAAACACCAACAAATTCAACAACAACCTCAACATTGAAAAACAACAACAAACTCAACATTGAAAAACACCAACAAATTCAACAACAACCTCAACATTGAAAAACAATAGCAACCTCAACATTGAAAAACACCAACAAATTCAACAATAACCTCAACATTGAAAAACAACAACAACCTCAACATTGAAAAACACCAACAAATTCAACAACAACCTCGAAATTGAAAAACACCAACAAATTCAACAACAAACTCAACATTGAAAAACAACAACAACCTCAGCATTGAAAAACACCAACAAATTCAACAACAACCTCAACATTGAAAAACAACAACAACCTCAACATTGAAAAACACCAACAAATTCAACAACAACCTCAACATTGAAAAACACCAACACATTCAACAACAACCTCAGCATTGAAAAACAACAAGAACCTCAACATTGAAAAACACCAACAAATTCAACAACAACTTCAACATTGATAAACACCAACAAATTCAACAACAACCTCGAAATTGAAAAACACCAACAAATTCAACAACAACCTCAACATTGAAAAACAACAACAACTTCAACATTGAAAAACACCAACAAATTCAAAAACAACCTCAACATTGAAAAACAACAACAACCTCAACATTGAAAAACACCAACAAATTCAACAACAACCTCAATATTGAAAAACACCAACAATTTCAACAACAACCTCAACATTGAAAAACAACAACAACCTCAACATTGAAAAACTCCATCAAATTCAACAACAACCTCAACATTGAAAAACAGCAACAACCTCAACAGTGAAAAACACCAACAAATTCAACAACAACTTCAACATTGAAAAACACCAACAAATTCAACAACAACCTCAACATTGAAAAACAACCACAAACTCAACATTGAAAAACACCAACAAATTCAACAACAACCTCAACATGGAAAACAACAACAACCTCAACATTGAAAAACACCAACAAATTCAACAATAACCTCAACATTGAAAAACAATAACAACCTCAACATTGAAAAACACCAACAAATTCAAGAACAACCTCGAAATTGAAAAACACCAACAAATTCAACAACAACCTCAACATTGAAAAACAACAACAACCTCAACATTGAAAAACACCAACAAATTCAACAACAACCTCAACATTGAAAAACACCAACAAATTTAACAACAACCTCAACATTGAAAAACAACAACAACCTCAACATTGAAAAACACCAACAAATTCAACAACAACCTCAACATTGAAAACCAACAACAACCTCAACATTGAAAAACACCAACAAATTCAACAACAACCTCAACATTGAAAAACAACAACAAACTCAACATTGAAAAACACCAACAAATTCAACAACAACCTGAACATTGAAAAACAACAACAACCTCAACATTGAAAAACACCAACAAATTCAACAATAACCTCAACATTGAAAAACAACAACAACCTCAACATTGAAAAACACCAACAAATTCAACAACAACGTCGAAATTGAAAAACACACACAAATTCAACAACAACCTCAACATTGAAAAACAACAACAACCTCAACATTGAATAACACCAACAAATTCAACAACAACCTCAACATTGAAAAACAACAACAACCTCAACATTGAAAAACACCAACAAATTCAACAACAACCTCAACATTGAAAAACACCAACAAATTCAACAACAACCTCAGCATTGAAAAACAACAACAACCTCAACATTGAAAAACACCAACAAATTCAACAACAACCTCAACATTGAAAAACAACAACAACCTCAACATTGAAAAACACCAACAAATTCAGCAACAACTTCAACATTGAAAAACACCAACAAATTCAACAACAACCTCAACATTGAAAAACACCAACAAATTCAACAACAACCTCAACATTGAAAAACAACAACAACCTCAACATCGAAAAACACCAACAAATTCAACAACAACCTCAAAATTGAAAAACAACAACAACCTCAACATTGAAAAACACCAACAAATTCAACAACAACCTCAACATTTAAAAACACCAACAATTTCAACAACAACCTCAACATTGAAAAACAACAACAATCTCAACATTGAAAAACACCAACAAATTCAACAACAACCTCAACATTGAAAAACAGCAACAACCTCAACATTGAAAAACACCAACAAATTCAACAACAACTTCAACAATGAAAAACACCAACAAATTCAACAACAACCTCGACATTGAAAAACACCATCAAATTCATCAACAACCTCAATATTGAAAAACAACAACAACCTCAACATTGAAAAACACCAACAAATTCAACAGAAACTTCAACATTGAAAACACCAACAAATTCAACAACAACCTCAACATTGAAAAACACCAACAAATTCAACAATAACCTCAACATTGAAAAACACCAACAAATTCAACAACAACGTCGAAATTGAAAAACACCAACAAATTCAACAACAGCCTCAACATTGAAAAACAACAACAACCTCAACATTGAAAAACACCAACAAATTCAACAACAACCTCAACATTGAAAAACAACAACAACCTCAACATTGAAAAACACCAACAAATTCAACAACAACCTCAACATTGAAAAACACCAACAAATTCAACAACAACCTCAGCAGTGAAAAACAACAACAACCTCAACATTGAAAAACACCAACAAATTCAACAACAACCTCAACATTGAAAAACAACAACAACCTCAACATTGAAAAACACCAACAAATTCAACAACAACTTCAACATTGAAAAACACCAACAAATTCAACAACAACCTCAACATTGAAAAACACCAACAAATTCAACAACAACCTCAACATTGAAAAACAACAACAACCTCAACATTGAAAAACACCAACAAATTAAACAACAACCTCAAAATTGAAAAACAACAACAACCTCAACATTGAAAAACACCAACAAATTCAACAACAACCTCAACATTTAAAAACACCAACAATTTCAACAACAACCTCAACATTGAAAAACAACAACAATCTCAACATTGAAAAACACCAACAAATTCAACAACAACCTCAACATTGAAAAACAGCAACAACCTCAACATTGAAAAACACCAACAAATTCAACAACAACTTCAACATTGAAAAACACCAACAAATTCAACAACAACCTCGACATTGAAAAACACCATCAAATTCAACAACAACCTCAATATTGAAAAACAACAACAACCTCAACATTGAAAAACACCAACAAATTCAACAGAAACTTCAACATTGAAAACACGAACAAATTCAACAACAACCTCAACATTTAAAAACGCCAACAAATTCAACAACAACCTCAACATTGAAAAAAAACAACCTCAACATTGAAAAACACCAACAAATTCAACAAAAAATTCAACATTGAAAAACACCAACAAATTCAACAACAACCCCGACATTGAAAAACACCAACAAATTCAACAACAACCTCAACTTTGAAAAACAACAACAACCTCATCATGGAAAAACACCAACAAATTCAACAACAACCTCAACATTGAAAAACAACAACATCCTCAAAATTGAAAAACACCAACAAATTCAACAACAACCCCAACATTTAAAAACAACAACAACCTCAGCATTGAAAAACACCAGCAAATTCAACAACAACCTCAACATTGAAAAACACCAACAAATTCAACAACAACCTCAACATTGAAAAACACCAAAAAACTCAACAACAACCTCAACATTGAAAAACAACAACAACCTCAACATTGAAAAACACCAACAAATTCAACAACAACCTCAACATTGAAAAACACCAACAAATTCAACAACAACCTCAACATTGAAAAACACCAACAACCTCAACATTGAAAAACACCAACAAATTCAACAACAACCTCAACATTGAAAAACAACAACAACCTCAACATTGAAAAACACCAACAAATTCAACAACAACCTCAACATTGAAAAACAACAACAAATTAAACATTGAAAAACACCAACAAATTCAAAAACAACCTCAACATTGAAAAACAACAACAAACTCAACATTGAAAAACACCAACAAATTCAACAACAACCTCAACATTGAAAAACATCAACAACCTCAACATTGAAAAACACCAACAAATTCAACAATAATTCAACATTGAAAAACAACAACAACCTCAACATTGAAAAACACCAACAAATTCAACAACAACCTCGAAATTGAAAAACACCAACAAATTCAACAACAACGTCAACATTGAAAAACAACAACAACCTCAACATTTAAAAACACCAACAATTTCAACAACAACCTCAACATTGAAAAACAACAACAATCTCAACATTGAAAAACACCAACAAATTCAACAACAACCTCAACATTGAAAAACAGCAACAACCTCAACATTGAAAAACACCAACAAATTCAACAACAACTTCAACATTGAAAAACACCAACAAATTCAACAACAACCTCAACATTGAAAAACGCCAACAAATTCAACAACAACCTCAACATTGAAAAAAAACAACCTCAACATTGAAAAACACCAACAAATTCAACAAAAAATTCAACATTGAAAAACACCAACAAATTCAACAACAACCCCGACATTGAAAAACACCAACAAATTCAACAACAACCTCAACTTTGAAAAACAACAACAACCTCATCATGGAAAAACACCAACAAATTCAACAACAACCTCAACATTGAAAAACAACAACATCCTCAAAATTGAAAAACACCAACAAATTCAACAACAACCCCAACATTTAAAAACAACAACAACCTCAGCATTGAAAAACACCAGCAAATTCAACAACAACCTCAACATTGAAAAACACCAACAAATTCAACAACAACCTCAACATTGAAAAACACCAAAAAACTCAACAACAACCTCAACATTGAAAAACAACAACAACCTCAACATTGAAAAACACCAACAAATTCAACAACAACCTCAACATTGAAAAACACCAACAAATTCAACAACAACCTCAACATTGAAAAACACCAACAACCTCAACATTGAAAAACACCAACAAATTCAACAACAACCTCAACATTGAAAAACAACAACAACCTCAACATTGAAAAACACCAACAAATTCAACAACAACATCAACATTGAAAAACAACAACAAATTAAACATTGAAAAACACCAACAAATTCAAAAACAACCTCAACATTGAAAAACAACAACAAACTCAACATTGAAAAACACCAACAAATTCAACAACAACCTCAACATTGAAAAACATCAACAACCTCAACATTGAAAAACACCAACAAATTCAACAATAATTCAACATTGAAAAACAACAACAACCTCAACATTGAAAAACACCAACAAATTCAACAACAACCTCGAAATTGAAAAACACCAACAAATTCAACAACAACGTCAACATTGAAAAACAACAACAACCTCAGCATTGAAAAACACCAACAAATTCAACAACAACCTCAACATTGAAAAACAACAACAACCTCAACATTGAAAAACACCAACAAATTCAACAACAACCTCAACATTGAAAAACACCAACAAATTCAACAACAACCTCAGCATTGAAAAACAACAACAACCTCAACATTGAAAAACACCAACAAATTCAACAACAACCTCAACATTGAAAAACAACAACAACGTCAACATTGAAAAGCACCAACAAATTCAACAACAACTTCAACATTGATAAACACCAACAAATTCAACAACAACCTCGAAATTGAAAAACACCAACAAATTCAACAACAACCTCAACATTGAAAAAAAACAACAACTTCAACATTGAAAAACACCAACAAATTCAAAAACAACCTCAAAATTGAAAAACAACAACAACCTCAATATTGAAAAACACCAACAAATTCAACAACAACCTCAATATTGAAAAACACCAACAATTTCAACAACAACCTCAACATTGAAAAACAACAACAATCTCAACATTGAAAAACTCCAACAAATTCAACAACAACCTCAACATTGAAAAACAGCAACAACCTCAAAATTGAAAAACACCAACAAATTCAACAACAACTTCAACATTGAAAAACACCAACAAATTCAACAACAACCTCAACATTGAAAAACAACCACAAACTCAACATTGAAAAACACCAACAAATTCAACAACAACCTCAACGTGGAAAACAACAACAACCTCAACATTGAAAAACACCAACAAATTCAACAATAACCTCAACATTGAAAAACAATAACAACCTCAACATTGAAAAACACCAACAAATTCAAGAACAACCTCGAAATTGAAAAACACCAACAAATTCAACAACAACCTCAACATTGAAAAACACCAACAAATTCAACAACAACGTCAGCATTGAAAAACAACAACAACCTCAACATTGAAAAACACCAACAAATTCAACAACAACCTCAACATTGAAAAACAACAAGAACCTCAACATTGAAAAAGACCAAGAAATTCAACAACAACTTCAACATTGATAAACACCAACAAATTCAACAACAACCTCGAAAGTGAAAAACACCAACAAATTCAACAACAACCTCAACATTGAAAAACAACAACAACTTCAACATTGAAAAACACCAACAAATTCAAAAACAACCTCAAAATGGAAAAACAACAACAACCTCAACATTGAAAAACACCAAAAAATTCAACAACAACCTCAATATTGAAAAACACCAACAATTTCAACAACAACCTCAACATTGAAAAACAACAACAACCTCAACATTGAAAAACACCAACAAATTCAACAACAACCTCAACATGGAAAACAACAACAACCTCAACATTGAAAAACACCAACAAATTCAACAACAACGTCGAAATTGAAAAACACCAACAAATTCAACAACAACCTCAACATTGAAAAACAACAACAACCTCAACATTGAAAAACACCAACAAATTCAACAACAACCTCAACATTGAAAAACAACAACAACCTCAACATTGAAAAACACCAACAAATTCAACAACAACCTCAACATTGAAAAAAACCAACAAATTCAACAACAACCTCAGCATTGAAAAACAACAACAACCTCAACATTGAAAAACACCAACAAATTCAACAACAACCTCAACATTGAAAAACAACAACAACCTCAACATTGAAAAACACCAACAAATTCAACAACAACTTCAACATTGAAAAACACCAACAAATTCAACAACAACCTCAACATTGAAAAACACCAACAAATTGAACAACAACCTCAACATTGAAAAACAACAACAACCTCAACATTGAATAACACCAACAAATTCAACAACAACCTCAAAATTGAAAAACAACAACAACCTCAACATTGAAAAACACCAACAAATTCAACAACAACCTCAACATTTCAAAACACCAACAATTTGAACAACAACCTCAACATTGAAAAACAACAACAATCTCAACATTGAAAAACACCAACAAATTCATCAACAACTTCAACATTGAAAAACACCAACAAATTCAACAACAACCTCGACATGGAAAAACACCATCAAATTCAACAACAACCTCAATATTGAAAAACAACAACAACCTCAACATTGAAAAACACCAACAAATTCAACAGAAACTTCAACATTGAAAACACCAACAAATTCAACAACAACCTCAACATTGAAAAACACCAACAAATTCAACAATAACCTCAACATTGAAAAACAACAACAACCTCAACATTGAAAAACACCAACAAATTCAACAACAACGTCGAAATTGAAAAACACCAACAAATTCAACAACAACCTCAACATTGAAAAACAACAACAACCTCAACATTGAAAAACACCAACAAATTCAACAACAACCTCAACATTGAAAAACAACAACAACCTCAACATTGAAAACCACCAACAAATTCAACAACAACCTCAACATTGAAAAACACCAACAAATTCAACAACAACCTCAGCATTGAAAAACAACAAGAACCTCAACATTGAAAAACACCAACAAATTCAACAACAACCTCAACATTGAAAAACAACAACAACCTCAACATTGAAAAACACCAACAAATTCAACAACAACTTCAACATTGAAAAACACCAACAAATTCAACAACTTCCTCAACATTGAAAAACACCAACAAATTCAACAACAACCTCAACATTGAAAAACAACAACAACCTCAACATTGAAAAACACCAACAAATTCAACAACAACCTCAAAATTGAAAAACAACAACAACCTCAACATTGAAAAACACCAACAAATTCAACAACAACCTCAACATTTAAAAACACCAACAATTTCAACAACAACCTCAACATTGAAAAACAACAACAATCTCAATATTGAAAAACACCAACAAATTCAACAACAACCTCAACATTGAAAAACAGCAACAACCTCAACATTGAAAAACACCAACAAATTCAACAACAGCTTCAACATTGAAAAACACCAACAAATTCAACAACAACCTCGACATTGAAAAACACCATCAAATTCAACAACAACCTCAATATTGAAAAACAACAACAACCTCAACATTGAAAAACACCAACAAATTCAACAGAAACTTCAACATTGAAAACACCAACAAATTCAACAACAACCTCAACATTTAAAAACGCCAACAAATTCAACAACAACCTCAACATTGAAAAACAACAACCTCAACATTGAAAAACACCAACAAATTCAACAAAAAATTCAACATTGAAAAACACCAACAAATTCAACAACAACCCCGACATTGAAAAACACCAACAAATTCAACAACAACCTCAACTTTGAAAAACAACAACAACCTCATCATGGAAAAACACCAACAAATTCAACAACAACCTCAACATTGAAAAACAACAGCATCCTCAAAATTGAAAAACACCAACAAATTCAACAACAACCCCAACATTTAAAAACAACAACAACCTCAGCATTGAAAAACACCAACAAGTTCAACAACAACCTCAACATTGAAAAACACCAACAAATTCAACAACAACCTCAACATTGAAAAACAACAACAACCTCAACATTGAATAACACCAACAAATTCAACAACAACCTCAAAATTGAAAAACAACAACAACCTCAACATTGAAAAACACCAACAAATTCAACAACAACCTCAACATTTCAAAACACCAACAATTTGAACAACAACCTCAACATTGAAAAACAACAACAATCTCAACATTGAAAAACACCAACAAATTCATCAACAACTTCAACATTGAAAAACACCAACAAATTCAACAACAACCTCGACATTGAAATACACCATCAAATTCAACAACAACCTCAATATTGAAAAACAACAACAACCTCAACATTGAAAAACACCAACAAATTCAACAGAAACTTCAACATTGAAAACACCAACAAATTCAACAACAACCTCAACATTGAAAAACACCAACAAATTCAACAATAACCTCAACATTGAAAAACAACAACAACCTCAACATTGAAAAACACCAACAAATTCAACAACAACGTCGAAATTGAAAAACACCAACAAATTCAACAACAACCTCAACATTGAAAAACAACAACAACCTCAACATTGAAAAACACCAACAAATTCAACAACAACCTCAACATTGAAAAACAACAACAACCTCAACATTGAAAACCACCAACAAATTCAACAACAACCTCAACATTGAAAAACACCAACAAATTCAACAACAACCTCAGCATTGAAAAACAACAAGAACCTCAACATTGAAAAACACCAACAAATTCAACAACAACCTCAACATTGAAAAACAACAACAACCTCAACATTGAAAAACACCAACAAATTCAACAACAACTTCAACATTGAAAAACACCAACAAATTCAACAACTTCCTCAACATTGAAAAACACCAACAAATTCAACAACAACCTCAACATTGAAAAACAACAACAACCTCAACATTGAAAAACACCAACAAATTCAACAACAACCTCAAAATTGAAAAACAACAACAACCTCAACATTGAAAAACACCAACAAATTCAACAACAACCTCAATATTTAAAAACACCAACAATTTCAACAACAACCTCAACATTGAAAAACAACAACAATCTCAATATTGAAAAACACCAACAAATTCAACAACAACCTCAACATTGAAAAACAGCAACAACCTCAACATTGAAAAACACCAACAAATTCAACAACAACTTCAACATTGAAAAACACCAACAAATTCAACAACAACCTCGACATTGAAAAACACCATCAAATTCAACAACAACCTCAATATTGAAAAACAACAACAACCTCAACATTGAAAAACACCAACAAATTCAACAGAAACTTCAACATTGAAAACACCAACAAATTCAACAACAACCTCAACATTGAAAAACGCCAACAAATTCAACAACAACCTCAACATTGAAAAACAACAACCTCAACATTGAAAAACACCAACAAATTCAACAAAAAATTCAACATTGAAAAACACCAACAAATTCAACAACAACCCCGACATTGAAAAACACCAACAAATTCAACAACAACCTCAACTTTGAAAAACAACAACAACCTCATCATGGAAAAACACCAACAAATTCAACAACAACCTCAACATTGAAAAACAACAACATCCTCAAAATTGAAAAACACCAACAAATTCAACAACAACCCCAACATTTAAAAACAACAACAACCTCAGCATTGAAAAACACCAACAAGTTCAACAACAACCTCAACATTGAAAAACACCAACAAATTCAACAACAACCTCAACATTGAAAAACACCAAAAAACTCAACAACAACCTCAACATTGAAAAACAACAACAACCTCAACATTGAAAAACACCAACAAATTCAACAACAACCTCAACATTGAAAAACACCAACAAATTCAACAACAACCTCAACATTGAAAAACACCAACAACCTCAACATTGAAAAACACCAACAAATTCAACAACAACCTCAACATTGAAAAACAACAACAACCTCAACATTGAAAAACACCAACAAATTCAACAACAACCTCAACATTGAAAAACAACAACAAACTAAACATTGAAAAACACCAACAAATTCAACAACAACCTCAACATTGAAAAACAACAACAAACTCAACATTGAAAAACACCAACAAATTCAACAACAACCTCAACATTGAAAAACAATAGCAACCTCAACATTGAAAAACACCAACAAATTCAAAAATAACCTCAACATTGAAAAACAACAACAACCTCAACATTGAAAAACACCAACAAATTCAACAACAACCTCGAAATTGAAAAACACCAACAAATTCAACAACAACCTCAAAATTGAAAAACAACAACAACCTCAGCATTGAAAAACACCAACAAATTCAACAACAACCTCAACATTGAAAAACAACAACAACCTCAACATTGAAAAACACCAACAAATTCAACAACAACCTCAACATTGAAAAACACCAACACATTCAACAACAACCTCAGCATTGAAAAACAACAACAACCTCAACATTGAAAAACACCAACAAATTCAACAACAACCTCAACATTGAAAAACAACAAGAACCTCAACATTGAAAAACACCAACAAATTCAACAACAACTTCAACATTGATAAACACCAACAAATTCAACAACAACCTCGAAATTGAAAAACACCAACAAATTCAACAAAAAATTCAACATTGAAAAACACCAACAAATTCAACAACAACCCCGACATTGAAAAACACCAACAAATTCAACAACAACCTCAACTTTGAAAAACAACAACAACCTCATCATGGAAAAACACCAACAAATTCAACAACAACCTCAACATTGAAAAACAACAACATCCTCAAAATTGAAAAACACCAACAAATTCAACAACAACCCCAACATTTAAAAACAACAACAACCTCAGCATTGAAAAACACCAACAAGTTCAACAACAACCTCAACATTGAAAAACACCAACAAATTCAACAACAACCTCAACATTGAAAAACACCAAAAAACTCAACAACAACCTCAACATTGAAAAACAACAACAACCTCAACATTGAAAAACACCAACAAATTCAACAACAACCTCAACATTGAAAAACACCAACAAATTCAACAACAACCTCAACATTGAAAAACACCAACAACCTCAACATTGAAAAACACCAACAAATTCAACAACAACCTCAACATTGAAAAACAACAACAACCTCAACATTGAAAAACACCAACAAATTCAACAACAACCTCAACATTGAAAAACAACAACAAACTAAACATTGAAAAACACCAACAAATTCAACAACAACCTCAACATTGAAAAACAACAACAAACTCAACATTGAAAAACACCAACAAATTCAACAACAACCTCAACATTGAAAAACAATAGCAACCTCAACATTGAAAAACACCAACAAATTCAAAAATAACCTCAACATTGAAAAACAACAACAACCTCAACATTGAAAAACACCAACAAATTCAACAACAACCTCGAAATTGAAAAACACCAACAAATTCAACAACAACCTCAACATTGAAAAACAACAACAACCTCAGCATTGAAAAACACCAACAAATTCAACAACAACCTCAACATTGAAAAACAACAACAACCTCAACATTGAAAAACACCAACAAATTCAACAACAACCTCAACATTGAAAAACACCAACACATTCAACAACAACCTCAGCATTGAAAAACAACAACAACCTCAACATTGAAAAACACCAACAAATTCAACAACAACCTCAACATTGAAAAACAACAAGAACCTCAACATTGAAAAACACCAACAAATTCAACAACAACTTCAACATTGATAAACACCAACAAATTCAACAACAACCTCGAAATTGAAAAACACCAACAAATTCAACAACAACCTCAACATTGAAAAACAACAACAACTTCAACATTGAAAAACACCAACAAATTCAAAAACAACCTCAACATTGAAAAACAACAACAACCTCAACATTGAAAAACACCAACAAATTCAACAACAACCTCAATATTGAAAAACACCAACAATTTCAACAACAACCTCAACATTGAAAAACAACAACAACCTCAACATTGAAAAACTCCAACAAATTCAACAACAACCTCAACATTGAAAAACAGCAACAACCTCAACATTGAAAAACACCAACAAATTCAACAACAACTTCAACATTGAAAAACACCAACAAATTCAACAACAACCTCAACATTGAAAAACAACCACAAACTCAACATTGAAAAACACCAACAAATTCAACAACAACCTCAACATGGAAAACAACAACAACCTCAACATTGAAAAACACCAACAAATTCAACAATAACCTCAACATTGAAAAACAATAACAACCTCAACATTGAAAAACACCAACAAATTCAAGAACAACCTCGAAATTGAAAAACACCAACAAATTCAACAACAACCTCAACATTGAAAAACAACAACAACCTCAACATTGAAAAACACCAACAAATTCAACAACAACCTCAACATTGAAAAACACCAACAAATTTAACAACAACCTCAACATTGAAAAACAACAACAACCTCAACATTGAAAAACACCAACAAATTCAACAACAACCTCAACATTGAAAACCAACAACAACCTCAACATTGAAAAACACCAACAAATTCAACAACAACCTCAACATTGAAAAACAACAACAAACTCAACATTGAAAAACACCAACAAATTCAACAACAACCTGAACATTGAAAAACAACAACAACCTCAACATTGAAAAACACCAACAAATTCAACAATAACCTCAACATTGAAAAACAACAACAACCTCAACATTGAAAAACACCAACAAATTCAACAACAACGTCGAAATTGAAAAACACCAACAAATTCAACAACAACCTCAACATTGAAAAACAACAACAACCTCAACATTGAAAAACACCAACAAATTCAACAACAACCTCAACATTGAAAAACAACAACAAATTCAACAACAACCTCAGCATTGAAAAACAACAACAACCTCAACATTGAAAAACACCAACAAATTCAACAACAACCTCAACATTGAAAAACAACAACAACCTCAACATTGAAAAACACCAACAAATTCAGCAACAACTTCAACATTGAAAAACACCAACAAATTCAACAACAACCTCAACATTGAAAAACACCAACAAATTCAACAACAACCTCAACATTGAAAAACAACAACAACCTCAACATCGAAAAACACCAACAAATTCAACAACAACCTCAAAATTGAAAAACAACAACAACCTCAACATTGAAAAACACCAACAAATTCAACAACAACCTCAACATTTAAAAACACCAACAATTTCAACAACAACCTCAACATTGAAAAACACCAACAACCTCAACATTGAAAAACACCAACAAATTCAACAACAACCTCAACATTGAAAAACAACAACAACCTCAACATTGAAAAACACCAACAAATTCAACAACAACCTCAACATTGAAAAACAACAACAAACTAAACATTGAAAAACACCAACAAATTCAACAACAACCTCAACATTGAAAAACAACAACAAACTCAACATTGAAAAACACCAACAAATTCAACAACAACCTCAACATTGAAAAACAATAGCAACCTCAACATTGAAAAACACCAACAAATTCAAAAATAACCTCAACATTGAAAAACAACAACAACCTCAACATTGAAAAACACCAACAAATTCAACAACAACCTCGAAATTGAAAAACACCAACAAATTCAACAACAACCTCAACATTGAAAAACAACAACAACCTCAGCATTGAAAAACACCAACAAATTCAACAACAACCTCAACATTGAAAAACAACAACAACCTCAACATTGAAAAACACCAACAAATTCAACAACAACCTCAACATTGAAAAACACCAACACATTCAACAACAACCTCAGCATTGAAAAACAACAACAACCTCAACATTGAAAAACACCAACAAATTCAACAACAACCTCAACATTGAAAAACAACAAGAACCTCAACATTGAAAAACACCAACAAATTCAACAACAACTTCAACATTGATAAACACCAACAAATTCAACAACAACCTCGAAATTGAAAAACACCAACAAATTCAACAACAACCTCAACATTGAAAAATAACAACAACTTCAACATTGAAAAACACCAACAAATTCAAAAACAACCTCAACATTGAAAAACAACAACAACCTCAACATTGAAAAACACCAACAAATTCAACAACAACCTCAATATTGAAAAACACCAACAATTTCAACAACAACCTCAACATTGAAAAACAACAACAACCTCAACATTGAAAAACTCCAACAAATTCAACAACAACCTCAACATTGAAAAACAGCAACAACCTCAACATTGAAAAACACCAACAAATTCAACAACAACCTCAACATTGAAAAACACCAACAAATTCAACAACAACCTCAACATTGAAAAACAACCACAAACTCAACATTGAAAAACACCAACAAATTCAACAACAACCTCAACATGGAAAACAACAACAACCTCAACATTGAAAAACACCAACAAATTCAACAATAACCTCAACATTGAAAAACAATAACAACCTCAACATTGAAAAACACCAACAAATTCAAGAACAACCTCGAAATTGAAAAACACCAACAAATTCAACAACAACCTCAACATTGAAAAACAACAACAACCTCAACATTGAAAAACACCAACAAATTCAACAACAACCTCAACATTGAAAAACACCAACAAATTTAACAACAACCTCAACATTGAAAAACAACAACAACCTCAACATTGAAAAACACCAACAAATTCAACAACAACCTCAACATTGAAAACCAACAACAACCTCAACATTGAAAAACACCAACAAATTCAACAACAACCTCAACATTGAAAAACAACAACAAACTCAACATTGAAAAACACCAACAAATTCAACAACAACCTGAACATTGAAAAACAACAACAACCTCAACATTGAAAAACACCAACAAATTCAACAATAACCTCAACATTGAAAAACAACAACAACCTCAACATTGAAAAACACCAACAAATTCAACAACAACGTCGAAATTGAAAAACACCAACAAATTCAACAACAACCTCAACATTGAAAAACAACAACAACCTCAACATTGAAAAACACCAACAAATTCAACAACAACCTCAACATTGAAAAACAACAACAAATTCAACAACAACCTCAGCATTGAAAAACAACAACAACCTCAACATTGAAAAACACCAACAAATTCAACAACAACCTCAACATTGAAAAACAACAACAACCTCAACATTGAAAAACACCAACAAATTCAGCAACAACTTCAACATTGAAAAACACCAACAAATTCAACAACAACCTCAACATTGAAAAACACCAACAAATTCAACAACAACCTCAACATTGAAAAACAATAACAACCTCAACATCGAAAAACACCAACAAATTCAACAACAACCTCCAAATTGAAAAACAACAACAACCTCAACATTGAAAAACACCAACAAATTCAACAACAACCTCAACATTTAAAAACACCAACAATTTCAACAACAACCTCAACATTGAAAAACAACAACAATCTCAACATTGAAAAACACCAACAAATTCAACAACAACCTCAACATTGAAAAACAGCAACAACCTCAACATTGAAAAACACCAACAAATTCAACAACAACTTCAACATTGAAAAACACCAACAAATTCAACAACAACCTCGACATTGAAAAACACCATCAAATTCATCAACAACCTCAATATTGAAAAACAACAACAACCTCAACATTGAAAAACACCAACAAATTCAACAGAAACTTCAACATTGAAAACACCAACAAATTCAACAACAACCTCAACATTGAAAAACACCAACAAATTCAACAATAACCTCAACATTGAAAAACAACAACAACCTCAACATTGAAAAACACCAACAAATTCAACAACAACGTCGAAATTGAAAAACACCAACAAATTCAACAACAGCCTCAACATTGAAAAACAACAACAACGTCAACATTGAAAAACACCAACAAATTCAACAACAACCTCAACATTGAAAAACAACAACAACCTCAACATTGAAAAACACCAACAAATTCAACAACAACCTCAACATTGAAAAACACCAACAAATTCAACAACAACCTCAGCAGTGAAAAACAACAACAACCTCAACATTGAAAAACACCAACAAATTCAACAACAACCTCAACATTGAAAAACAACAACAACCTCAACATTGAAAAACACCAACAAATTCAACAACAACTTCAACATTGAAAAACACCAACAAATTCAACAACAACCTCAACATTGAAAAACACCAACAAATTCAACAACAACCTCAACATTGAAAAACAACAACAACCTCAACATTGAAAAACACCAACAAATTAAACAACAACCTCAAAATTGAAAAACAACAACAACCTCAACATTGAAAAACACCAACAAATTCAACAACAACCTCAACATTTAAAAACACCAACAATTTCAACAACAACCTCAACATTGAAAAACAACAACAATCTCAACATTGAAAAACACCAACAAATTCAACAACAACCTCAACATTGAAAAACAGCAACAACCTCAACATTGAAAAACACCAACAAATTCAACAACAACTTCAACATTGAAAAACACCAACAAATTCAACAACAACCTCGACATTGAAAAACACCATCAAATTCAACAACAACCTCAATATTGAAAAACAACAACAACCTCAACATTGAAAAACACCAACAAATTCAACAGAAACTTCAACATTGAAAACACCAACAAATTCAACAACAACCTCAACATTTAAAAACGCCAACAAATTCAACAACAACCTGAACATTGAAAAAAAACAACCTCAACATTGAAAAACACCTACAAATTCAACAAAAAATTCAACATTGAAAAACACCAACAAATTCAACAACAACTTCAACATTGAAAAACACCAACAAATTCAACAACAACCTCAACATTGAAAAACAACCACAAACTCAACATTGAAAAACACCAACAAATTCAACAACAACCTCAACATGGAAAACAACAACAACCTCAACATTGAAAAACACCAACAAATTCAACAATAACCTCAACATTGAAAAACAATAACAACCTCAACATTGAAAAACACCAACAAATTCAAGAACAACCTCGAAATTGAAAAACACCAACAAATTCAACAACAACCTCAACATTGAAAAACAACAACAACCTCAACATTGAAAAACACCAACAAATTCAACAACAACCTCAACATTGAAAAACACCAACAAATTTAACAACAACCTCAACATTGAAAAACAACAACAACGTCAACATTGAAAAACACCAACAAATTCAACAACAACCTCAACATTGAAAACCAACAACAACCTCAACATTGAAAAACACCAACAAATTCAACAACAACCTCAACATTGAAAAACAACAACAAACTCAACATTGAAAAACACCAACAAATTCAACAACAACCTGAACATTGAAAAACAACAACAACCTCAACATTGAAAAACACCAACAAATTCAACAATAACCTCAACATTGAAAAACAACAACAACCTCAACATTGAAAAACACCAACAAATTCAACAACAACGTCGAAATTGAAAAACACCAACAAATTCAACAACAACCTCAACATTGAAAAACAACAACAACCTCAACATTGAAAAACACCAACAAATTCAACAACAACCTCAACATTGAAAAACAACAACAACCTCAACATTGAAAAACACCAACAAATTCAACAACAACCTCAACATTGAAAAACACCAACAAATTCAACAACAACCTCAGCATTGAAAAACAACAACAACCTCAACATTGAAAAACACCAACAAATTCAACAACAACCTCAACATTGAAAAACAACAACAACCTCAACATTGAAAAACACCAACAAATTCAGCAACAACTTCAACATTGAAAAACACCAACAAATTCAACAACAACCTCAACATTGAAAAGCACCAACAAATTCAACAACAACCTCAACATTGAAAAACAACAACAACCTCAACATCGAAAAACACCAACAAATTCAACAACAACCTCAAAATTGAAAAACAACAACAACCTCAACATTGAAAAACACCAACAAATTCAACAACAACCTCAACATTTAAAAACACCAACAATTTCAACAACAACCTCAACATTGAAAAACAACAACAATCTCAACATTGAAAAACACCAACAAATTCAACAACAACCTCAACATTGAAAAACAGCAACAACCTCAACATTGAAAAACACCAACAAATTCAACAACAACTTCAACATTGAAAAACACCAACAAATTCAACAACAACCTCGACATTGAAAAACACCATCAAATTCATCAACAACCTCAATATTGAAAAACAACAACAACCTCAACATTGAAAAACACCAACAAATTCAACAGAAACTTCAACATTGAAAACACCCGCAAATTCAACAACAACCTCAACATTGAAAAACACCAACAAATTCAACAATAACCTCAACATTGAAAAACAACAACAACCTCAACATTGAAAAACACCAACAAATTCAACAACAACGTCGAAATTGAAAAACACCAACAAATTCAACAACAGCCTCAACATTGAAAAACAACAACAACCTCAACATTGAAAAACACCAACAAATTCAACAACAACCTCAACATTGAAAAACAACAACAACCTCAACATTGAAAAACACCAACAAATTCAACAACAACCTCAACATTGAAAAACACCAACAAATTCAACAACAACCTCAGCAGTGAAAAACAACAACAACCTCAACATTGAAAAACACCAACAAATTCAACAACAACCTCAACATTGAAAAACAACAACAACCTCTACATTGAAAAACACCAACAAATTCAACAACAACTTCAACATTGAAAAACACCAACAAATTCAACAACAACCTCAACATTGAAAAACACCAACAAATTCAACAACAACCTCAACATTGAAAAACAACAACAACCTCAACATTGAAAAACACCAACAAATTAAACAACAACCTCAAAATTGAAAAACAACAACAACCTCAACATTGAAAAACACCAACAAATTCAACAACAACCTCAACATTTAAAAGCACCAACAATTTCAACAACAACCTCAACATTGAAAAACAACAACAATCTCAACATTGAAAAACACCAACAAATTCAACAACAACCTCAACATTGAAAAACAGCAACAACCTCAACATTGAAAAACACCAACAAATTCAACAACAACGTCGAAATTGAAAAACACCAACAAATTCAACAACAACCTCAACATTGAAAAACAACAACAACCTCAACATTGAAAAACACCAACAAATTCAACAACAACCTCAACATTGAAAAACAACAACAACCTCAACATTGAAAAACACCAACAAATTCAACAACAACCTCAACATTGAAAAACACCAACAAATTCAACAACAACCTCAGCATTGAAAAACAACAACAACCTCAACATTGAAAAACACCAACAAATTCAACAACAACCTCAACATTGAAAAACAACAACAACCTCAACATTGAAAAACACCAACAAATTCAGCAACAACTTCAACATTGAAAAACACCAAGAAATTCAACAACAACCTCAACATTGAAAAACACCAACAAATTCAACAACAACCTCAACATTGAAAAACAACAACAACCTCAACATCGAAAAACACCAACAAATTCAACAACAACCTCAAAATTGAAAAACAACAACAACCTCAACATTGAAAAACACCAACAAATTCAACAACAACCTCAACATTTAAAAACACCAACAATTTCAACAACAACCTCAACATTGAAAAACAACAACAATCTCAACATTGAAAAACACCAACAAATTCAACAACAACCTCAACATTGAAAAACAGCAACAACCTCAACATTGAAAAACACCAACAAATTCAACAACAACTTCAACATTGAAAAACACCAACAAATTCAACAACAACCTCGACATTGAAAAACAACATCAAATTCATCAACAACCTCAATATTGAAAAACAACAACAACCTCAACATTGAAAAACACCAACAAATTCAACAGAAACTTCAACATTGAAAACACCAACAAATTCAACAACAACCTCAACATTGAAAAACACCAACAAATTCAACAATAACCTCAACATTGAAAAACAACAACAACCTCAACATTGAAAAACACCAACAAATTCAACAACAACGTCGAAATTGAAAAACACCAACAAATTCAACAACAGCCTCAACATTGAAAAACAACAACAACCTCAACATTGAAAAACACCAACAACTTCAACAACAACGTCAACATTGAAAAACAACAACAACCTCAACATTGAAAAACACCAACAAATTCAACAACAACCTCAACATTGAAAAACACCAACAAATTCAACAACAACCTCAGCAGTGAAAAACAACAACAACCTCAACATTGAAAAACACCAACAAATTCAACAACAACCTCAACATTGAAAAACAACAACAACCTCAACATTGAAAAACACCAACAAATTCAACAACAACTTCAACATTGAAAAACACCAACAAATTCAACAACAACCTCAACATTGAAAAACACCAACAAATTCAACAACAACCTCAACATTGAAAAACAACAACAACCTCAACATTGAAAAACACCAACAAATTAAACAACAACCTCAAAATTGAAAAACAACAACAACCTCAACATTGAAAAACACCAACAAATTCAACAACAACCTCAACATTTAAAAACACCAACAATTTCAACAACAACCTCAACATTGAAAAACAACAACAATCTCAACATTGAAAAACACCAACAAATTCAACAACAACCTCAACATTGAAAAACAGCAACAACCTCAACATTGAAAAACACCAACAAATTCAACAACAACTTCAACATTGAAAAACACCAACAAATTCAACAACAACCTCGACATTGAAAAACACCATCAAATTCAACAACAACCTCAATATTGAAAAACAACAACAACCTCAACATTGAAAAACACCAACAAATTCAACAGAAACTTCAACATTGAAAACACCAACAAATTCAACAACAACCTCAACATTTAAAAACGCCAACGAATTCAACAACAACCTCAACATTGAAAAAAAACAACCTCAACATTGAAAAACACCAACTAAATCAACAAAAAATTCAACATTGAAAAACACCAACAAATTCAACAACAACCCCGACATTGAAAAACACCAACAAATTCAACAACAACCTCAACTTTGAAAAACAACAACAACCTCATCATGGAAAAACACCAACAAATTCAACAACAACCTCAACATTGAAAAACAACAACATCCTCAAAATTGAAAAACACCAACAAATTCAACAACAACCCCAACATTTAAAAACAACAACAACCTCAGCATTGAAAAACACCAGCAAATTCAACAAGAACCTCAACATTGAAAAACACCAACAAATTCAACAACAACCTCAACATTGAAAAACACCAAAAAACTCAACAACAACCTCAACATTGAAAAACAACAACAACCTCAACATTGAAAAAACACCAACAAATTCAACAACAACCTCAACATTGAAAAACACCAACAAATTCAACAACAACCTCAACATTGAAAAACACCAACAACCTCAACATTGAAAAACACCAACAAATTCAACAACAACCTCAACATTGAAAAACAACAACAACCTCAACATTGAAAAACACCAACAAATTCAACAACAACCTCAACATTGAAAAACAACAACAAATTAAACATTGAAAAACACCAACAAATTCAAAAACAACCTCAACATTGAAAAACAACAACAAACTCAACATTGAAAAACACCAACAAATTCAACAACAACCTCAACATTGAAAAACATCAACAACCTCAACATTGAAAAACACCAACAAATTCAACAATAACCTCAACATTGAAAAACAACAACAACCTCAACATTGAAAAAACACCAACAAATTCAACAACAACCTCGAAATTGAAAAACACCAACAAATTCAACAACAACCTCAACATTGAAAAACAACAACAACCTCAGCATTGAAAAACACCTACAAATTCAACAACAACCTCAACATTGAAAAACAACAACAACCTCAACATTGAAAAACACCAACAAATTCAACAACAACCTCAACATTGAAAAACACCAACAAATTCAACAACAACCTCAGCATTGAAAAACAACAACAACCTCAACATTGAAAAACACCAACAAATTCAACAACAACCTCAACATTGAAAAACAACAACAACGTCAACATTGAAAAGCACCAACAAATTCAACAACAACTTCAACATTGATAAACACCAACAAATTCAACAACAACCTCGAAATTGAAAAACACCAACAAATTCAACAACAACCTCAACATTGAAAAACAACAACAACTTCAACATTGAAAAACACCAACAAATTCAAAAAACAACCTCAAAATTGAAAAACAACAACAACCTCAATATTGAAAAACACCAACAAATTCAACAACAACCTCAACATTGAAAAAAAACAACCTCAACATTGAAAAACACCTACAAATTCAACAAAAAATTCAACATTGAAAAACACCAACAAATTCAACAACAACTTCAACATTGAAAAACACCAACAAATTCAACAACAACCTCAACATTGAAAAACAACCACAAACTCAACATTGAAAAACACCAACAAATTCAACAACAACCTCAACATGGAAAACAACAACACCCTCAACATTGAAAAACACCAACAAATTCAACAATAACCTCAACATTGAAAAACAATAACAACCTCAACATTGAAAAACACCAACAAATTCAAGAACAACCTCGAAATTGAAAAACACCAACAAATTCAACAACAACCTCAACATTGAAAAACAACAACAACCTCAACATTGAAAAACACCAACAAATTCAACAACAACCTCAACATTGAAAAACACCAACAAATTTAACAACAACCTCAACATTGAAAAACAACAACAACCTCAACATTGAAAAACACCAACAAATTCAACAACAACCTCAACATTGAAAACCAACAACAACCTCAACATTGAAAAACACCAACAAATTCAACAACAACCTCAACATTGAAAAACAACAACAAACTCAACATTGAAAAACACCAACAAATTCAGCAACAACCTCGACATTGAAAAACACCATCAAATTCAACAACAACCTCAATATTGAAAAACAACAACAACCTCAACATTGAAAAACACCAACAAATTCAACAGAAATTTCAACATTGAAAACACCAACAAATTCAACAACAACCTCAACATTTAAAAACGCCAACGAATTCAACAACAACCTCTACATTGAAAAAAAACAACCTCAACATTGAAAAACACCAACAAATTCAACAAAAAATTCAACATTGAAAAACACCAACAAATTCAACAACAACCCCGACATTGAAAAACACCAACAAATTCAACAACAACCTCAACTTTGAAAAACAACAACAACCTCATCATGGAAAAACACCAACAAATTCAACAACAACCTCAACATTGAAAAACAACAACATCCTCAAAATTGAAAAACACCAACAAATTCAACAACAACCCCAACATTTAAAAACAACAACAACCTCAGCATTGAAAAACACCAGCAAATTCAACAACAACCTCAACATTGAAAAACACCAACAAATTCAACAACAACCTCAACATTGAAAAACACCAAAAAACTCAACAACAACCTCAACATTGAAAAACAACAACAACCTCAACATTGAAAAACACCAACAAATTCAACAACAACCTCAACATTGAAAAACACCAACAAATTCAACAACAACCTCAACATTGAAAAACACCAACAACCTCAACATTGAAAAACACCAACAAATTCAACAACAACCTCAACATTGAAAAACAACAACAACCTCAACATTGAAAAACACCAACAAATTCAACAACAACCTCAACATTGAAAAACAACAACAAATTAAACATTGAAAAACACCAACAAATTCAAAAACAACCTCAACATTGAAAAACAACAACAAACTCAACATTGAAAAACACCAACAAATTCAACAACAACCTCAACATTGAAAAACATCAACAACCTCAACATTGAAAAACACCAACAAATTCAACAATAACCTCAACATTGAAAAACAACAACAACCTCAACATTGAAAAACACCAACAAATTCAACAACAACCTCGAAATTGAAAAACACCAACAAATTCAACAACAACCTCAACATTGAAAAACAACAACAACCTCAGCATTGAAAAACACCTACAAATTCAACAACAACCTCAACATTGAAAAACAACAACAACCTCAACATTGAAAAACACCAACAAATTCAACAACAACCTCAATATTGAAAAACACCAACAAATTCAACAACAACCTCAGCATTGAAAAACAACAACAACCTCAACATTGAAAAACACCAACAAATTCAACAACAACCTCAACATTGAAAAACAACAACAACGTCAACATTGAAAAGCACCAACAAATTCAACAACAACTTCAACATTGATAAACACCAACAAATTCAACAACAACCTCGAAATTGAAAAACACCAACAAATTCAACAACAACCTCAACATTGAAAAACAACAACAACTTCAACATTGAAAAACACCAACAAATTCAAAAACAACCTCAAAATTGAAAAACAACAACAACCTCAATATTGAAAAACACCAACAAATTCAACAACAACCTCAACATTGAAAAAAAACAACCTCAACATTGAAAAACACCTACAAATTCAACAAAAAATTCAACATTGAAAAACACCAACAAATTCAACAACAACTTCAACATTGAAAAACACCAACAAATTCAACAACAACCTCAACATTGAAAAACAACCACAAACTCAACATTGAAAAACACCAACAAATTCAACAACAACCTCAACATGGAAAACAACAACAACCTCAACATTGAAAAACACCAACAAATTCAACAATAACCTCAACATTGAAAAACAATAACAACCTCAACATTGAAAAACACCAACAAATTCAAGAACAACCTCGAAATTGAAAAACACCAACAAATTCAACAACAACCTCAACATTGAAAAACAACAACAACCTCAACATTGAAAAACACCAACAAATTCAACAACAACCTCAACATTGAAAAACACCAACAAATTTAACAACAACCTCAACATTGAAAAACAACAACAACCTCAACATTGAAAAACACCAACAAATTCAACAACAACCTCAACATTGAAAACCAACAACAACCTCAACATTGAAAAACACCAACAAATTCAACAACAACCTCAACATTGAAAAACAACAACAAACTCAACATTGAAAAACACCAACAAATTCAACAACAACCTGAACATTGAAAAACAACAACAACCTCAACATTGAAAAACACCAACAAATTCAACAATAACCTCAACATTGAAAAACAACAACAACCTCAACATTGAAAAACACCAACAAATTCAACAACAACGTCGAAATTGAAAAACACCAACAAATTCAACAACAACCTCAACATTGAAAAACAACAACAACCTCAACATTGAAAAACACCAACAAATTCAACAACAACCTCAACATTGAAAAACAACAACAACCTCAACATTGAAAAACACCAACAAATTCAACAACAACCTCAACATTGAAAAACACCAACAAATTCAACAACAACCTCAGCATTGAAAAACAACAACAACCTCAACATTGAAAAACACCAACAAATTCAACAACAACCTCAACATTGAAAAACAACAACAACCTCAACATTGAAAAACACCAACAAATTCAGCAACAACTTCAACATTGAAAAACACCAACAAATTCAACAACAACCTCAACATTGAAAAACACCAACAAATTCAACAACAACCTCAACATTGAAAAACAACAACAACCTCAACATCGAAAAACACCAACAAATTCAACAACAACCTCAAAATTGAAAAACAACAACAACCTCAACATTGAAAAACACCAACAAATTCAACAACAACCTCAACATTTAAAAACACCAACAATTTCAACAACAACCTCAACATTGAAAAACAACAACAATCTCAACATTGAAAAACACCAACAAATTCAACAACAACCTCAACATTGAAAAACAGCAACAACCTCAACATTGAAAAACACCAACAAATTCAACAACAACTTCAACATTGAAAAACACCAACAAATTCAACAACAACCTCGACATTGAAAAACACCATCAAATTCATCAACAACCTCAATATTGAAAAACAACAACAACCTCAACATTGAAAAACACCAACAAATTCAACAGAAACTTCAACATTGAAAACACCCACAAATTCAACAACAACCTCAACATTGAAAAACACCAACAAATTCAACAATAACCTCAACATTGAAAAACAACAACAACCTCAACATTGAAAAACACCAACAAATTCAACAACAACGTCGAAATTGAAAAACACCAACAAATTCAACAACAGCCTCAACATTGAAAAACAACAACAACCTCAACATTGAAAAACACCAACAAATTAAACAACAACCTCAACATTGAAAAACAACAACAACCTCAACATTGAAAAACACCAACAAATTCAACAACAACCTCAACATTGAAAAACACCAACAAATTCAACAACAACCTCAGCAGTGAAAAACAACAACAACCTCAACATTGAAAAACACCAACAAATTCAACAACAACCTCAACATTGAAAAACAACAACAACCTCTACATTGAAAAACACCAACAAATTCAACAACAACTTCAACATTGAAAAACACCAACAAATTCAACAACAACCTCAACATTGAAAAACACCAACAAATTCAACAACAACCTCAACATTGAAAAACAACAACAACCTCAACATTGAAAAACACCAACAAATTAAACAACAACCTCAAAATTGAAAAACAACAACAACCTCAACATTGAAAAACACCAACAAATTCAACAACAACCTCAACATTTAAAAACACCAACAATTTCAACAACAACCTCAACATTGAAAAACAACAACAATCTCAACATTGAAAAACACCAACAAATTCAACAACAACCTCAACATTGAAAAAGAGCAACAACCTCAACATTGAAAAACCCCAACAAATTCAACAACAACGTCGAAATTGAAAAACACCAACAAATTCAACAACAACCTCAACATTGAAAAACAACAACAACCTCAACATTGAAAAACACCAACAAATTCAACAACAACCTCAACATTGAAAAACAACAACAACCTCAACATTGAAAAACACCAACAAATTCAACAACAACCTCAACATTGAAAAACACCAACAAATTCAACAACAACCTCAGCATTGAAAAACAACAACAACCTCAACATTGAAAAACACCAACAAATTCAACAACAACCTCAACATTGAAAAACAACAACAACCTCAACATTGAAAAACACCAACAAATTCAGCAACAACTTCAACATTGAAAAACACCAAGAAATTCAACAACAACCTCAACATTGAAAAACACCAACAAATTCAACAACAACCTCAACATTGAAAAACAACAACAACCTCAACATCGAAAAACACCAACAAATTCAACAACAACCTCAAAATTGAAAAACAACAACAACCTCAACATTGAAAAACACCAACAAATTCAACAACAACCTCAACATTTAAAAACACCAACAATTTCAACAACAACCTCAACATTGAAAAACAACAACAATCTCAACATTGAAAAACACCAACAAATTCAACAACAACCTCAACATTGAAAAACAGCTACAACCTCAACATTGAAAAACACCAACAAATTCAACAACAACTTCAACATTGAAAAACACCAACAAATTCAACAACAACCTCGACATTGAAAAACAACATCAAATTCATCAACAACCTCAATATTGAAAAACAACAACAACCTCAACATTGAAAAACACCAACAAATTCAACAGAAACTTCAACATTGAAAACACCAACAAATTCAACAACAACCTCAACATTGAAAAACACCAACAAATTCAACAATAACCTCAACATTGAAAAACAACAACAACCTCAACATTGAAAAACACCAACAAATTCAACAACAACGTCGAAATTGAAAAACACCAACAAATTCAACAACAGCCTCAACATTGAAAAACAACAACAACCTCAACATTGAAAAACACCAACAACTTCAACAACAACCTCAACATTGAAAAACAACAACAACCTCAACATTGAAAAACACCAACAAATTCAACAACAACCTCAACATTGAAAAACACCAACAAATTCAACAACAACCTCAGCAGTGAAAAACAACAACAACCTCAACATTGAAAAACACCAACAAATTCAACAACAACCTCAACATTGAAAAACAACAACAACCTCAACATTGAAAAACACCAACAAATTCAACAACAACTTCAACATTGAAAAACACCAACAAATTCAACAACAACCTCAACATTGAAAAACACCAACAAATTCAACAACAACCTCAACATTGAAAAACAACAACAACCTCAACATTGAAAAACACCAACAAATTAAACAACAACCTCAAAATTGAAAAACAACAACAACCTCAACATTGAAAAACACCAACAAATTCAACAACAACCTCAACATTTAAAAACACCAACAATTTCAACAACAACCTCAACATTGAAAAACAACAACAATCTCAACATTGAAAAACACCAACAAATTCAACAACAACCTCAACATTGAAAAACAGCAACAACCTCAACATTGAAAAACACCAACAAATTCAACAACAACTTCAACATTGAAAAACACCAACAAATTCAACAACAACCTCGACATTGAAAAACACCATCAAATTCAACAACAACCTCAATATTGAAAAACAACAACAACCTCAACATTGAAAAACACCAACAAATTCAACAGAAACTTCAACATTGAAAACACCAACAAATTCAACAACAACCTCAACATTTAAAAACGCCAACGAATTCAACAACAACCTCAACATTGAAAAAAAACAACCTCAACATTGAAAAACACCAACAAATTCAACAAAAAATTCAACATTGAAAAACACCAACAAATTCAACAACAACCCCGACATTGAAAAACACCAACAAATTCAACAACAACCTCAACTTTGAAAAACAACAACAACCTCATCATGGAAAAACACCAACAAATTCAACAACAACCTCAACATTGAAAAACAACAACATCCTCAAAATTGAAAAACACCAACAAATTCAACAACAACCCCAACATTTAAAAACAACAACAACCTCAGCATTGAAAAACACCAGCAAATTCAACAACAACCTCAACATTGAAAAACACCAACAAATTCAACAACAACCTCAACATTGAAAAACACCAAAAAACTCAACAACAACCTCAACATTGAAAAACAACAACAACCTCAACATTGAAAAACACCAACAAATTCAACAACAACCTCAACATTGAAAAACACCAACAAATTCAACAACAACCTCAACATTGAAAAACACCAACAACCTCAACATTGAAAAACACCAACAAATTCAACAACAACCTCAACATTGAAAAACAACAACAACCTCAACATTGAAAAACACCAACAAATTCAACAACAACCTCAACATTGAAAAACAACAACAAATTAAACATTGAAAAACACCAACAAATTCAAAAACAACCTCAACATTGAAAAACAACAACAAACTCAACATTGAAAAACACCAACAAATTCAACAACAACCTCAACATTGAAAAACATCAACAACCTCAACATTGAAAAACACCAACAAATTCAACAATAACCTCAACATTGAAAAACAACAACAACCTCAACATTGAAAAACACCAACAAATTCAACAACAACCTCGAAATTGAAAAACACCAACAAATTCAACAACAACCTCAACATTGAAAAACAACAACAACCTCAGCATTGAAAAACACCTACAAATTCAACAACAACCTCAACATTGAAAAACAACAACAACCTCAACATTGAAAAACACCAACAAATTCAACAACAACCTCAACATTGAAAAACACCAACAAATTCAACAACAACCTCAGCATTGAAAAACAACAACAACCTCAACATTGAAAAACACCAACAAATTCAACAACAACCTCAACATTGAAAAACAACAACAACGTCAACATTGAAAAGCACCAACAAATTCAACAACAACTTCAACATTGATAAACACCAACAAATTCAACAACAACCTCGAAATTGAAAAACACCAACAAATTCAACAACAACCTCAACATTGAAAAACAACAACAATCTCAACATTGAAAAACTCCAACAAATTCAACAACAACCTCAACATTGAAAAACAGCAACAACCTCAAAATTGAAAAACACCAACAAATTCAACAACAACTTCAACATTGAAAAACACCAACAAATTCAACAACAACCTCAACATTGAAAAACAACCACAAACTCAACATTGAAAAACACCAACAAATTCAACAACAACCTCAACATGGAAAACAACAACAACCTCAACATTGAAAAACACCAACAAATTCAACAATAACCTCAACATTGAAAAACAATAACAACCTCAACATTGAAAAACACCAACAAATTCAAGAACAACCTCGAAATTGAAAAACACCAACAAATTCAACAACAACCTCAACATTGAAAAACACCAACAAATTCAACAACAACCTCAGCATTGAAAAACAACAACAACCTCAACATTGAAAAACACCAACAAATTCAACAACAACCTCAACATTGAAAAACAACAAGAACCTCAACATTGAAAAACACCAAGAAATTCAACAACAACTTCAACATTGATAAACACCAAGAAATTCAACAACAACCTCGAAATTGAAAAACACCAACAAATTCAAAAACAACCTCAAAATGGAAAAACAACAACAACCTCAACATTGAAAAACATCAACAAATTCAACAACAACCTCAATATTGAAAAACACCAACAATTTCAACAACAACCTCAACATTGAAAAACAACAACAACCTCAACATTGAAAAACACCAACAAATTCAACAACAACCTGAACATGGAAAACAACAACAACCTCAACATTGAAAAACAACAACAAATTCAACAATAACCTCAACATTGAAAAACAATAACAACCTCAACATTGAAAAACACCAACAAATTCAAGAACAACCTCGAAATTGAAAAACACCAACAAATTCAACAACAACCTCAACATTGAAAAACACCAACAACCTCAACATTGAAAAACACCAACAAATTCAACAACAACCTCAACATTGAAAAACAACAACAACCTCAACATTGAAAAACACCAACAAATTCAACAACAACCTCAACATTGAAAAACAACAACAAATTAAACATTGAAAAACACCAACAAATTCAAAAACAACCTCAACATTGAAAAACAACAACAAACTCAACATTGAAAAACACCAACAAATTCAACAACAACCTCAACATTGAAAAACATCAACAACCTCAACATTGAAAAACACCAACAAATTCAACAATAACCTCAACATTGAAAAACAACAACAACCTCAACATTGAAAAACACCAACAAATTCAACAACAACCTCGAAATTGAAAAACACCAACAAATTCAACAACAACCTCAACATTGAAAAACAACAACAACCTCAGCATTGAAAAACACCTACAAATTCAACAACAACCTCAACATTGAAAAACAACAACAACCTCAACATTGAAAAACACCAACAAATTCAACAACAACCTCAACATTGAAAAACACCAACAAATTCAACAACAACCTCAGCATTGAAAAACAACAACAACCTCAACATTGAAAAACACCAACAAATTCAACAACAACCTCAACATTGAAAAACAACAACAACGTCAACATTGAAAAGCACCAACAAATTCAACAACAACTTCAACATTGATAAACACCAACAAATTCAACAACAACCTCGAAATTGAAAAACACCAACAAATTCAACAACAACCTCAACATTGAAAAACAACAACAACTTCAACATTGAAAAACACCAACAAATTCAAAAACAACCTCAAAATTGAAAAACAACAACAACCTCAATATTGAAAAACACCAACAAATTCAACAACAACCTCAATATTGAAAAACACCAACAATTTCAACAACAACCTCAACATTGAAAAACAACAACAATCTCAACATTGAAAAACTCCAACAAATTCAACAACAACCTCAACATTGAAAAACAGCAACAACCTCAACATTGAAAAACACCAACAAATTCAACAACAACTTCAACATTGAAAAACACCAACAAATTCAACAACAACCTCAACATTGAAAAACAACCACAAACGCAACATTGAAAAACACCAACAAATTCAACAACAACCTCAACATGGAAAACAACAACAACCTCAACATTGAAAAACACCAACAAATTCAACAATAACCTCAACATTGAAAAACAATAACAACCTCAACATTGAAAAACACCAACAAATTCAAGAACAACCTCGAAATTGAAAAACACCAACAAATTCAACAATAACCTCAACATTGAAAAACACCAACAAATTCAACAAAAACCTCAGCATTGAAAAACAACAACAACCTCAACATTGAAAAACACCAACAAATTCAACAACAACCTCAGCAGTGAAAAACAACAACAACCTCAACATTGAAAAACACCAACAAATTCAACAACAACCTCAACATTGAAGAACAACAACAACCTCAACATTGAAAAACACCAACAAATTCAACAACAACTTCAACATTGAAAAACACCAACAAATTCAACAACAACCTCAACATTGAAAAACACCAACAAATTCAACAACAACCTCAACATTGAAAAACAACAACAACCTCAACATTGAAAAACACCAACAAATTAAACAACAACCTCAAAATTGAAAAACAACAACAACCTCAACATTGAAAAACACCAACAAATTCAACAACAACCTCAACATTTAAAAACACCAACAATTTCAACAACAACCTCAACATTGAAAAACAACAACAATCTCAACATTGAAAAACACCAACAAATTCAACAACAACCTCAACATTGAAAAACAGCAACAACCTCAACATTGAAAAACACCAACAAATTCAACAACAACTTCAACATTGAAAAACACCAACAAATTCAACAACAACCTCGACATTGAAAAACACCATCAAATTCAACAACAACCTCAATATTGAAAAACAACAACAACCTCAACATTGAAAAACACCAACAAATTCAACAGAAACTTCAACATTGAAAACACCAACAAATTCAACAACAACCTCAACATTTAAAAACGCCAACGAATTCAACAACAACCTCAACATTGAAAAAAAACAACCTCAACATTGAAAAACACCAACAAATTCAACAAAAAATTCAACATTGAAAAACACCAACAAATTCAACAACAACCCCGACATTGAAAAACACCAACAAATTCAACAACAACCTCAACTTTGAAAAACAACAACAACCTCATCATGGAAAAACACCAACAAATTCAACAACAACCTCAACATTGAAAAACAACAACATCCTCAAAATTGAAAAACACCAACAAATTCAACAACAACCCCAACATTTAAAAACAACAACAACCTCAGCATTGAAAAACACCAGCAAATTCAACAACAACCTCAACATTGAAAAACACCAACAAATTCAACAACAACCTCAACATTGAAAAACACCAAAAAACTCAACAACAACCTCAACATTGAAAAACAACAACAACCTCAACATTGAAAAACACCAACAAATTCAACAACAACCTCAACATTGAAAAACACCAACAAATTCAACAACAACCTCAACATTGAAAAACACCAACAACCTCAACATTGAAAAACACCAACAAATTCAACAACAACCTCAACATTGAAAAACAACAACAACCTCAACATTGAAAAACACCAACAAATTCAACAACAACCTCAACATTGAAAAACAACAACAAATTAAACATGGAAAAACACCAACAAATTCAAAAACAACCTCAACATTGAAAAACAACAACAAACTCAACATTGAAAAACACCAACAAATTCAACAACAACCTCAACATTGAAAAACATCAACAACCTCAACATTGAAAAACACCAACAAATTCAACAATAACCTCAACATTGAAAAACATCAACAACCTCAACATTGAAAAACACCAACAAATTCAACAACAACCTCGAAATTGAAAAACACCAACAAATTCAACAACAACCTCAACATTGAAAAACAACAACAACCTCAGCATTGAAAAACACCTACAAATTCAACAACAACCTCAACATTGAAAAACAACAACAACCTCAACATTGAAAAACACCAACAAATTCAACAACAACCTCAACATTGAAAAACACCAACAAATTCAACAACAACCTCAGCATTGAAAAACAACAACAACCTCAACATTGAAAAACACCAACAAATTCAACAACAACCTCAACATTGAAAAACAACAACAACGTCAACATTGAAAAGCACCAACAAATTCAACAACAACTTCAACATTGATAAACACCAACAAATTCAACAACAACCTCGAAATTGAAAAACACCAACAAATTCAACAACAACCTCAACATTGAAAAACAACAACAATCTCAACATTGAAAAACTCCAACAAATTCAACAACAACCTCAACATTGAAAAACAGCAACAACCTCAAAATTGAAAAACACCAACAAATTCAACAACAACTTCAACATTGAAAAACACCAACAAATTCAACAACAACCTCAACATTGAAAAACAACCACAAACTCAACATTGAAAAACACCAACAAATTCAACAACAACCTCAACATGGAAAACAACAACAACCTCAACATTGAAAAACACCAACAAATTCAACAATAACCTCAACATTGAAAAACAATAACAACCTCAACATTGAAAAACACCAACAAATTCAAGAACAACCTCGAAATTGAAAAACACCAACAAATTCAACAACAACCTCAACATTGAAAAACACCAACAAATTCAACAACAACCTCAGCATTGAAAAACAACAACAACCTCAACATTGAAAAACACCAACAAATTCAACAACAACCTCAACATTGAAAAACAACAAGAACCTCAACATTGAAAAACACCAAGAAATTCAACAACAACTTCAACATTGATAAACACCAAGAAATTCAACAACAACCTCGAAATTGAAAAACACCAACAAATTCAAAAACAACCTCAAAATGGAAAAACAACAACAACCTCAACATTGAAAAACATCAACAAATTCAACAACAACCTCAATATTGAAAAACACCAACAATTTCAACAACAACCTCAACATTGAAAAACAACAACAACCTCAACATTGAAAAACACCAACAAATTCAACAACAACCTGAACATGGAAAACAACAACAACCTCAACATTGAAAAACACCAACAAATTCAACAATAACCTCAACATTGAAAAACAACAACAACCTCAACATTGAAAAACACCAACAAATTCAACAACAACCTCGAAATTGAAAAACACCAACAAATTCAACAACAACCTCAACATTGAAAAACAACAACAACCTCAGCATTGAAAAACACCTACAAATTCAACAACAACCTCAACATTGAAAAACAACAACAACCTCAACATTGAAAAACACCAACAAATTCAACAACAACCTCAACATTGAAAAACACCAACAAATTCAACAACAACCTCAGCATTGAAAAACAGCAACAACCTCAACATTGAAAAACACCAACAAATTCAACAACAACCTCAACATTGAAAAACAACAACAACGTCAACATTGAAAAGCACCAACAAATTCAACAACAACTTCAACATTGATAAACACCAACAAATTCAACAACAACCTCGAAATTGAAAAACACCAACAAATTCAACAACAACCTCAACATTGAAAAACAACAACAACTTCAACATTGAAAAACACCAACAAATTCAAAAACAACCTCAAAATTGAAAAACAACAACAACCTCAATATTGAAAAACACCAACAAATTCAACAACAACCTCAATATTGAAAAACACCAACAATTTCAACAACAACCTCAACATTGAAAAACAACAACAATCTCAACATTGAAAAACTCCAACAAATTCAACAACAACCTCAACATTGAAAAACAGCAACAACCTCAACATTGAAAAACACCAACAAATTCAACAACAACTTCAACATTGAAAAACACCAACAAATTCAACAACAACCTCAACATTGAAAAACAACCACAAACTCAACATTGAAAAACACCAACAAATTCAACAACAACCTCAACATGGAAAACAACAACAACCTCAACATTGAAAAACACCAACAAATTCAACAATAACCTCAACATTGAAAAACAATAACAACCTCAACATTGAAAAACACCAACAAATTCAAGAACAACCTCGAAATTGAAAAACACCAACAAATTCAACAATAACCTCAACATTGAAAAACACCAACAAATTCAACAAAAACCTCAGCATTGAAAAACAACAACAACCTCAACATTGAAAAACACCAACAAATTCAACAACAACCTCAACATTGAAAAACAACAAGAACCTCAACATTGAAAAACACCAAGAAATTCAACAACAACTTCAACATTGATAAACACCAACAAATTCAACAACAACCTCGAAATTGAAAAACACCAACAAATTCAACAACAACCTCAACTTTGAAAAACAACAACAACTTCAACATTGAAAAACACCAACAAATTCAAAAACAACCTCAAAATGGAAAAACAAGAACAACCTCAACATTGAAAAACATCAACAAATTCAACAACAACCTCAATATTGAAAAACACCAACAATTTCAACAACAACCTCAACATTGAAAAACAACAACAACCTCAACATTGAAAAACACCAACAAATTCAACAACAACCTCAACATGGAAAACAACAACAACCTCAACATTGAAAAACACCAACAACCTCAACATTGAAAAACACCAACAAATTCAACAACAACCTCAACATTGAAAAACAACAACAACCTCAACATTGAAAAACACCAACAAATTCAACAACAACCTCAACATTGAAAAACAAAAACAAATTAAACATTGAAAAACACCAACAAATTCAAAAACAACCTCAACATTGAAAAACAACAACAAACTCAACATTGAAAAACACCAACAAATTCAACAACAACCTCAACATTGAAAAACATCAACAACCTCAACATTGAAAAACACCAACAAATTCAACAATAACCTCAACATTGAAAAACAACAACAACCTCAACATTGAAAAACACCAACAAATTCAACAACAACCTCGAAATTGAAAAACACCAACAAATTCAACAACAACCTCAACATTGAAAAACAACAACAACCTCAGCATTGAAAAACACCTACAAATTCAACAACAACCTCAACATTGAAAAACAACAACAACCTCAACATTGAAAAACACCAACAAATTCAACAACAACCTCAACATTGAAAAACACCAACAAATTCAACAACAACCTCAGCATTGAAAAACAACAACAACCTCAACATTGAAAAACACCAACAAATTCAACAACAACCTCAACATTGAAAAACAACAACAACGTCAACATTGAAAAGCACCAACAAATTCAACAACAACTTCAACATTGATAAACACCAACAAATTCAACAACAACCTCGAAATTGAAAAACACCAACAAATTCAACAACAACCTCAACATTGAAAAACAACAACAACTTCAACATTGAAAAACACCAACAAATTCAAAAACAACCTCAAAATTGAAAAACAACAACAACCTCAATATTGAAAAACACCAACAAATTCAACAACAACCTCAATATTGAAAAACACCAACAATTTCAACAACAACCTCAACATTGAAAAACACCAACAAATTCAACAACAACCTCAACATTGAAAAACACCAACAAATTCAACAACAACCTCAGCATTGAAAAACAACAACAACCTCAACATTGAAAAACACCAACAAATTCAACAACAACCTCAACATTGAAAAACAACAACAACGTCAACATTGAAAAGCACCAACAAATTCAACAACAACTTCAACATTGATAAACACCAACAAATTCAACAACAACCTCGAAATTGAAAAACACCAACAAATTCAACAACAACCTCAACATTGAAAAACAACAACAACTTCAACATTGAAAAACACCAACAAATTCAAAAACAACCTCAAAATTGAAAAACAACAACAACCTCAATATTGAAAAACACCAACAAATTCAACAACAACCTCAATATTGAAAAACACCAACAATTTCAACAACAACCTCAACATTGAAAAACAACAACAATCTCAACATTGAAAAACTCCAACAAATTCAACAACAACCTCAACATTGAAAAACAGCAACAACCTCAACATTGAAAAACACCAACAAATTCAACAACAACTTCAACATTGAAAAACACCAACAAATTCAACAACAACCTCAACATTGAAAAACAACCACAAACTCAACATTGAAAAACACCAACAAATTCAACAACAACCTCAACATGGAAAACAACAACAACCTCAACATTGAAAAACACCAACAAATTCAACAATAACCTCAACATTGAAAAACAATAACAACCTCAACATTGAAAAACACCAACAAATTCAAGAACAACCTCGAAATTGAAAAACACCAACAAATTCAACAATAACCTCAACATTGAAAAACACCAACAAATTCAACAAAAACCTCAGCATTGAAAAACAACAACAACCTCAACATTGAAAAACACCAACAAATTCAACAACAACCTCAACATTGAAAAACAACAAGAACCTCAACATTGAAAAACACCAAGAAATTCAACAACAACTTCAACATTGATAAACACCAACAAATTCAACAACAACCTCGAAATTGAAAAACACCAACAAATTCAACAACAACCTCAACATTGAAAAACAACAACAACTTCAACATTGAAAAACACCAACAAATTCAAAAACAACCTCAAAATGGAAAAACAAGAACAACCTCAACATTGAAAAACATCAACAAATTCAACAACAACCTCAATATTGAAAAACACCAACAATTTCAACAACAACCTCAACATTGAAAAACAACAACAACCTCAACATTGAAAAACACCAACAAATTCAACAACAACCTCAACATGGAAAACAACAACAACCTCAACATTGAAAAACACCAACAAATTCAACAATAACCTCAACATTGAAAAACAATAACAACCACAACATTGAAAAACACCAACAAATTCAAGAACAACCTCGAAATTGAAAAACACCAACAAATTCAACAACAACCTCAACATTGAAAAACAACAACAACCTCAACATTGAAAAACACCAACAAATTCAACAACAACCTCAACATTGAAAAACACCAACAAATTTAACAACAACCTCAACATTGAAAAACAACAACAACCTCAACATTGAAAAACACCAACAAATTCAACAACAACCTCAACATTGAGAACCAACAACAACCTCAACATTGAAAAACACCAACAAATTCAACAACAACCTCAACATTGAAAAACAACAACAAACTCAACATTGAAAAACACCAACAAATTCAACAACAACCTCAACATTGAAAAACACCAAAAAACTCAACAACAACCTCAACATTGAAAAACAACAACAACCTCAACATTGAAAAACACCAACAAATTCAACAACAACCTCAACATTGAAAAACACCAACAAATTCAACAACAACCTCAACATTGAAAAACACCAACAAATTCAACAACAACCTCAACATTGAAAAACATCAACAACCTCAACATTGAAAAACACCAACAAATTCAACAATAACCTCAACATTGAAAAACAACAACAACCTCAACATTGAAAAACACCAACAAATTCAACAACAACCTCGAAATTGAAAAACACCAACAAATTCAACAACAACCTCAACATTGAAAAACAACAACAACCTCAGCATTGAAAAACACCTACAAATTCAACAACAACCTCAACATTGAAAAACAACAACAAATTCAACAACAACCTCAACATTGAAAAACACCAACAAATTCAACAACAACCTCAGCATTGAAAAACAACAACAACCTCAACATTGAAAAACACCAACAAATTCAACAACAACCTCAACATTGAAAAACAACAACAACGTCAACATTGAAAAGCACCAACAAATTCAACAACAACTTCAACATTGATAAACACCAACAAATTCAACAACAACCTCGAAATTGAAAAAGACCAACAAATTCAACAACAACCTCAACATTGAAAAAAAACAACAACTTCAACAATCAAAAACACCAACAAATTCAAAAACAACCTCAAAATTGAAAAACAACAACAACCTCAATATTGAAAAACACCAACAAATTCAACAACAACCTCAACATTGAAAAAAAACAACCTCAACATTGAAAAACACCTACAAATTCAACAAAAAATTCAACATTGAAAAACACCAACAAATTCAACAACAACTTCAACATTGAAAAACACCAACAAATTCAACAACAACCTCAACGTTGAAAAACAACCACAAACTCAACATTGAAAAACACCAACAAATTCAACAACAACCTCAACATGGAAAACAACAACAACCTCAACATTGAAAAACACCAACAAATTCAACAATAACCTCAACATTGAAAAACAATAACAACCTCAACATTGAAAAACACCAACAAATTCAAGAACAACCTCGAAATTGAAAAACACCAACAAATTCAACAACAACCTCAACATTGAAAAACAACAACAACCTCAACATTGAAAAACACCAACAAATTCAACAACAACCTCAACATTGAAAAACACCAACAAATTTAACAACAACCTCAACATTGAAAAACAACAACAACCTCAACATTGAAAAACACCAACAAATTCAACAACAACCTCAACATTGAAAACCAACAACAACCTCAACATTGAAAAACACCAACAAATTCAACAACAACCTCAACATTGAAAAACAACAACAAACTCAACATTGAAAAACACCAACAAATTCAACAACAACCTGAACATTGAAAAACAACAACAACCTCAACATTGAAAAACACCAACAAATTCAACAATAACCTCAACATTGAAAAACAACAACAACCTCAACATTGAAAAACACCAACAAATTCAACAACAACGTCGAAATTGAAAAACACCAACAAATTCAACAACAACCTCAACATTGAAAAACAACAACAACCTCAACATTGAAAAACACCAACAAATTCAACAACAACCTCAACATTGAAAAACAACAACAACCTCAACATTGAAAAACACCAACAAATTCAACAACAACCTCAACATTGAAAAACACCAACAAATTCAACAACAACCTCAGCATTGAAAAACAACAACAACCTCAACATTGAAAAACACCAACAAATTCAACAACAACCTCAACATTGAAAAACAACAACAACCTCAACATTGAAAAACACCAACAAATTCAGCAACAACTTCAACATTGAAAAACACCAACAAATTCAACAACAACCTCAACATTGAAAAACACCAACAAATTCAACAACAACCTCAACATTGAAAAACAACAACAACCTCAACATCGAAAAACACCAACAAATTCAACAACAACCTCAAAATTGAAAAACAACAACAACCTCAACATTGAAAAACACCAACAAATTCAACAACAACCTCAACATTTAAAAACACCAACAATTTCAACAACAACCTCAACATTGAAAAACAACAACAATCTCAACATTGAAAAACACCAACAAATTCAACAACAACCTCAACATTGAAAAACAGCAACAACCTCAACATTGAAAAACACCAACAAATTCAACAACAACTTCAACATTGAAAAACACCAACAAATTCAACAACAACCTCGACATTGAAAAACACCATCAAATTCATCAACAACCTCAATATTGAAAAACAACAACAACCTCAACATTGAAAAACACCAACAAATTCAACAGAAACTTCAACATTGAAAACACCCACAAATTCAACAACAACCTCAACATTGAAAAACACCAACAAATTCAACAATAACCTCAACATTGAAAAACAACAACAACCTCAACATTGAAAAACACCAACAAATTCAACAACAACGTCGAAATTGAAAAACACCAACAAATTCAACAACAGCCTCAACATTGAAAAACAACAACAACCTCAACATTGAAAAACACCAACAAATTAAACAACAACCTCAACATTGAAAAACAACAACAACCTCAACATTGAAAAACACCAACAAATTCAACAACAACCTCAACATTGAAAAACACCAACAAATTCAACAACAACCTCAGCAGTGAAAAACAACAACAACCTCAACATTGAAAAACACCAACAAATTCAACAACAACCTCAACATTGAAAAACAACAACAACCTCTACATTGAAAAACACCAACAAATTCAACAACAACTTCAACATTGAAAAACACCAGCAAATTCAACAACAACCTCAACATTGAAAAACACCAACAAATTCAACAACAACCTCAACATTGAAAAACAACAACAACCTCAACATTGAAAAACACCAACAAATTAAACAACAACCTCAAAATTGAAAAACAACAACAACCTCAACATTGAAAAACACCAACAAATTCAACAACAACCTCAACATTTAAAAACACCAACAATTTCAACAACAACCTCAACATTGAAAAACAACAACAATCTCAACATTGAAAAACACCAACAAATTCAACAACAACCTCAACATTGAAAAACAGCAACAACCTCAACATTGAAAAACACCAACAAATTCAACAACAACGTCGAAATTGAAAAACACCAACAAATTCAACAACAACCTCAACATTGAAAAACAACAACAACCTCAACATTGAAAAACACCAACAAATTCAACAACAACCTCAACATTGAAAAACAACAACAACCTCAACATTGAAAAACACCAACAAATTCAACAACAACCTCAACATTGAAAAACACCAACAAATTCAACAACAACCTCAGCATTGAAAAACAACAACAACCTCAACATTGAAAAACACCAACAAATTCAACAACAACCTCAACATTGAAAAACAACAACAACCTCAACATTGAAAAACACCAACAAATTCAGCAACAACTTCAACATTGAAAAACACCAAGAAATTCAACAACAACCTCAACATTGAAAAACACCAACAAATTCAACAACAACCTCAACATTGAAAAACAACAACAACCTCAACATCGAAAAACACCAACAAATTCAACAACAACCTCAAAATTGAAAAACAACAACAACCTCAACATTGAAAAACACCAACAAATTCAACAACAACCTCAACATTTAAAAACACCAACAATTTCAACAACAACCTCAACATTGAAAAACAACAACAATCTCAACATTGAAAAACACCAACAAATTCAACAACAACCTCAACATTGAAAAACAGCAACAACCTCAACATTGAAAAACACCAACAAATTCAACAACAACTTCAACATTGAAAAACACCAACAAATTCAACAACAACCTGGACATTGAAAAACAACATCAAATTCATCAACAACCTCAATATTGAAAAACAACAACAACCTCAACATTGAAAAACACCAACAAATTCAACAGAAACTTCAACATTGAAAACACCAACAAATTCAACAACAACCTCAACATTGAAAAACACCAACAAATTCAACAATAACCTCAACATTGAAAAACAACAACAACCTCAACATTGAAAAACACCAACAAATTCAACAACAACGTCGAAATTGAAAAACACCAACAAATTCAACAACAGCCTCAACATTGAAAAACAACAACAACCTCAACATTGAAAAACACCAACAACTTCAACAACAACCTCAACATTGAAAAACAACAACAACCTCAACATTGAAAAACACCAACAAATTCAACAACAACCTCAACATTGAAAAACACCAACAAATTCAACAACAACCTCAGCAGTGAAAAACAACAACAACCTCAACATTGAAAAACACCAACAAATTCAACAACAACCTCAACATTGAAAAACAACAACAACCTCAACATTGAAAAACACCAACAAATTCAACAACAACTTCAACGTTGAAAAACACCAACAAATTCAACAACAACCTCAACATTGAAAAACACCAACAAATTCAACAACAACCTCAACATTGAAAAACAACAACAACCTCAACATTGAAAAACACCAACAAATTAAACAACAACCTCAAAATTGAAAAACAACAACAACCTCAACATTGAAAAACACCAACAAATTCAACAACAACCTCAACATTTAAAAACACCAACAATTTCAACAACAACCTCAACATTGAAAAACAACAACAATCTCAACATTGAAAAACACCAACAAATTCAACAACAACCTCAACATTGAAAAACAGCAACAACCTCAACATTGAAAAACACCAACAAATTCAACAACAACTTCAACATTGAAAAACACCAACAAATTCAACAACAACCTCGACATTGAAAAACACCATCAAATTCAACAACAACCTCAATATTGAAAAACAACAACAACCTCAACATTGAAAAACACCAACAAATTCAACAGAAACTTCAACATTGAAAACGCCAACAAATTCAACAACAACCTCAACATTTAAAAACGCCAACGAATTCAACAACAACCTCAACATTGAAAAAAAAACAACCTCAACATTGAAAAACACCAACAAATTCAACAAAAAATTCAACATTGAAAAACACCAACAAATTCAACAACAACCCCGACATTGAAAAACACCAACAAATTCAACAACAACCTCAACTTTGAAAAACAACAACAACCTCATCATGGAAAAACACCAACAAATTCAACAACAACCTCAACATTGAAAAACAACAACATCCTCAAAATTGAAAAACACCAACAAATTCAACAACAACCCCAACATTTAAAAACAACAACAACCTCAGCATTGAAAAACACCAGCAAATTCAACAACAACCTCAACATTGAAAAACACCAACAAATTCAACAACAACCTCAACATTGAAAAACACCAAAAAACTCAACAACAACCTCAACATTGAAAAACAACAACAACCTCAACATTGAAAAACACCAACAAATTCAACAACAACCTCGAAATTGAAAAACACCAACAAATTCAACAACAACCTCAACATTGAAAAACACCAACAACCTCAACATTGAAAAACACCAACAAATTCAACAACAACCTCAACATTGAAAAACAACAACAACCTCAACATTGAAAAACACCAACAAATTCAACAACAACCTCAACATTGAAAAACAACAACAAATTAAACATTGAAAAACACCAACAAATTCAAAAACAACCTCAACATTGAAAAACAACAACAAACTCAACATTGAAAAACACCAACAAATTCAACAACAACCTCAACATTGAAAAACATCAACAACCTCAACATTGAAAAACACCAACAAATTCAACAATAACCTCAACATTGAAAAACAACAACAACCTCAACATTGAAAAACACCAACAAATTCAACAACAACCTCGAAATTGAAAAACACCAACAAATTCAACAACAACCTCAACATTGAAAAACAACAACAACCTCAGCATTGAAAAACACCTACAAATTCAACAACAACCTCAACATTGAAAAACAACAACAACCTCAACATTGAAAAACACCAACAAATTCAACAACAACCTCAACATTGAAAAACACCAACAAATTCAACAACAACCTCAGCATTGAAAAACAACAACAACCTCAACATTGAAAAACACCAACAAATTCAACAACAACCTCAACATTGAAAAACAACAACAACGTCAACATTGAAAAGCACCAACAAATTCAACAACAACTTCAACATTGATAAACACCAACAAATTCAACAACAACCTCGAAATTGAAAAACACCAACAAATTCAACAACAACCTCAACATTGAAAAACAACAACAACTTCAACATTGAAAAACACCAACAAATTCAAAAACAACCTCAAAATTGAAAAACAACAACAACCTCAATATTGAAAAACACCAACAAATTCAACAACAACCTCAATATTGAAAAACACCAACAATTTCAACAACAACCTCAACATTGAAAAACAACAACAATCTCAACATTGAAAAACTCCAACAAATTCAACAACAACCTCAACATTGAAAAACAGCAGCAACCTCAACATTGAAAAACACCAACAATTTCAACAACAACTTCAACATTGAAAAACACCAACAAATTCAACAACAACCTCAACATTGAAAAACAACCACAAACTCAACATTGAAAAACACCAACAAATTCAACAACAACCTCAACATGGAAAACAACAACAACCTCAACATTGAAAAACACCAACAAATTCAACAATAACCTCAACATTGAAAAACAATAACAACCTCAACATTGAAAAACACCAACAAATTCAAGAACAACCTCGAAATTGAAAAACACCAACAAATTCAACAATAACCTCAACATTGAAAAACACCAACAAATTCAACAAAAACCTCAGCATTGAAAAACAACAACAACCTCAACATTGAAAAACACCAACAAATTCAACAACAACCTCAACATTGAAAAACAACAAGAACCTCAACATTGAAAAACACCAAGAAATTCAACAACAACTTCAACATTGATAAACACCAACAAATTCAACAACAACCTCGAAATTGAAAAACACCAACAAATTCAACAACAACCTCAACATTGAAAAACAACAACAACTTCAACATTGAAAAACACCAACAAATTCAAAAACAACCTCAAAATGGAAAAACAACAACAACCTCAACATTGAAAAACATCAACAAATTCAACAACAACCTCAATATTGAAAAACACCAACAATTTCAACAACAACCTCAACATTGAAAAACAACAACAACCTCAACATTGAATAACACCAACAAATTCAACAACAACCTCAACATGGAAAACAACACCAACCTCAACATTGAAAAACACCAACAAATTCAACAATAACCTCAACATTGAAAAACAATAACAACCACAACATTGAAAAACACCAACAAATTCAAGAACAACCTCGAAATTGAAAAACACCAACAAATTCAACAACAACCTCAACATTGAAAAACAACAACAACCTCAACATTGAAAAACACCAACAAATTCAACAACAACCTCAACATTGAAAAACACCAACAAATTTAACAACAACCTCAACATTGAAAAACAACAACAACCTCAACATTGAAAAACACCAACAAATTCAACAACAACCTCAACATTGAGAACCAACAACAACCTCAACATTGAAAAACACCAACAAATTCAACAACAACCTCAACATTGAAAAACAACAACAAACTCAACATTGAAAAACACCAACAAATTCAACAACAACCTGAACATTGAAAAACAACAACAACCTCAACATTGAAAAACACCAACAAATTCAACAATAACCTCAACATTGAATAACAACAACAACCTCAACATTGAAAAACAATAACAACCTCAACATTGAAAAACACCAACAAATTCAAGAACAACCTCGAAATTGAAAAACACCAACAAATTCAACAATAACCTCAACATTGAAAAACACCAACAAATTCAACAACAACCTCAGCATTGAAAGACAACAACAACCTCAACATTGAAAAACACCAACAAATTCAACAACAACCTCAACATTGAAAAACAACAAGAACCTCAACATTGAAAAACACCAAGAAATTCAACAACAACTTCAACATTGATAAACACCAACAAATTCAACAACAACCTCGAAATTGAAAAACACCAACAAATTCAACAACAACCTCAACATTGAAAAACAACAACAATCTCAACATTGAAAAACTCCAACAAATTCAACAACAACCTCAACATTGAAAAACAGCAACAACCTCAAAATTGAAAAACACCAACAAATTCAACAACAACTTCAACATTGAAAAACACCAACAAATTCAACAACAACCTCAACATTGAAAAACAACCACAAACTCAACATTGAAAAACACCAACAAATTCAACAACAACCTCAACATGGAAAACAACAACAACCTCAACATTGAAAAACACCAACAAATTCAACAATAACCTCAACATTGAAAAACAATAACAACCTCAACATTGAAAAACACCAACAAATTCAAGAACAACCTCGAAATTGAAAAACACCAACAAATTCAACAACAACCTCAACATTGAAAAACACCAACAAATTCAACAACAACCTCAGCATTGAAAAACAACAACAACCTCAACATTGAAAAACACCAACAAATTCAACAACAACCTCAACATTGAAAAACAACAAGAACCTCAACATTGAAAAACACCAAGAAATTCAACAACAACTTCAACATTGATAAACACCAAGAAATTCAACAACAACCTCGAAATTGAAAAACACCAACAAATTCAAAAACAACCTCAAAATGGAAAAACAACAACAACCTCAACATTGAAAAACATCAACAAATTCAACAACAACCTCAATATTGAAAAACACCAACAATTTCAACAACAACCTCAACATTGAAAAACAACAACAACCTCAACATTGAAAAACACCAACAAATTCAACAACAACCTGAACATGGAAAACAACAACAACCTCAACATTGAAAAACAACAACAAATTCAACAATAACCTCAACATTGAAAAACAATAACAACCTCAACATTGAAAAACACCAACAAATTCAAGAACAACCTCGAAATTGAAAAACACCAACAAATTCAACAACAACCTCAACATTGAAAAACACCAACAACCTCAACATTGAAAAACACCAACAAATTCAACAACAACCTCAACATTGAAAAACAACAACAACCTCAACATTGAAAAACACCAACAAATTCAACAACAACCTCAACATTGAAAAACAACAACAAATTAAACATTGAAAAACACCAACAAATTCAAAAACAACCTCAACATTGAAAAACAACAACAAACTCAACATTGAAAAACACCAACAAATTCAACAACAACCTCAACATTGAAAAACATCAACAACCTCAACATTGAAAAACACCAACAAATTCAACAATAACCTCAACATTGAAAAACAACAACAACCTCAACATTGAAAAACACCAACAAATTCAACAACAACCTCGAAATTGAAAAACACCAACAAATTCAACAACAACCTCAACATTGAAAAACAACAACAACCTCAGCATTGAAAAACACCTACAAATTCAACAACAACCTCAACATTGAAAAACAACAACAACCTCGAAATTGAAAAACACCAACAAATTCAACAATAACCTCAACATTGAAAAACACCAACAAATTCAACAAAAACCTCAGCATTGAAAAACAACAACAACCTCAACATTGAAAAACACCAACAAATTCAACAACAACCTCAACATTGAAAAACAACAAGAACCTCAACATTGAAAAACACCAAGAAATTCAACAACAACTTCAACATTGATAAACACCAACAAATTCAACAACAACCTCGAAATTGAAAAACACCAACAAATTCAACAACAACCTCAACATTGAAAAACAACAACAACTTCAACATTGAAAAACACCAACAAATTCAAAAACAACCTCAAAATGGAAAAACAACAACAACCTCAACATTGAAAAACATCAACAAATTCAACAACAACCTCAATATTGAAAAACACCAACAATTTCAACAACAACCTCAACATTGAAAAACAACAACAACCTCAACATTGAATAACACCAACAAATTCAACAACAACCTCAACATGGAAAACAACACCAACCTCAACATTGAAAAACACCAACAAATTCAACAATAACCTCAACATTGAAAAACAATAACAACCACAACATTGAAAAACACCAACAAATTCAAGAACAACCTCGAAATTGAAAAACACCAACAAATTCAACAACAACCTCAACATTGAAAAACAACAACAACCTCAACATTGAAAAACACCAACAAATTCAACAACAACCTCAACATTGAAAAACACCAACAAATTTAACAACAACCTCAACATTGAAAAACAACAACAACCTCAACATTGAAAAACACCAACAAATTCAACAACAACCTCAACATTGAGAACCAACAACAACCTCAACATTGAAAAACACCAACAAATTCAACAACAACCTCAACATTGAAAAACAACAACAAACTCAACATTGAAAAACACCAACAAATTCAACAACAACCTGAACATTGAAAAACAACAACAACCTCAACATTGAAAAACACCAACAAATTCAACAATAACCTCAACATTGAATAACAACAACAACCTCAACATTGAAAAACAATAACAACCTCAACATTGAAAAACACCAACAAATTCAAGAACAACCTCGAAATTGAAAAACACCAACAAATTCAACAATAACCTCAACATTGAAAAACACCAACAAATTCAACAACAACCTCAGCATTGAAAGACAACAACAACCTCAACATTGAAAAACACCAACAAATTCAACAACAACCTCAACATTGAAAAACAACAAGAACCTCAACATTGAAAAACACCAAGAAATTCAACAACAACTTCAACATTGATAAACACCAACAAATTCAACAACAACCTCGAAATTGAAAAACACCAACAAATTCAACAACAACCTCAACATTGAAAAACAACAACAATCTCAACATTGAAAAACTCCAACAAATTCAACAACAACCTCAACATTGAAAAACAGCAACAACCTCAAAATTGAAAAACACCAACAAATTCAACAACAACTTCAACATTGAAAAACACCAACAAATTCAACAACAACCTCAACATTGAAAAACAACCACAAACTCAACATTGAAAAACACCAACAAATTCAACAACAACCTCAACATGGAAAACAACAACAACCTCAACATTGAAAAACACCAACAAATTCAACAATAACCTCAACATTGAAAAACAATAACAACCTCAACATTGAAAAACACCAACAAATTCAAGAACAACCTCGAAATTGAAAAACACCAACAAATTCAACAACAACCTCAACATTGAAAAACACCAACAAATTCAACAACAACCTCAGCATTGAAAAACAACAACAACCTCAACATTGAAAAACACCAACAAATTCAACAACAACCTCAACATTGAAAAACAACAAGAACCTCAACATTGAAAAACACCAAGAAATTCAACAACAACTTCAACATTGATAAACACCAAGAAATTCAACAACAACCTCGAAATTGAAAAACACCAACAAATTCAAAAACAACCTCAAAATGGAAAAACAACAACAACCTCAACATTGAAAAACATCAACAAATTCAACAACAACCTCAATATTGAAAAACACCAACAATTTCAACAACAACCTCAACATTGAAAAACAACAACAACCTCAACATTGAAAAACACCAACAAATTCAACAACAACCTGAACATGGAAAACAACAACAACCTCAACATTGAAAAACAACAACAAATTCAACAATAACCTCAACATTGAAAAACAATAACAACCTCAACATTGAAAAACACCAACAAATTCAAGAACAACCTCGAAATTGAAAAACACCAACAAATTCAACAACAACCTCAACATTGAAAAACACCAACAACCTCAACATTGAAAAACACCAACAAATTCAACAACAACCTCAACATTGAAAAACAACAACAACCTCAACATTGAAAAACACCAACAAATTCAACAACAACCTCAACATTGAAAAACAACAACAAATTAAACATTGAAAAACACCAACAAATTCAAAAACAACCTCAACATTGAAAAACAACAACAAACTCAACATTGAAAAACACCAACAAATTCAACAACAACCTCAACATTGAAAAACATCAACAACCTCAACATTGAAAAACACCAACAAATTCAACAATAACCTCAACATTGAAAAACAACAACAACCTCAACATTGAAAAACACCAACAAATTCAACAACAACCTCGAAATTGAAAAACACCAACAAATTCAACAACAACCTCAACATTGAAAAACAACAACAACCTCAGCATTGAAAAACACCTACAAATTCAACAACAACCTCAACATTGAAAAACAACAACAACCTCAACATTGAAAAACACCAACAAATTCAACAACAACCTCAACATTGAAAAACACCAACAAATTCAACAACAACCTCAGCATTGAAAAACAACAACAACCTCAACATTGAAAAACACCAACAAATTCAACAACAACCTCAACATTGAAAAACAACAACAACGTCAACATTGAAAAGCACCAACAAATTCAACAACAACTTCAACATTGATAAACACCAACAAATTCAACAACAACCTCGAAATTGAAAAACACCAACAAATTCAACAACAACCTCAACATTGAAAAACAACAACAACTTCAACATTGAAAAACACCAACAAATTCAAAAACAACCTCAAAATTGAAAAACAACAACAACCTCAATATTGAAAAACACCAACAAATTCAACAACAACCTCAATATTGAAAAACACCAACAATTTCAACAACAACCTCAACATTGAAAAACAACAACAATCTCAACATTGAAAAACTCCAACAAATTCAACAACAACCTCAACATTGAAAAACAGCAACAACCTCAACATTGAAAAACACCAACAAATTCAACAACAACTTCAACATTGAAAAACACCAACAAATTCAACAACAACCTCAACATTGAAAAACAACCACAAACTCAACATTGAAAAACACCAACAAATTCAACAACAACCTCAACATGGAAAACAACAACAACCTCAACATTGAAAAACACCAACAAATTCAACAATAACCTCAACATTGAAAAACAATAACAACCTCAACATTGAAAAACACCAACAAATTCAAGAACAACCTCGAAATTGAAAAACACCAACAAATTCAACAATAACCTCAACATTGAAAAACACCAACAAATTCAACAAAAACCTCAGCATTGAAAAACAACAACAACCTCAACATTGAAAAACACCAACAAATTCAACAACAACCTCAACATTGAAAAACAACAAGAACCTCAACATTGAAAAACACCAAGAAATTCAACAACAACTTCAACATTGATAAACACCAACAAATTCAACAACAACCTCGAAATTGAAAAACACCAACAAATTCAACAACAACCTCAACATTGAAAAACAACAACAACTTCAACATTGAAAAACACCAACAAATTCAAAAACAACCTCAAAATGGAAAAACAACAACAACCTCAACATTGAAAAACATCAACAAATTCAACAACAACCTCAATATTGAAAAACACCAACAATTTCAACAACAACCTCAACATTGAAAAACAACAACAACCTCAACATTGAATAACACCAACAAATTCAACAACAACCTCAACATGGAAAACAACAACAACCTCAACATTGAAAAACACCAACAAATTCAACAATAACCTCAACATTGAAAAACAATAACAACCACAACATTGAAAAACACCAACAAATTCAAGAACAACCTCGAAATTGAAAAACACCAACAAATTCAACAACAACCTCAACATTGAAAAACAACAACAACCTCAACATTGAAAAACACCAACAAATTCAACAACAACCTCAACATTGAAAAACACCAACAAATTTAACAACAACCTCAACATTGAAAAACAACAACAACCTCAACATTGAAAAACACCAACAAATTCAACAACAACCTCAACATTGAGAACCAACAACAACCTCAACATTGAAAAACACCAACAAATTCAACAACAACCTCAACATTGAAAAACAACAACAAACTCAACATTGAAAAACACCAACAAATTCAACAACAACCTGAACATTGAAAAACAACAACAACCTCAACATTGAAAAACACCAACAAATTCAACAATAACCTCAACATTGAAAAACAACAACAACCTCAACATTGAAAAACAATAACAACCTCAACATTGAAAAACACCAACAAATTCAAGAACAACCTCGAAATTGAAAAACACCAACAAATTCAACAATAACCTCAACATTGAAAAACACCAACAAATTCAACAACAACCTCAGCATTGAAAGACAACAACAACCTCAACATTGAAAAACACCAACAAATTCAACAACAACCTCAACATTGAAAAACAACAAGAACCTCAACATTGAAAAACACCAAGAAATTCAACAACAACTTCAACATTGATAAACACCAACAAATTCAACAACAACCTCGAAATTGAAAAACACCAACAAATTCAACAACAACCTCAACATTGAAAAACAACAACAACTTCAACATTGAAAAACACCAACAAATTCAAAAACAACCTCAAAATGGAAAAACAACAACAACCTCAACATTGAAAAACATCAACAAATTCAACAACAACCTCAATATTGAAAAACACCAACAATTTCAACAACAACCTCAACATTGAAAAACAACAACAACCTCAACATTGAAAAACACCAACAAATTCAACAACAACCTCAACATGGAAAACAACAACAACCTCAACATTGAAAAACACCAACAAATTCAACAATAACCTCAACATTGAAAAACAATAACAACCACAACATTGAAAAACACCAACAAATTCAAGAACAACCTCGAAATTGAAAAACACCAACAAATTCAACAACAACCTCAACATTGAAAAACAACAACAACCTCAACATTGAAAAACACCAACAAATTCAACAACAACCTCAACATTGAAAAACACCAACAAATTTAACAACAACCTCAACATTGAAAAACTACAACAACCTCAACATTGAAAAACACCAACAAATTCAACAACAACCTCAACATTGAGAACCAACAACAACCTCAACATTGAAAAACACCAACAAATTCAACAACAACCTCAACATTGAAAAACAACAACAAACTCAACATTGAAAAACACCAACAAATTCAACAACAACCTGAACATTGAAAAACAACAACAACCTCAACATTGAAAAACACCAACAAATTCAACAATAACCTCAACATTGAAAAACAACAACAACCTCAACATTGAAAAACACCAACAAATTCAACAACAACGTCGAAATTGAAAAACACCAACAAATTCAACAACAACCTCAACATTGAAAAACAACAACAACCTCAACATTGAAAAACACCAACAAATTCAACAACAACCTCAACATTGAAAAACAACAACAACCTCAACATTGAAAAACACCAACAAATTCAACAACAACCTCAACATTGAAAAACACCAACAAATTCAACAACAACCTCAGCATTGAAAAACAACAACAACCTCAACATTGAAAAACACCAACAAATTCAACAACAACCTCAACATTGAAAAACAACAACAACCTCAACATTGAAAAACACCAACAAATTCAACAACAACTTCAACATTGAAAAACACCAACAAATTCAACAACAACCTCAACATTGAAAAACACCAACAAATTCAACAACAACCTCATCATTGAAAAACAACAACAACCTCAACATTGAAAAACACCAACAAATTCAACAACAACCTCAAAATTGAAAAACAACAACAACCTCAACATTGAAAAACACCAACAAATTCAACAACAACCTCAACATTTAAAAACACCAACAATTTCAACAACAACCTCAACATTGAAAAACACCAACAAATTTAACAACAACCTCAACATTGAAAAACAACAACAACCTCAACATTGAAAAACACCAACAAATTCAACAACAACCTCAACATTGAGAACCAACAACAACCTCAACATTGAAAAACACCAACAAATTCAACAACAACCTCAACATTGAAAAACAACAACAAACTCAACATTGAAAAACACCAACAAATTCAACAACAACCTGAACATTGAAAAACAACAACAACCTCAACATTGAAAAACACCAACAAATTCAACAATAACCTCAACATTGAAAAACAACAACAACCTCAACATTGAAAAACACCAACAAATTCAACAACAACGTCGAAATTGAAAAACACCAACAAATTCAACAACAACCTCAACATTGAAAAACAACAACAACCTCAACATTGAAAAACACCAACAAATTCAACAACAACCTCAACATTGAAAAACAACAACAACCTCAACATTGAAAAACACCAACAAATTCAACAACAACCTCAACATTGAAAAACACCAACAAATTCAACAACAACCTCAGCATTGAAAAACAACAACAACCTCAACATTGAAAAACACCAACAAATTCAACAACAACCTCAACATTGAAAAACAACAACAACCTCAACATTGAAAAACACCAACAAATTCAACAACAACTTCAACATTGAAAAACACCAACAAATTCAACAACAACCTCAACATTGAAAAACACCAACAAATTCAACAACAACCTCATCATTGAAAAACAACAACAACCTCAACATTGAAAAACACCAACAAATTCAACAACAACCTCAACATTGAAAAACAACAACAACCTCAACATTGAAAAACACCAACAAATTCAACAACAACCTCAACATTTAAAAACACCAACAATTTCAACAACAACCTCAACATTGAAAAACAACAACAATCTCAACATTGAAAAACACCAACAAATTCAACAACAACCTCAACATTGAAAAACAGCAACAACCTCAACATTGAAAAACACCAACAAATTCAACAACAACTTCAACATTGAAAAACACCAACAAATTCAACAACAACCTCGACATTGAAAAACAGCATCAAATTCAACAACAACCTCAATATTGAAAAACAACAACAACCTCAACATTGAAAAACACCAACAAATTCAACAGAAACTTCAACATTGAAAACACCAACAAATTCAACAACAACCTCAACATTGAAAAACACCAACAAATTCAACAATAACCTCAACATTGAAAAACACCAACAAATTCAACAACAACGTCGAAATTGAAACACACCAACAAATTCAACAACAACCTCAACATTGAAAAACAACAACAACCTCAACATTGAAAAACACCAACAAATTCAACAACAACCTCAACATTGAAAAACAACAACAACCTCAACATTGAAAAACACCAACAAATTCAACAACAACCTCAACATTGAAAAACACCAACAAATTCAACAACAACCTCAGCATTGAAAAACAACAACAACCTCAACATTGAAAAACACCAACAAATTCAACAACAACCTCAACATTGAAAAACAACAACAACCTCAACATTGAAAAACACCAACAAATTCAACAACAACTTCAACATTGAAAAACACCAACAAATTCAACAGAAACTTCAACATTGAAAACACCAACAAATTCAACAACAACCTCAACATTGAAAAACACCAACAAATTCAACAATAACCTCAACATTGAAAAACACCAACAAATTCAACAACAACGTCGAAATTGAAACACACCAACAAATTCAACAACAACCTCAACATTGAAAAACAACAACAACCTCAACATTGAAAAACACCAACAAATTCAACAACAACCTCAACATTGAAAAACAACAACAACCTCAACATTGAAAAACACCAACAAATTCAACAACAACCTCAACATTGAAAAACACCAACAAATTCAACAACAACCTCAGCATTGAAAAACAACAACAACCTCAACATTGAAAAACACCAACAAATTCAACAACAACCTCAACATTGAAAAACAACAACAACCTCAACATTGAAAAACACCAACAAATTCAACAACAACTTCAACATTGAAAAACACCAACAAATTCAACAACAACCTCAACATTGAAAAACACCAACAAATTCAACAACAACCTCAACATTGAAAAACAACAACAACCTCAACATTGAAAAACACCAACAAATTCAACAACAACCTCAAAATTGAAAAACAACAACAACCTCAACATTGAAAAACACCAACAAATTCAACAACAACCTCAACATTTAAAAACACCAACAATTTCAACAACAACCTCAACATTGAAAAACAACAACAATCTCAACATTGAAAAACACCAACAAATTCAACAACAACCTCAACATTGAAAAACAGCAACAACCTCAACATTGAAAAACACCAACAAATTCAACAACAACTTCAACATTGAAAAACACCAACAAATTCAACAACAACCTCGACATTGAAAAACACCATCAAATTCAACAACAACCTCAATATTGAAAAACAACAACAACCTCAACATTGAAAAACACCAACAAATTCAACAGAAACTTCAACATTGAAAACACCAACTAATTCAACAACAACCTCAACATTTAAAAACGCCAACAAATTCAACAACAACCTCAACATTGAAAAAAAACAACCTCAACATTGAAAAACACCAACAAATTCAACAAAAAATTCAACATTGAAAAACACCAACAAATTCAACAACAACCCCGACATTGAAAAACACCAATAAATTCAACAACAACCTCAACTTTGAAAAACAACAACAACCTCATAATGGAAAAACACCAACAAATTCAACAACAACCTCAACATTGAAAAACAACAACATCCTCAAAATTGAAAAACACCAACAAATTCAACAACAACCCCAACATATAAAAACAACAACAACCTCAGCATTGAAAAACACCAACAAATTCAACAACAACCTCAACATTGAAAAACACCAACAAATTCAACAACAACCTCAACATTGAAAAACACCAAAAAACTCAACAACAACCTCAACATTGAAAAACAACAAAAACCTCAACATTGAAAAACACCAACAAATTCAACAACAACCTCAACATTGAAAAACACCAACAAATTCAACAACAACCTCAACATTGAAAAACACCAACAACCTCAACATTGAAAAACACCAACAAATTCAACAACAACCTCAACAGTGAAAAACAACAACAACCTCAACATTGAAAAACACCAACAAATTCAACAACAACCTCAACATTGAAAAACAACAACAAATTAAACATTGAAAAACACCAACAAATTCAAAAACAACCTCAACATTGAAAAACAACAACAACCTCAACATTGAAAAACACCAACAAATTCAACAACAACCTCAACATTGAAAAACAACAACAACCTCAACATTGAAAAACACCAACAAATTCATCAATAACCTCAACATTGAAAAACAACAACAACCTCAACATTGAAAAACACCAACAAATTCAACAACAACCTCGAAATTGAAAAACACCAACAAATTCAACAACAACCTCAACATTGAAAAACAACAACAACCTCAGCATTGAAAAACACCAACAAATTCAACAACAACCTCAACATTGAAAAACAACAACAACCTCAACATTGAAAAACACCAACAAATTCAACAACAACCTCAACATTGAAAAACACCAACAAATTCAACAACAACCTCAGCATTGAAAAACAACAACAACCTCAACATTGAAAAACAACAACAAATTCAACAACAACCTCAACATTGAAAAACAACAACAACGTCAACATTGAAAAACACCAACAAATTCAACAACAACCTCAACATTGAAAAACAACAACAACTTCAACATTGAAAAACACCAACAAATTCAAAAACAACCTCAAAATTGAAAAACAACAACAACCTCAATATGGAAAAACACCAACAAATTCAACAACAACCTCAATATTGAAAAACACCAACAATTTCAACAACAACCTCAACATTGAAAAACAACAACAATCTCAACATTGAAAAACTCCAACAAATTCAACAACAACCTCAACATTGAAAAACAGCAACAACCTCAACATTGAAAAACACCAACAAATTCAACAACAACTTCAACATTGAAAAACACCAACAAATTCAACAACAACCTCAACATTGAAAAACAACCACAAACTCAACATTGAAAAACACCAACAAATTCAACAACAACCTCAACATGGAAAACAACAACAACCTCAACATTGAAAAACACCAACAAATTCAACAATAACCTCAACTTTGAAAAACAATAACAACCTCAACATTGAAAAACACCAACAAATTCAAGAACAACCTCGAAATTGAAAAACACCAACAAATTCAACAACAACCTCAACATTGAAAAACACCAACAAATTCAACAACAACCTCAGCATTGAAAAACAACAACAACCTCAACATTGAAAAACACCAACAAATTCAACAACAACCTCAACATTGAAAAACAACAAGAACCTCAACATTGAAAAACACCAAGAAATTCAACAACAACTTCAACATTGATAAACACCAACAAATTCAACAACAACCTCGAAATTGAAAAACACCAACAAATTCAACAACAACCTCAACATTGAAAAACAACAACAACTTCAACATTGAAAAACACCAACAAATTCAAAAACAACCTCAAAATGGAAAAACAACAACAACCTCAACATTGAAAAACACCAACAAATTCAACAACAACCTCAATATTGAAAAACACCAACAATTTCAACAACAACCTCAACATTGAAAAACAACAACAACGTCAACATTGAAAAACTCCAACAAATTCAACAACAACCTCAACATTGAAAAACAGCAACAACCTCAACATTGAAAAACACCAACAAATTCAACAACAACTTCAACATTGAAAAACACCAACAAATTCAACAACAACCTCAACATTTAAAAACACCAACAATTTCAACAACAACCTCAACATTGAAAAACACCAACAAATTTAACAACAACCTCAACATTGAAAAACAACAACAACCTCAACATTGAAAAACACCAACAAATTCAACAACAACCTCAACATTGAGAACCAACAACAACCTCAACATTGAAAAACACCAACAAATTCAACAACAACCTCAACATTGAAAAACAACAACAAACTCAACATTGAAAAACACCAACAAATTCAACAACAACCTGAACATTGAAAAACAACAACAACCTCAACATTGAAAAACACCAACAAATTCAACAATAACCTCAACATTGAAAAACAACAACAACCTCAACATTGAAAAACACCAACAAATTCAACAACAACGTCGAAATTGAAAAACACCAACAAATTCAACAACAACCTCAACATTGAAAAACAACAACAACCTCAACATTGAAAAACACCAACAAATTCAACAACAACCTCAACATTGAAAAACAACAACAACCTCAACATTGAAAAACACCAACAAATTCAACAACAACCTCAACATTGAAAAACACCAACAAATTCAACAACAACCTCAGCATTGAAAAACAACAACAACCTCAACATTGAAAAACACCAACAAATTCAACAACAACCTCAACATTGAAAAACAACAACAACCTCAACATTGAAAAACACCAACAAATTCAACAACAACTTCAACATTGAAAAACACCAACAAATTCAACAACAACCTCAACATTGAAAAACACCAACAAATTCAACAACAACCTCATCATTGAAAAACAACAACAACCTCAACATTGAAAAACACCAACAAATTCAACAACAACCTCAAAATTGAAAAACAACAACAACCTCAACATTGAAAAACACCAACAAATTCAACAACAACCTCAACATTTAAAAACACCAACAATTTCAACAACAACCTCAACATTGAAAAACAACAACAATCTCAACATTGAAAAACACCAACAAATTCAACAACAACCTCAACATTGAAAAACAGCAACAACCTCAACATTGAAAAACACCAACAAATTCAACAACAACTTCAACATTGAAAAACACCAACAAATTCAACAACAACCTCGACATTGAAAAACACCATCAAATTCAACAACAACCTCAATATTGAAAAACAACAACAACCTCAACATTGAAAAACACCAACAAATTCAACAGAAACTTCAACATTGAAAACACCAACAAATTCAACAACAACCTCAACATTGAAAAACACCAACAAATTCAACAATAACCTCAACATTGAAAAACAACAACAACCTCAACATTGAAAAACACCAACAAATTCAACAACAACGTCGAAATTGAAACACACCAACAAATTCAACAACAACCTCAACATTGAAAAACAACAACAACCTCAACATTGAAAAACACCAACAAATTCAACAACAACCTCAACATTGAAAAACAACAACAACCTCAACATTGAAAAACACCAACAAATTCAACAACAACCTCAACATTGAAAAACACCAACAAATTCAACAACAACCTCAGCATTGAAAAACAACAACAACCTCAACATTGAAAAACACCAACAAATTCAACAACAACCTCAACATTGAAAAACAACAACAACCTCAACATTGAAAAACACCAACAAATTCAACAACAACTTCAACATTGAAAAACACCAACAAATTCAACAACAACCTCAACATTGAAAAACACCAACAAATTCAACAACAACCTCAACATTGAAAAACAACAACAACCTCAACATTGAAAAACACCAACAAATTCAACAACAACCTCAAAATTGAAAAACAACAACAACCTCAACATTGAAAAACACCAACAAATTCAACAACAACCTCAACATTTAAAAACACCAACAATTTCAACAACAACCTCAACATTGAAAAACAACAACAATCTCAACATTGAAAAACACCAACAAATTCAACAACAACCTCAACATTGAAAAACAGCAACAACCTCAACATTGAAAAACACCAACAAATTCAACAACAACTTCAACATTGAAAAACACCAACAAATTCAACAACAACCTCGACATTGAAAAACACCATCAAATTCAACAACAACCTCAATATTGAAAAACAACAACAACCTCAACATTGAAAAACACCAACAAATTCAACAGAAACTTCAACATTGAAAACACCAACAAATTCAACAACAACCTCAACATTTAAAAACGCCAACAAATTCAACAACAACCTCAACATTGAAAAAAAACAACCTCAACATTGAAAAACACCAACAAATTCAACAAAAAATTCAACATTGAAAAACACCAACAAATTCAACAACAACCCCGACATTGAAAAACACCAATAAATTCAACAACAACCTCAACTTTGAAAAACAACAACAACCTCATAATGGAAAAACACCAACAAATTCAACAACAACCTCAACATTGAAAAACAACAACATCCTCAAAATTGAAAAACACCAACAAATTCAACAACAACCCCAACATATAAAAACAACAACAACCTCAGCATTGAAAAACACCAACAAATTCAACAACAACCTCAACATTGAAAAACACCAACAAATTCAACAACAACCTCAACATTGAAAAACACCAAAAAACTCAACAACAACCTCAACATTGAAAAACAACAACAACCTCAACATTGAAAAACACCAACAAATTCAACAACAACCTCAACATTGAAAAACACCAACAAATTCAACAACAACCTCAACATTGAAAAACACCAACAACCTCAACATTGAAAAACACCAACAAATTCAACAACAACCTCAACATTGAAAAACAACAACAACCTCAACATTGAAAAACACCAACAAATTCAACAACAACCTCAACATTGAAAAACAACAACAAATTAAACATTGAAAAACACCAACAAATTCAAAAACAACCTCAACATTGAAAAACAACAACAAACTCAACATTGAAAAACACCAACAAATTCAACAACAACCTCAACATTGAAAAACAACAACAACCTCAACATTGAAAAACACCAACAAATTCAACAATAACCTCAACATTGAAAAACAACAACAACCTCAACATTGAAAAACACCAACAAATTCAACAACAACCTCGAAATTGAAAAACACCAACAAATTCAACAACAACCTCAACATTGAAAAACAACAACAACCTCAGCATTGAAAAACACCAACAAATTCAACAACAACCTCAACATTGAAAAACAACAACAACCTCAACATTGAAAAACACCAACAAATTCAACAACAACCTCAACATTGAAAAACACCAACAAATTCAACAACAACCTCAGCATTGAAAAACAACAACAACCTCAACATTGAAAAACAACAACAAATTCAACAACAACCTCAACATTGAAAAACAACAACAACGTCAACATTGAAAAACACCAACAAATTCAACAACAACCTCAACATTGAAAAACAACAACAACTTCAACATTGAAAAACACCAACAAATTCAAAAACAACCTCAAAATTGAAAAACAACAACAACCTCAATATGGAAAAACACCAACAAATTCAACAACAACCTCAATATTGAAAAACACCAACAATTTCAACAACAACCTCAACATTGAAAAACAACAACAATCTCAACATTGAAAAACTCCAACAAATTCAACAACAACCTCAACATTGAAAAACAGCAACAACCTCAACATTGAAAAACACCAACAAATTCAACAACAACTTCAACATTGAAAAACACCAACAAATTCAACAACAACCTCAACATTGAAAAACAACCACAAACTCAACATTGAAAAACACCAACAAATTCAACAACAACCTCAACATGGAAAACAACAACAACCTCAACATTGAAAAACACCAACAAATTCAACAATAACCTCAACTTTGAAAAACAATAACAACCTCAACATTGAAAAACACCAACAAATTCAAGAACAACCTCGAAATTGAAAAACACCAACAAATTCAACAACAACCTCAACATTGAAAAACACCAACAAATTCAACAACAACCTCAGCATTGAAAAACAACAACAACCTCAACATTGAAAAACACCAACAAATTCAACAACAACCTCAACATTGAAAAACAACAAGAACCTCAACATTGAAAAACACCAAGAAATTCAACAACAACTTCAACATTGATAAACACCAACAAATTCAACAACAACCTCGAAATTGAAAAACACCAACAAATTCAACAACAACCTCAACATTGAAAAACAACAACAACTTCAACATTGAAAAACACCAACAAATTCAAAAACAACCTCAAAATGGAAAAACAACAACAACCTCAACATTGAAAAACACCAACAAATTCAACAACAACCTCAATATTGAAAAACACCAACAATTTCAACAACAACCTCAACATTGAAAAACAACAACAACGTCAACATTGAAAAACTCCAACAAATTCAACAACAACCTCAACATTGAAAAACAGCAACAACCTCAACATTGAAAAACACCAACAAATTCAACAACAACTTCAACATTGAAAAACACCAACAAATTCAACAACAACCTCAACATTGAAAAACAACCACAAACTCAACATTGAAAAACACCAACAAATTCAACAACAACCTCAACATGGAAAACAACAACAACCTCAACATTGAAAAACACCAACAAATTCAACAGAAACTTCAACATTGAAAACACCAACAAATTCAACAACAACCTCAACATTGAAAAGCACCAACAAATTCAACAATAACCTCAACATTGAAAAACAACAACAACCTCAACATTGAAAAACACCAACAAATTCAACAACAACGTCGAAATTGAAAAACACCAACAAATTCAACAACAACCTCAACATTGAAAAACAACAACAACCTCAACATTGAAAAACACCAACAAATTCAACAACAACCTCAACATTGAAAAAGAACAACAACCTCAACATTGAAAAACACCAACAAATTCAACAACAACCTCAACATTGAAAAACACCAACAAATTCAACAACAACCTCAGCATTGAAAAACAACAACAACCTCAACATTGAAAAACACCAACAAATTCAACAACAACCTCAACATTGAAAAACAACAACAACCTCAACATTGAAAAACACCAACAAATTCAACAACAACTTCAACATTGAAAAACACCAACAAATTCAACAACAACCTCAACATTGAAAAACACCAACAAATTCAACAACAACCTCAACATTGAAAAACAACAACAACCTCAACATTGAAAAACACCAACAAATTCAACAACAACCTCAAAATTGAAAAACAACAACAACCTCAACATTGAAAAACACCAACAAATTCAACAACAACCTCAACATTTAAAAACACCAACAATTTCAACAACAACCTCAACATTGAAAAACAACAACAATCTCAACATTGAAAAACACCAACAAATTCAACAACAACCTCAACATTGAAAAACAGCAACAACCTCAACATTGAAAAACACCAACAAATTCAACAACAACTTCAACATTGAAAAACACCAACAAATTCAACAACAACCTCGACATTGAAAAACACCATCAAATTCAACAACAACCTCAATATTGAAAAACAACAACAACCTCAACATTGAAAAACACCAACAAATTCAACAGAAACTTCAACATTGAAAACACCAACAAATTCAATAACAACCTCAACATTTAAAAACGCCAACAAATTCAACAACAACCTCAACATTGAAAAACAGCAACCTCAACATTGAAAAACACCAACAAATTCAACAAAAAATTCAACATTGAAAAACACCAACAAATTCAACAACAACCCCGACATTGAAAAACACCAACAATTTCAACAACAACGTCAACTTTGAAAAACAACAACAACCTCATCATGGAAAAACACCAACATCCTCAAAATTGAAAAACACCAACAAATTCAACAACAACCCCAACATTTAAAAACAACAACAACCTCAGCATTGAAAAACACCAACAAATTCAACAACAACCTCAACATTGAAAAACACCAACAAATTGAACAACAACCTCAACATTGAAAAACACCAAAAAACTCAACAACAACCTCAACATTGAAAAACAACAACAACCTCAACATTGAAAAACACCAACAAATTCAACAACAACCTCAACATTGAAAAACACCAACAAATTCAACAACAACCTCAACATTGAAAAACACCAACAACCTCAACATTGAAAAACACCAACAAATTCAACAACAACCTCAACATTGAAAAACAACAACAACCTCAACATTGAAAAACACCAACAACTTCAACAACAACCTCAACATTGAAAAACAACAACAAACTAAACATTGAAAAACACCAACAAATTCAACAACAACCTCAACATTGAAAAACAACAACAAACTCAACATTGAAAAACACCAACAAATTCAACAACAACCTCAACATTGAAAAACAACAACAACCTCAACATTGAAAAACACCAACAAATTCAACAATAACCTCAACATTGAAAAACAACAACAACCTCAACGTTGAAAAACACCAACAAATTCAACAACAACCTCGAAATTGAAAAACACCAACAAATTCAACAACAACCCCAACATTGAAAAACAACAACAACCTCAGCATTGAAAAACACCAACAAATTCAACAACAACCTCAACATTGAAAAACAACAACAACCTCAACATTGAAAAACACCAACAAATTCAACAACAACCTCAACATTGAAAAACACCAACAAATTCAACAACAACCTCAGCATTGAAAAACAACAACAACCTCAACATTGAAAAACACCAACAAATTCAACAACAACCTCAACATTGAAAAACAACAACAACGTCAACATTGAAAAACACCAACAAATTCAACAACAACTTCAACATTGATAAACACCAACAAACTCAACAACAACCTCGAAATTGAAAAACACCAACAAATTCAACAACAACCTCAACATTGAAAAACAACAACAACTTCAACATTGAAAAACACCAACAAATTCAAAAACAACCTCAATATTGAAAAACAACAACAACCTCAATATTGAAAAACACCAACAAATTCAACAACAACCTCAATATTGAAAAACACCAACAATTTCAACAACAACCTCAACATTGAAAAACAACAACAATCTCAACATTGAAAAACTCCAACAAATTCAACAACAACCTCAACATTGAAAAACAGCAACAACCTCAACATTGAAAAACACCAACAAATTCAACAACAACTTCAACATTGAAAAACACCAACAAATTCAACAACAACCTCAACATTGAAAAACAACCACAAACTCAACATTGAAAAACACCAACAAATTCAACAACAACCTCAACATGGAAAACAACAACAACCTCAACATTGAAAAACACCAACAAATTCAACAATAACCTCAACATTGAAAAACAATAACAACCTCAACATTGAAAAACACCAACAAATTCAAGAACAACCTCGAAATTGAAAAACACCAACAAATTCAACAACAACCTCAACATTGAAAAACACCAACAAATTCAACAACAACCTCAGCATTGAAAAACAACAACATCCTCAACATTGAAAAACACCAACAAATTCAACAACAACCTCAACATTGAAAAACAACAAGAACCTCAACATTGAAAAACACCAACAAATTCAACAAAAACTTCAACATTGATAAACACCAACAAATTCAACAACAACCTCGAAATTGAAAAACACCAACAAATTCAACAACAACCTCAACATTGAAAAACAACAATAACTTCAACATTGAAAAACACCAACAAAGTCAAAAACAACCTCAAAATTGAAAAACAACAACAACCTCAACATTTAAAAACACCAACAATTTCAACAACAACCTCAACATTGAGAACCAACAACAACCTCAACATTGAAAAACACCAACAAATTCAACAACAACCTCAACATTGAAAAACAACAACAAACTCAACATTGAAAAACACCAACAAATTCAACAACAACCTGAACATTGAAAAACAACAACAACCTCAACATTGAAAAACACCAACAAATTCAACAATAACCTCAACATTGAAAAACAACAACAACCTCAACATTGAAAAACACCAACAAATTCAACAACAACGTCGAAATTGAAAAACACCAACAAATTCAACAACAACCTCAACATTGAAAAACAACAACAACCTCAACATTGAAAAACACCAACAAATTCAACAACAACCTCAACATTGAAAAACAACAACAACCTCAACATTGAAAAACACCAACAAATTCAACAACAACCTCAACATTGAAAAACACCAACAAATCCAACAACAACCTCAGCATTGAAAAACAACAACAACCTCAACATTGAAAAACACCAACAAATTCAACAACAACCTCAACATTGAAAAACAACAACAACCTCAACATTGAAAAACACCAACAAATTCAACAACAACTTCAACATTGAAAAACACCAACAAATTCAACAACAACCTCAACATTGAAAAACACCAACAAATTCAACAACAACCTCATCATTGAAAAACAACAACAACCTCAACATTGAAAAACACCAACAAATTCAACAACAATCTCAAAATTGAAAAACAACAACAACCTCAACATTGAAAAACACCAACAAATTCAACAACAACCTCAACATTTAAAAACACCAACAATTTCAACAACAACCTCAACATTGAAAAACAACAACAATCTCAACATTGAAAAACACCAACAAATTCAACAACAACCTCAACATTGAAAAACAGCAACAACCTCAACATTGAAAAACACCAACAAATTCAACAACAACTTCAACATTGAAAAACACCAACAAATTCAACAACAACCTCGACATTGAAAAACACCATCAAATTCAACAACAACCTCAATATTGAAAAACAACAACAACCTCAACATTGAAAAACACCAACAAATTCAACAGAAACTTCAACATTGAAAACACCAACAAATTCAACAACAACCTCAACATTGAAAAACACCAACAAATTCAACAATAACCTCAACATTGAAAAACAACAACAACCTCAACATTGAAAAACACCAACAAATTCAACAACAACGTCGAAATTGAAACACACCAACAAATTCAACAACAACCTCAACATTGAAAAACAACAACAACCTCAACATTGAAAAACACCAACAAATTCAACAACAACCTCAACATTGAAAAACAACAACAACCTCAACATTGAAAAACACCAACAAATTCAACAACAACCTCAACATTGAAAAACAACAACAACCTCAACATTGAAAAACACCAACAAATTCAACAACAACTTCAACATTGAAAAACACCAACAAATTCAACAACAACCTCAACATTGAAAAACACCAACAAATTCAACAACAACCTCAACATTGAAAAACAACAACAACCTCAACATTGAAAAACACCAACAAATTCAACAACAACCTCAAAATTGAAAAACAACAACAACCTCAACATTGAAAAACACCAACAAATTCAACAACAACCTCAACATTTAAAAACACCAACAATTTCAACAACAACCTCAACATTGAAAAACAACAACAATCTCAACATTGAAAAACACCAACAAATTCAACAACAACCTCAACATTGAAAAACAGCAACAACCTCAACATTGAAAAACACCAACAAATTCAACAACAACTTCAACATTGAAAAACACCAACAAATTCAACAACAACCTCGACATTGAAAAACACCATCAAATTCAACAACAACCTCAATATTGAAAAACAACAACAACCTCAACATTGAAAAACACCAACAAATTCAACAGAAACTTCAACTTTGAAAACACCAACAAATTCAACAACAACCTCAACATTTAAAAACGCCAACAAATTCAACAACAACCTCAACATTGAAAAAAAACAACCTCAACATTGAAAAACACCAACAAATTCAACAAAAAATTCAACATTGAAAAACACCAACAAATTCAACAACAACCCCGACATTGAAAAACACCAATAAATTCAACAACAACCTCAACTTTGAAAAACAACAACAACCTCATAATGGAAAAACACCAACAAATTCAACAACAACCTCAACATTGAAAAACAACAACATCCTCAAAATTGAAAAACACCAACAAATTCAACAACAACCCCAACATATAAAAACAACAACAACCTCAGCATTGAAAAACACCAACAAATTCAACAACAACCTCAACATTGAAAAACACCAACAAATTCAACAACAACCTCAACATTGAAAAACACCAAAAAACTCAACAACAACCTCAACATTGAAAAACAACAACAACCTCAACATTGAAAAACACCAACAAATTCAACAACAACCTCAACATTGAAAAACACCAACAAATTCAACAACAACCTCAACATTGAAAAACACCAACAACCTCAACATTGAAAAACACCAACAAATTCAACAACAACCTCAACATTGAAAAACAACAACAACCTCAACATTGAAAAACACCAACAAATTCAACAACAACCTCAACATTGAAAAACAACAACAAATTAAACATTGAAAAACACCAACAAATTCAAAAACAACCTCAACATTGAAAAACAACAACAAACTCAACATTGAAAAACACCAACAAATTCAACAACAACCTCAACATTGAAAAACAACAACAACCTCAACATTGAAAAACACCAACAAATTCAACAATAACCTCAACATTGAAAAACAACAACAACCTCAACATTGAAAAACACCAACAAATTCAACAACAACCTCGAAATTGAAAAACACCAACAAATTCAACAACAACCTCAACATTGAAAAACAACAACAACCTCAGCATTGAAAAACACCAACAAATTCAACAACAACCTCAACATTGAAAAACAACAACAACCTCAACATTGAAAAACACCAACAAATTCAACAACAACCTCAACATTGAAAAACACCAACAAATTCAACAACAACCTCAGCATTGAAAAACAACAACAACCTCAACATTGAAAAACAACAACAAATTCAACAACAACCTCAACATTGAAAAACAACAACAACGTCAACATTGAAAAACACCAACAAATTCAACAACAACCTCAACATTGAAAAACAACAACAACTTCAACATTGAAAAACACCAACAAATTCAAAAACAACCTCAAAATTGAAAAACAACAACAACCTCAATATGGAAAAACACCAACAAATTCAACAACAACCTCAATATTGAAAAACACCAACAATTTCAACAACAACCTCAACATTGAAAAACAACAACAATCTCAACATTGAAAAACTCCAACAAATTCAACAACAACCTCAACATTGAAAAACAGCAACAACCTCAACATTGAAAAACACCAACAAATTCAACAACAACTTCAACATTGAAAAACACCAACAAATTCAACAACAACCTCAACATTGAAAAACAACCACAAACTCAACATTGAAAAACACCAACTAAGTCAACCACAACCTCAACATGGAAAACAACAACAACCTCAACATTGAAAAACACCAACAAATTCAACAATAACCTCAACTTTGAAAAACAATAACAACCTCAACATTGAAAAACACCAACAAATTCAAGAACAACCTCGAAATTGAAAAACACCAACAAATTCAACAACAACCTCAACATTGAAAAACACCAACAAATTCAACAACAACCTCAGCATTGAAAAACAACAACAACCTCAACATTGAAAAACACCAACAAATTCAACAACAACCTCAACATTGAAAAACAACAAGAACCTCAACATTGAAAAACACCAAGAAATTCAACAACAACTTCAACATTGATAAACACCAACAAATTCAACAACAACCTCGAAATTGAAAAACACCAACAAATTCAACAACAACCTCAACATTGAAAAACAACAACAACTTCAACATTGAAAAACACCAACAAATTCAAAAACAACCTCAAAATGGAAAAACAACAACAACCTCAACATTGAAAAACACCAACAAATTCAACAACAACCTCAATATTGAAAAACACCAACAATTTCAACAACAACCTCAACATTGAAAAACAACAACAACGTCAACATTGAAAAACTCCAACAAATTCAACAACAACCTCAACATTGAAAAACAGCAACAACCTCAACATTGAAAAACACCAACAAATTCAACAACAACTTCAACATTGAAAAACACCAACAAATTCAAAAACAACCTCAACATTGAAAAACAACAACAACCTCAATATGGAAAAACACCAACAAATTCAACAACAACCTCAATATTGAAAAACACCAACAATTTCAACAACAACCTCAACATTGAAAAACAACAACAATCTCAACATTGAAAAACTCCAACAAATTCAACAACAACCTCAACATTGAAAAACAGCAACAACCTCAACATTGAAAAACACCAACAAATTCAACAACAACTTCAACATTGAAAAACACCAACAAATTCAACAACAACCTCAACATTGAAAAACAACCACAAACTCAACATTGAAAAACACCAACAAATTCAACCACAACCTCAACATGGAAAACAACAACAACCTCAACATTGAAAAACACCAACAAATTCAACAATAACCTCAACTTTGAAAATCAATAACAACCTCAACATTGAAAAACACCAACAAATTCAAGAACAACCTCGAAATTGAAAAACACCAACAAATTCAACAACAACCTCAACATTGAAAAACACCAACAATTTCAACAACAACCTCAGCATTGAAAAACAACAACAACCTCGAAATTGAAAAACACCAACAAATTCAACAACAACCTCAACATTGAAAAACAACAACAACTTCAACATTGAAAAACACCAACAAATTCAAAAACAACCTCAAAATGGAAAAACAACAACAACCTCAACATTGAAAAACACCAACAAATTCAACAACAACCTCAATATTGAAAAACACCAACAATTTCAACAACAACCTCAACATTGAAAAACAACAACAACGTCAACATTGAAAAACTCCAACAAATTCAACAACAACCTCAACATTGAAAAACAGCAACAACCTCAACATTGAAAAACACCAACAAATTCAACAACAACTTCAACATTGAAAAACACCAACAAATTCAACAACAACCTCAACATGGAAAACAACAACAACCTCAACATTGAAAAACACCAACAAATTCAACAGAAACTTCAACATTGAAAACACCAACAAATTCAACAACAACCTCAACATTGAAAAGCACCAACAAATTCAACAATAACCTCAACATTGAAAAACAACAACAACCTCAACATTGAAAAACACCAACAAATTCAACAACAACGTCGAAATTGAAAAACACCAACAAATTCAACAACAACCTCAACATTGAAAAACAACAACAACCTCAACATTGAAAAACACCAACAAATTCAACAACAACCTCAACATTGAAAAAGAACAACAACCTCAACATTGAAAAACACCAACAAATTCAACAACAACCTCAACATTGAAAAACACCAACAAATTCAACAACAACCTCAGCATTGAAAAACAACAACAACCTCAACATTGAAAAACACCAACAAATTCAACAACAACCTCAACATTGAAAAACAACAACAACCTCAACATTGAAAAACACCAACAAATTCAACAACAACTTCAACATTGAAAAACACCAACAAATTCAACAACAACCTCAACATTTAAAAACACCAACAATTTCAACAACAACCTCAACATTGAAAAACAACAACAATCTCAACATTGAAAAACACCAACAAATTCAACAACAACCTCAACATTGAAAAACAGCAACAACCTCAACATTGAAAAACACCAACAAATTCAACAACAACTTCAACATTGAAAAACACCAACAAATTCAACAACAACCTCGACATTGAAAAACACCATCAAATTCAACAACAACCTCAATATTGAAAAACAACAACAACCTCAACATTGAAAAACACCAACAAATTCAACAGAAACTTCAACATTGAAAACACCAACAAATTCAATAACAACCTCAACATTTAAAAACGCCAACAAATTCAACAACAACCTCAACATTGAAAAACAACAACCTCAACATTGAAAAACACCAACAAATTCAACAAAAAATTCAACATTGAAAAACACCAACAAATTCAACAACAACCCCGACATTGAAAAACACCAACAATTTCAACAACAACGTCAACTTTGAAAAACAACAACAACCTCATCATGGAAAAACACCAACATCCTCAAAATTGAAAAACACCAACAAATTCAACAACAACCCCAACATTTAAAAACAACAACAACCTCAGCATTGAAAAACACCAACAAATTCAACAACAACCTCAACATTGAAAAACACCAACAAATTGAACAACAACCTCAACATTGAAAAACACCAAAAAACTCAACAACAACCTCAACATTGAAAAACAACAACAACCTCAACATTGAAAAACACCAACAAATTCAACAACAACCTCAACATTGAAAAACACCAACAAATTCAACAACAACCTCAACATTGAAAAACACCAACAACCTCAACATTGAAAAACACCAACAAATTCAACAACAACCTCAACATTGAAAAACAACAACAACCTCAACATTGAAAAACACCAACAACTTCAACAACAACCTCAACATTGAAAAACAACAACAAACTAAACATTGAAAAACACCAACAAATTCAACAACAACCTCAACATTGAAAAACAACAACAAACTCAACATTGAAAAACACCAACAAATTCAACAACAACCTCAACATTGAAAAACAACAACAACCTCAACATTGAAAAACACCAACAAATTCAACAATAACCTCAACATTGAAAAACAACAACAACCTCAACGTTGAAAAACACCAACAAATTCAACAACAACCTCGAAATTGAAAAACACCAACAAATTCAACAACAACCCCAACATTGAAAAACAACAACAACCTCAGCATTGAAAAACACCAACAAATTCAACAACAACCTCAACATTGAAAAACAACAACAACCACAACATTGAAAAACACCAACAAATTCAACAACAACCTCAACATTGAAAAACACCAACAAATTCAACAACAACCTCAGCATTGAAAAACAACAACAACCTCAACATTGAAAAACACCAACAAATTCAACAACAACCTCAACATTGAAAAACAACAACAACGTCAACATTGAAAAACACCAACAAATTCAACAACAACTTCAACATTGATAAACACCAACAAACTCAACAACAACCTCGAAATTGAAAAACACCAACAAATTCAACAACAACCTCAACATTGAAAAACAACAACAACTTCAACATTGAAAAACACCAACAAATTCAAAAACAACCTCAATATTGAAAAACAACAACAACCTCAATATTGAAAAACACCAACAAATTCAACAACAACCTCAATATTGAAAAACACCAACAATTTCAACAAAAACCTCAACATTGAAAAACAACAACAATCTCAACATTGAAAAACTCAAACAAATTCAACAACAACCTCAACATTGAAAAACAGCAACAACCTCAACATTGAAAAACACCAACAAATTCAACAACAACTTCAACATTGAAAAACACCAACAAATTCAACAACAACCTCAACATTGAAAAACAACCACAAACTCAACATTGAAAAACACCAACAAATTCAACAACAACCTCAACATGGAAAACAACAACAACCTCAACATTGAAAAACACCAACAAATTCAACAATAACCTCAACATTGAAAAACAATAACAACCTCAACATTGAAAAACACCAACAAATTCAAGAACAACCTCGAAATTGAAAAACACCAACAAATTCAACAACAACCTCAACATTGAAAAACACCAACAAATTCAACAACAACCTCAGCATTGAAAAACAACAACATCCTCAACATTGAAAAACACCAACAAATTCAACAACAACCTCAACATTGAAAAACAACAAGAACCTCAACATTGAAAAACACCAACAAATTCAACAAAAACTTCAACATTGATAAACACCAACAAATTCAACAACAACCTCGAAATTGAAAAACACCAACAAATTCAACAACAACCTCAACATTGAAAAACAACAATAACTTCAACATTGAAAAACACCAACAAATTCAAAAACAACCTCAAAATTGAAAAACAACAACAACCTCAACATTTAAAAACACCAACAATTTCAACAACAACCTCAACATTGAAAAACAACAACAATCTCAACATTGAAAAACACCAACAAATTCAACAACAACCTCAACATTGAAAAACAGCAACAACCTCAACATTGAAAAACACCAACAAATTCAACAACAACTTCAACATTGAAAAACACCAACAAATTCAACAACAACCTCGACATTGAAAAACACCATCAAATTCAACAACAACTTCAATATTGAAAAACAACAACAACCTCAACATTGAAAAACACCAACAAATTCAACAGAAACTTCACCATTGAAAACACCAACAAATTCAATAACAACCTCAACATTTAAAAACGCCAACAATTTCAACAACAACCTCAACATTGAAAAACAACAACCTCAACATTGAAAAACACCAACAAATTCAACAAAAAATTGAACATTGAAAAACACCAACAAATTCAACAACAACCCCGACATTGAAAAACACCAACAATTTCAACAACAACGTCAACTTTGAAAAACAACAACAACCTCATCATGGAAAAACACCAACATCCTCAAAATTGAAAAACACCAACAAATTCAACAACAACCCCAACATTTAAAAACAACAACAACCTCAGCATTGAAAAACACCAACAAATTCAACAACAACCTCAACATTGAAAAACACCAACAAATTGAACAACAACCTCAACATTGAAAAACACCAAAAAACTCAACAACAACCTCAACATTGAAAAACAACAACAACCTCAACATTGAAAAACACCAACAAATTCAACAACAACCTCAACATTGAAAAACACCAACAAATTCAACAACAACCTCAACATTGAAAAACACCAACAACCTCAACATTGAAAAACACCAACAAATTCAACAACAACCTCAACATTGAAAAACAACAACAACCTCAACATTGAAAAACACCAACAACTTCAACAACAACCTCAACATTGAAAAACAACAACAAACTAAACATTGAAAAACACCAACAAATTCAACAACAACCTCAACATTGAAAAACAACAACAAACTCAACATTGAAAAACACCAACAAATTCAACAACAACCTCAACATTGAAATACAACAACAACCTCAACATTGAAAAACACCAACAAATTCAACAATAACCTCAACATTGAAAAACAACAACAACCTCAACGTTGAAAAACACCAACAAATTCAACAACAACCTCGAAATTGAAAAACACCAACAAATTCAACAACAACCCCAACATTGAAAAACAACAACAACTTCAGCATTGAAAAACACCAACAAATTCAACAACAACCTCAACATTGAAAAACAACAACAACCTCAACATTGAAAAACACCAACAAATTCAACAACAACCTCAACATTGAAAAACACCAACAAATTCAACAACAACCTCAGCATTGAAAAACAACAACAACCTCAACATTGAAAAACACCAACAAATTCAACAACAACCTCAACATTGAAAAACAACAACAACGTCAACATTGAAAAACACCAGCAAATTCAACAACAACTTCAACATTGATAAACACCAACAAACTCAACAACAACCTCGAAATTGAAAAACACCAACAAATTCAACAACAACCTCAACATTGAAAAACAACAACAACTTCAACATTGAAAAACACCAACAAATTCAAAAACAACCTCAAAATTGAAAAACAACAACAACCTCAATATTGAAAAACACCAACAAATTCAACAACAACCGCAATATTGAAAAACACCAACAATTTCAACAACAACCTCAACATTGAAAAACAACAACAATCTCAACATTGAAAAACTCAAACAAATTCAACAACAACCTCAACAATGAAAAACAGCAACAACCTCAACATTGAAAAACACCAACAAATTCAACAACAACTTCAACATTGAAAAACACCAACAAATTCAACAACAACCTCAACATTGAAAAACAACCACAAACTCAACATTGAAAAACACCAACAAATTCAACAACAACCTCAACATGGAAAACAACAACAACCTCAACATTGAAAAACACCAACAAATTCAACAATAACCTCAACATTGAAAAACAATAACAACCTCAACATTGAAAAACACCAACAAATTCAAGAACAACCTCGAAATTGAAAAACACCAACAAATTCAACAACAACCTCAACATTGAAAAACACCAACAAATTCAACAACAACCTCAGCATTGAAAAACAACAACATCCTCAACATTGAAAAACACCAACAAATTCAACAACAACCTCAACATTGAAAAACAACAAGAACCTCAACATTGAAAAACACCAACAAATTCAACAAAAACTTCAACATTGATAAACACCAACAAATTCAACAACAACCTCGAAATTGAAAAACACCAACAAATTCAACAACAACCTCAACATTGAAAAACAACAATAACTTCAACATTGAAAAACACCAACAAATTCAAAAACAACCTCAAAATTGAAAAACAACAACAACCTCAACATTGAAAAACACCAACAAATTCAACAACAACCTCAATATTGAAAAACACCAACAATTTCAACAACAACCTCAACATTGAAAAACAACAACAACCTCAACATTGAAAAACTCCAACAAATTCAACAACAACCTCAACATTGAAAAACAGCAACAACCTCAACATTGAAAAACACCAACAAATTCAACAACAACTTCAACATTGAAAAACACCAACAAATTCAACAACAACCTCAACATTGAAAAACAACCACAAACTCAACATTGAAAAACACCAACAAATTCAACAACAACCTCAACATGGAAAACAACAACAACGTCAACATTGAAAAACACCAACAAATTCAACAACAACTTCAACATTGATAAACACCAACAAACTCAACAACAACCTCGAAATTGAAAAACACCAACAAATTCAACAACAACCTCAACATTGAAAAACAACAACAACTTCAACATTGAAAAACACCAACAAATTCAAAAACAACCTCAAAATTGAAAAACAACAACAACCTCAATATTGAAAAACACCAACAAATTCAACAACAACCTCAATATTGAAAAACACCAACAATTTCAACAACAACCTCAACATTGAAAAACAACAACAATCTCAACATTGAAAAACTCAAACAAATTCAACAACAACCTCAACATTGAAAAACAGCAACAACCTCAACATTGAAAAACACCAACAAATTCAACAACAACTTCAACATTGAAAAACACCAGCAAATTCAACAACAACCTCAACATTGAAAAACAACCACAAACTCAACATTGAAAAACACCAACAAATTCAACAACAACCTCAACATGGAAAACAACAACAACCTCAACATTGAAAAACACCAACAAATTCAACAATAACCTCAACATTGAAAAACAATAACAACCTCAACATTGAAAAACACCAACAAATTCAAGAACAACCTCGAAATTGAAAAACACCAACAAATTCAACAACAACCTCAACATTGAAAAACACCTACAAATTCAGCAACAACCTCAGCATTGAAAAACAACAACATCCTCAACATTGAAAAACACCAACAAATTCAACAACAACCTCAACATTGAAAAACAACAAGAACCTCAACATTGAAAAACACCAACAAATTCAACAAAAACTTCAACATTGATAAACACCAACAAATTCAACAACAACCTCGAAATTGAAAAACACCAACAAATTCAACAGCAACCTCAACATTGAAAAACAACAATAACTTCAACATTGAAAAACACCAACAAATTCAAAAACAACCTCAAAATTGAAAAACAACAACAACCTCAACATTGAAAAACACCAACAAATTCAACAACAACCTCAATATTGAAAAACACCAACAATTTCAACAACAACCACAACATTGAAAAACAACAACAACCTCAACATTGAAAAACTGCAACAAATTCAACAACGACCTCAACATTGAAAAACAGCAACAACCTCAACATTGAAAAACACCAACAAATTCAACAACAACTTCAACATTGAAAAACACCAACAAATTCAACAACAACCTCAACATTGAAAAACAACCACAAACTCAACATTGAAAAACACCAACAAATTCAACAACAACCTCAACATGGAAAACAACAACAACCTCAAAATTGAAAAACACCAACAAATTCAACAATAACCTCAACATTGAAAAACAATAACAACCTCAACATTGAAAAACACCAACAAATTCAAGAACAACCTCGAAATTGAAAAACACCAACAAATTCAACAACAACCTCAACATTGAAAAACAACAACAACCTCAACATTGAAAAACACCAACAAATTCAACAACAACCTCAACATTGAAAAACACCAACAAATTTAACAACAACCTCAACATTGAAAAACAACAACAACCTCAACATTGAAAAACACCAACAAATTCAACAACAACCTCAACATTGAAAAACAGCAACAACCTCAACATTGAAAAACACCAACAAATTCAACAACAACTTCAACATTGAAAAACACCAACAAATTCAACAACAACCTCAACATTGAAAAACAACGACAAACTCAACATTGAAAAACACCAACAAATTCAACAACAACCTCAACATGGAAAACAACAACAACCTCAACATTGAAAAACACCAACAAATTCAACAATAACCTCAACATTGAAAAACAATAACAACCTCAACATTGAAAAACACCAACAAATTCAAGAACAACCTCGAAATTGAAAAACACCAACAAATTCAACAACAACCTCAACATTGAAAAACAACAACAACCTCAGCATTGAAAAACACCAACAAATTCAACAACAACCTCAACATTGAAAAACACCAAGAAATTTGACAACAACCTCAACATTGAAAAACAACCACAAACTCAACATTGAAAAACACCAACAAATTCAACAACAACCTCAACATGGAAAACAACAACAACCTCAACATTGAAAAACACCAACAAATTCAACAATAACCTCAACATTGAAAAACAATAACAACCTCAACATTGAAAAACACCAACAAATTCAAGAACAACCTCGAAATTGAAAAACACCAACAAATTCAACAACAACCTCAACATTGAAAAACACCTACAAATTCAACAACAACCTCAGCATTGAAAAACAACAACATCCTCAACATTGAAAAACACCAACAAATTCAACAACAACCTCAACATTGAAAAACAACAAGAACCTCAACATTGAAAAACACCAACAAATTCAACAAAAACTTCAACATTGATAAACACCAACAAATTCAACAACAACCTCGAAATTGAAAAACACCAACAAATTCAACAACAACCTCAACATTGAAAAACAACAATAACTTCAACATTGAAAAACACCAACAAATTCAAAAACAACCTCAAAATTGAAAAACAACAACAACCTCAACATTGAAAAACACCAACAAATTCAACAACAACCTCAACATTGAAAAACAACAACAACCTCAACATTGAAAAACTCCAACAAATTCAACAACAACCTCAACATTGAAAAACAGCAACAACCTCAACATTGAAAAACACCAACAAATTCAACAACAACTTCAACATTGAAAAACACCAACAAATTCAACAACAACCTCAACATTGAAAAACAACCACAAACTCAACATTGAAAAACACCAACAAATTCAACAACAACCTCAACATGGAAAACAACAACAACCTCAAAATTGAAAAACACCAACAAATTCAACAATAACCTCAACATTGAAAAACAATAACAACCTCAACATTGAAAAACACCAACAAATTCAAGAACAACCTCGAAATTGAAAAACACCAACAAATTCAACAACAACCTCAACATTGAAAAACAACAACAACCTCAACATTGAAAAACACCAACAAATTCAACAACAACCTCAACATTGAAAAACACCAACAAATTTAACAACAACCTCAACATTGAAAAACAACAACAACCTCAACATTGAAAAACACCAACAAATTCAACAACAACCTCAACATTGAAAAACAGCAACAACCTCAACATTGAAAAACACCAACAAATTCAACAACAACTTCAACATTGAAAAACACCAACAAATTCAACAACAACCTCAACATTGAAAAACAACGACAAACTCAACATTGAAAAACACCAACAAATTCAACAACAACCTCAACATGGAAAACAACAACAACCTCAACATTGAAAAACACCAACAAATTCAACAATAACCTCAACATTCAAAAACAATAACAACCTCAACATTGAAAAACACCAACAAATTCAAGAACAACCTCGAAATTGAAAAACACCAACAAATTCAACAACAACCTCAACATTGAAAAACAACAACAACCTCAGCATTGAAAAACACCAACAAATTCAACAACAACCTCAACATTGAAAAACACCAAGAAATTTAACAACAACCTCAACATTGAAAAACAACAACAACCTCAACATTGAAAAACACCAACAAATTCAACAACAACCTCAACATTGAAAAACAACAACAACCTCAACATTGAAAAACACCAACAAATTCAACAACAACCTCAACAATGAAAAACAAAAACAAACTCAACATTGAAAAACACCAACAAATTCAACAACAACCTGAACATTGAAAAACAACAACAACCTCAACATTGAAAAACACCAACAAATTCAACAATAACCTCAACATTGGAAAACAACAACAACCTCAACATTGAAAAACACCAACAAATTCAACAACAACGTCGAAATTGAAAAACACCAACAAATTCAACAACAACCTCAACATTGAAAAACAACAACAACCTCAACATTGAAAGACACCAACAAATTCAACAACAACCTCAACATTGAAAAACAACAACAACCTCAACATTGAAAAACACCAACAAATTCAACAACAACCTCAACATTGAAAAACACCAACAAATTCAACAACAACCTCAGCATTGAAAAACAACAACAACCTCAACATTGAAAAACACCAACGAATTCAACAACAACCTCAACATTGAAAAACAACAACAACCTCAACATTGAAAAACACCAACAAATTCAACAACAACTTCAACATTGAAAAACACCAACAAATTCAACAACAACCTCAACATTGAAAAACACCAACAAATTCAACAACAACCTCAACATTGAAAAACAACAACAACCTCAACATTGAAAAACACCAACAAATTCAACAACAACCTCAAAATTGAAAAAAAACAACAACCTCAACATTGAAAAACACCAACAAATTCAACAACAACCTCAACATTTAAAAACACCAACAATTTCAACAACAACCTCAACATTGAAAAACAACAACAATCTCAACATTGAAAAACACCAACAAATTCAACAACAACCTCAACATTGAAAAACAGCAACAACCTCAACATTGAAAAACACCAACAAATTCAACAACAACTTCAACATTGAAAAACACCAACAAATTCAACAACAACCTCGACATTGAAAAACACCATCAAATTCAACAACAACCTCAATATTGAAAAACAACAACAACCTCAACATTGAAAAACACCAACAAATTCAACAGAAAGTTCAACATTGAAAACACCAACAAATTCAACAACAACCTCAACGTTGAAAAACACCAACAAATTCTACAATAACCTCAACATTGAAAAACAACAACAACCTCAACATTGAAAAACACCAACAAATTCAACAACAACGTCGAAATTGAAAAACACCAACAAATTCAACAACAACCTCAACATTGAAAAACAACAACAAACTCAACATTGAAAAACATCAGCAAATTCAACAACAACCTCAACATTGAAAAACAACCACAAACTCAACATTGAAAAACACCAACAAATTCAACAACAACCTCAACATGGAAAACAACAACAACCTCAACATTGAAAAACACCAACAAATTCAACAATAACCTCAACATTGAAAAACAATAACAACCTCAACATTGAAAAACACCAACAAATTCAAGAACAACCTCGAAATTGAAAAACACCAACAAATTCAACAACAACCTCAACATTGAAAAACACCTACAAATTCAACAACAACCTCAGCATTGAAAAACAACAACATCCTCAACATTGAAAAACACCAACAAATTCAACAACAACCTCAACATTGAAAAACAACAAGAACCTCAACATTGAAAAACACCAACAAATTCAACAAAAACTTCAACATTGATAAACACCAACAAATTCAACAACAACCTCGAAATTGAAAAACACCAACAAATTCAACAACAACCTCAACATTGAAAAACAACAATAACTTCAACATTGAAAAACACCAACAAATTCAAAAACAACCTCAAAATTGAAAAACAACAACAACCTCAACATTGAAAAACACCAACAAATTCAACAACAACCTCAATATTGAAAAACACCAACAATTTCAACAACAACCTCAACATTGAAAAACAACAACAACCTCAACATTGAAAAACTCCAACAAATTCAACAACAACCTCAACATTGAAAAACAGCAACAACCTCAACATTGAAAAACACCAACAAATTCAACAACAACTTCAACATTGAAAAACACCAACAAATTCAACAACAACCTCAACATTGAAAAACAACCACAAACTCAACATTGAAAAACACCAACAAATTCAACAACAACCTCAACATGGAAAACAACAACAACCTCAAAATTGAAAAACACCAACAAATTCAACAATAACCTCAACATTGAAAAACAATAACAACCTCAACATTGAAAAACACCAACAAATTCAAGAACAACCTCGAAATTGAAAAACACCAACAAATTCAACAACAACCTCAACATTGAAAAACAACAACAACCTCAACATTGAAAAACACCAACAAATTCAACAACAACCTCAACATTGAAAAACACCAACAAATTTAACAACAACCTCAACATTGAAAAACAACAACAACCTCAACATTGAAAAACACCAACAAATTCAACAACAACCTCAACATTGAAAAACAGCAACAACCTCAACATTGAAAAACACCAACAAATTCAACAACAACTTCAACATTGAAAAACACCAACAAATTCAACAACAACCTCAACATTGAAAAACAACGACAAACTCAACATTGAAAAACACCAACAAATTCAACAACAACCTCAACATGGAAAACAACAACAACCTCAACATTGAAAAACACCAACAAATTCAACAATAACCTCAACATTGAAAAACAATAACAACCTCAACATTGAAAAACACCAACAAATTCAAGAACAACCTCGAAATTGAAAAACACCAACAAATTCAACAACAACCTCAACATTGAAAAACAACAACAACCTCAGCATTGAAAAACACCAACAAATTCAACAACAACCTCAACATTGAAAAACACCAAGAAATTTAACAACAACCTCAACATTGAAAAACAACAACAACCTCAACATTGAAAAACACCAACAAATTCAACAACAACCTCAACATTGAAAAACAACAACAACCTCAACATTGAAAAACACCAACAAATTCAACAACAACCTCAACAATGAAAAACAAAAACAAACTCAACATTGAAAAACACCAACAAATTCAACAACAACCTGAACATTGAAAAACAACAACAACCTCAACATTGAAAAACACCAACAAATTCAACAATAACCTCAACATTGGAAAACAACAACAACCTCAACATTGAAAAACACCAACAAATTCAACAACAACGTCGAAATTGAAAAACACCAACAAATTCAACAACAACCTCAACATTGAAAAACAACAACAACCTCAACATTGAAAGACACCAACAAATTCAACAACAACCTCAACATTGAAAAACAACAACAACCTCAACATTGAAAAACACCAACAAATTCAACAACAACCTCAACATTGAAAAACACCAACAAATTCAACAACAACCTCAGCATTGAAAAACAACAACAACCTCAACATTGAAAAACACCAACGAATTCAACAACAACCTCAACATTGAAAAACAACAACAACCTCAACATTGAAAAACACCAACAAATTCAACAACAACTTCAACATTGAAAAACACCAACAAATTCAACAACAACCTCAACATTGAAAAACACCAACAAATTCAACAACAACCTCAACATTGAAAAACAACAACAACCTCAACATTGAAAAACACCAACAAATTCAACAACAACCTCAAAATTGAAAAAAAACAACAACCTCAACATTGAAAAACACCAACAAATTCAACAACAACCTCAACATTTAAAAACACCAACAATTTCAACAACAACCTCAACATTGAAAAACAACAACAATCTCAACATTGAAAAACACCAACAAATTCAACAACAACCTCAACATTGAAAAACAGCAACAACCTCAACATTGAAAAACACCAACAAATTCAACAACAACTTCAACATTGAAAAACGCCAACAAATTCAACAACAACCTCGACATTGAAAAACACCATCAAATTCAACAACAACCTCAATATTGAAAAACAACAACAACCTCAACATTGAAAAACACCAACAAATTCAACAGAAACTTCAACATTGAAAACACCAACAAATTCAACAACAACCTCAACATTGAAAAACACCAACAAATTCTACAATAACCTCAACATTGAAAAACAACAACAACCTCAACATTGAAAAACACCAACAAATTCAACAACAACGTCGAAATTGAAAAACACCAACAAATTCAACAACAACCTCAACATTGAAAAACAACAACAAACTCAACATTGAAAAACACCAACAAATTCAACAACAACCTCAACATTGAAAAACAACAACAACCTCAACATTGAAAAACACCAACAAATTCAACAACAACCTCAACATTGAAAAACACCAACAAATTCAACAACAACCTCAACATTGAAAAACAACAACAACCTCAACATTGAAAAACACCAACAAATTCAACAATAACCTCAACATTGAAAAACAACAACAACCTCAACGTTGACAAACACCAACAAATTCAACAACAACGTCGAAATTGAAAAACACCAACAAATTCAACAACAACCCCAACATTGAAAAACAACAACAACCTCAGCATTGAAAAACACCAACAAATTCAACAACAACCTCAACATTGAAAAACAACAACAACCTCAACATTGAAAAACACCAACAAATTCAACAACAACCTCAACATTGAAAAACACCAACAAATTCAACAACAACCTCAGCATTGAAAAACAACAACAACCTCAACATTGAAAAACACCAACAAATTCAACAACAACCTCAACATTGAAAAACAACAACAACGTCAACATTGAAAAACACCAACAAATTCAACAACAACTTCAACATTGATAAACACCAACAAACTCAACAACAACCTCGAAATTGAAAAACACCAACAAATTCAACAACAACCTCAACATTGAAAAACAACAACAACTTCAACATTGAAAAACACCAACAAATTCAAAAACAACCTCAATATTGAAAAAGAACAACAACCTCAATATTGAAAAACACCAACAAATTCAACAACAACCTCAATATTGAAAAACACCAACAATTTCAACAACAACCTCAACATTGAAAAACAACAACAATCTCAACATTGAAAAACTCAAACAAATTCAACAACAACCTCAACATTGAAAAACAGCAACAACCTCAACATTGAAAAACACCAACAAATTCAACAACAACTTCAACATTGAAAAACACCAACAAATTCAACAACTACCTCAACATTGAAAAACAACCACAAACTCAACATTGAAAAACACCAACAAATTCAACAACAACCTCAACATGGAAAACAACAACAACCTCAACATTGAAAAACACCAACAAATTCAACAATAACCTCAACATTGAAAAACAATAACAACCTCAACATTGAAAAACAACAACAAATTCAAGAACAACCTCGAAATTGAAAAACACCAACAAATTCAACAACAACCTCAACATTGAAAAACACCAACAAATTCAACAACAACCTCAGCATTGAAAAACAACAACATCCTCAACATTGAAAAACACCAACAAATTCAACAACAACCTCAACATTGAAAAACAACAAGAACCTCAACATTGAAAAACACCAACAAATTCAACAAAAACTTCAACATTGATAAACACCAACAAATTCAACAACAACCTCGAAATTGAAAAACACCAACAAATTCAACAACAACCTCAACATTGAAAAACAACAATAACTTCAACATTGAAAAACACCAACAAATTCAAAAACAACCTCAAAATTGAAAAACAACAACAACCTCAACATTTAAAAACACCAACAATTTCAACAACAACCTCAACATTGAAAAACAACAACAATCTCAACATTGAAAAACACCAACAAATTCAACAACAACCTCAACATTGAAAAACAGCAACAACCTCAACATTGAAAAACACCAACAAATTCAACAACAACTTCAACATTGAAAAACACCAACAAATTCAACAACCACCTCGACATTGAAAAACACCATCAAATTCAACAACAACCTCAATATTGAAAAACAACAACAACCTCAACATTGAAAAACACCAACAAATTCAACAACAACCTCAACATTGAAAAACACCAACAACCTCAACATTGAAAAACACCAACAAATTCAACAACAACCTCAACATTGAAAAACAACAACAACCTCAACATTGAAAAACACCAACAACTTCAACAACAACCTCAACATTGAAAAACAACAACAAACTAAACATTGAAAAACACCAACAAATTCAACAACAACCTCAACATTGAAAAACAACAACAAACTCAACATTGAAAAACACCAACAAATTCAACAACAACCTCAACATTGAAAAACAACAACAACCTCAACATTGAAAAACACCAACAAATTCAACAATAACCTCAACATTGAAAAACAACAACAACCTCAACGTTGAAAAACACCAACAAATTCAACAACAACCTCGAAATTGAAAAACACCAACAAATTCAACAACAACCCCAACATTAAAAAACAACAACAACCTCAGCATTGAAAAACACCAACAAATTCAACAACAACCTCAACATTGAAAAACAACAACAACCTCAACATTGAAAAACACCAACAAATTCAACAACAACCTCAACATTGAAAAACACCAACAAATTCAACAACAACCTCAGCATTGAAAAACAACAACAACCTCAACATTGAAAAACACCAACAAATTCAACAACAACCTCAACATTGAAAAACAACAACAACGTCAACATTGAAAAACACCAGCAAATTCAACAACAACTTCAACATTGATAAACACCAACAAACTCAACAACAACCTCGAAATTGAAAAACACCAACAAATTCAACAACAACCTCAACATTGAAAAACAACAACAACTTCAACATTGAAAAACACCAACAAATTCAAAAACAACCTCAAAATTGAAAAACAACAACAACCTCAATATTGAAAAACACCAACAAATTCAACAACAACCTCAATATTGAAAAACACCAACAATTTCAACAACAACCTCAACATTGAAAAACAACAACAATCTCAACATTGAAAAACTCAAACAAATTCAACAACAACCTCAACATTGAAAAACAGCAACAACCTCAACATTGAAAAACACCAACAAATTCAACAACAACTTCAACATTGAAAAACACCAACAAATTCAACAACAACCTCAACATTGAAAAACAACCACAAACTCAACATTGAAAAACACCAACAAATTCAACAACAACCTCAACATGGAAAACAACAACAACCTCAACATTGAAAAACACCAACAAATTCAACAATAACCTCAACATTGAAAAACAATAACAACCTCAACATTGAAAAACACCAACAAATTCAAGAACAACCTCGAAATTGAAAAACACCAACAAATTCAACAACAACCTCAACATTGAAAAACACCAACAAATTCAACAACAACCTCAGCATTGAAAAACAACAACATCCTCAACATTGAAAAACACCAACAAATTCAACAACAACCTCAACATTGAAAAACAACAAGAACCTCAACATTGAAAAACACCAACAAATACAACAAAAACTTCAACATTGATAAACACCAACAAATTCAACAACAACCTCGAAATTGAAAAACACCAACAAATTCAACAACAACCTCAACATTGAAAAACAACAATAACTTCAACATTGAAAAACACCAACAAATTCAAAAACAACCTCAAAATTGAAAAACAACAACAACCTCAACATTGAAAAACACCAACAAATTCAACAACAACCTCAATATTGAAAAACACCAACAATTTCAACAACAACCTCAACATTGAAAAACAACAACAACCTCAACATTGAAAAACTCCAACAAATTCAACAACAACCTCAACATTGAAAAACAGCAACAACCTCAACATTGAAAAACACCAACAAATTCAACAACAACTTCAACATTGAAAAACACCAACAAATTCAACAACAACCTCAACATTGAAAAACAACCACAAACTCAACATTGAAAAACACCAACAAATTCAACAACAACCTCAACATGGAAAACAACAACAACGTCAACATTGAAAAACACCAACAAATTCAACAACAACTTCAACATTGATAAACACCAACAAACTCAACAACAACCTCGAAATTGAAAAACACCAACAAATTCAACAACAACCTCAACATTGAAAAACAACAACAACTTCAACATTGAAAAACACCAACAAATTCAAAAGCAACCTCAAAATTGAAAAACAACAACAACCTCAATATTGAAAAACACCAACAAATTCAACAACAACCTCAATATTGAAAAACACCAACAATTTCAACAACAACCTCAACATTGAAAAACAACAACAATCTCAACATTGAAAAACTCAAACAAATTCAACAACAACCTCAACATTGAAAAACAGCAACAACCTCAACATTGAAAAACACCAACAAATTCAACAACAACTTCAACATTGAAAAACACCAACAAATTCAACAACAACCTCAACATTGAAAAACAACAACAACCTCAACATTGAAAAACTCCAACAAATTCAACAACAACCTCAACATGGAAAACAACAACAACCTCAACATTGAAAAACACCAACAAATTCAACAATAACCTCAACATTGAAAAACAATAACAACCTCAACATTGAAAAACACCAACAAATTCAAGAACAACCTCGCAATTGAAAAACACCAACAAATTCAACAACAACCTCAACATTGAAAAACACCAACAAATTCAACAACAACCTCAGCATTGAAAAACAACAACATCCTCAACATTGAAAAACACCAACAAATTCAACAACAACCTCAACATTGAAAAACAACAAGAACCTCAACATTGAAAAACACCAACAAATTCAACAAAAACTTCAACATTGATAAACACCAACAAATTCAACAACAACCTCGAAATTGAAAAACACCAACAAATTCAACAACAACCTCAACATTGAAAAACAACAATAACTTCAACATTGAAAAACACCAACAAATTCAAAAACAACCTCAAAATTGAAAAACAACAACAACCTCAACATTTAAAAACACCAACAATTTCAACAACAACCTCAACATTGAAAAACAACAACAATCTCAACATTGAAAAACACCAACAAATTCAACAACAACCTCAACATTGAAAAACAGCAACAACCTCAACATTGAAAAACAACAACAACCTCAACATTGAAAAACACCAACAAATTCAACAACAACGTCGAAATTGAAAAACACCAACAAATTCAACAACAACCTCAACATTGAAAAACAACAACAAACTCAACATTGAAAAACACCAACAAATTCAACAACAACCTCAACATTGAAAAACAACAACAACCTCAACATTGAAAAACACCAACAAATTCAACAACAACCTCAACATTGAAAAACACCAACAAATTCAACAACAACCTCAACATTGAAAAACAACAACAACCTCAACATTGAAAAACACCAACAAATTCAACAATAACCTCAACATTGAAAAACAACAACAACCTCAACGTTGACAAACACCAACAAATTCAACAACAACGTCGAAATTGAAAAACACCAACAAATTCAACAACAACCCCAACATTGAAAAACAACAACAACCTCAGCATTGAAAAACACCAACAAATTCAACAACAACCTCAACATTGAAAAACAACAACAACCTCAACATTGAAAAACACCAACAAATTCAACAACAACCTCAACATTGAAAAACACCAACAAATTCAACAACAACCTCAGCATTGAAAAACAACAACAACCTCAACATTGAAAAACACCAACAAATTCAACAACAACCTCAACATTGAAAAACAACAACAACGTCAACATTGAAAAACACCAACAAATTCAACAACAACTTCAACATTGATAAACACCAACAAACTCAACAACAACCTCGAAATTGAAAAACACCAACAAATTCAACAACAACCTCAACATTGAAAAACAACAACAACTTCAACATTGAAAAACACCAACAAATTCAAAAACAACCTCAATATTGAAAAAGAACAACAACCTCAATATTGAAAAACACCAACAAATTCAACAACAACCTCAATATTGAAAAACACCAACAATTTCAACAACAACCTCAACATTGAAAAACAACAACAATCTCAACATTGAAAAACTCAAACAAATTCAACAACAACCTCAACATTGAAAAACAGCAACAACCTCAACATTGAAAAACACCAACAAATTCAACAACAACTTCAACATTGAAAAACACCAACAAATTCAACAACTACCTCAACATTGAAAAACAACCACAAACTCAACATTGAAAAACACCAACAAATTCAACAACAACCTCAACATGGAAAACAACAACAACCTCAACATTGAAAAACACCAACAAATTCAACAATAACCTCAACATTGAAAAACAATAACAACCTCAACATTGAAAAACAACAACAAATTCAAGAACAACCTCGAAATTGAAAAACACCAACAAATTCAACAACAACCTCAACATTGAAAAACACCAACAAATTCAACAACAACCTCAGCATTGAAAAACAACAACATCCTCAACATTGAAAAACACCAACAAATTCAACAACAACCTCAACATTGAAAAACAACAAGAACCTCAACATTGAAAAACACCAACAAATTCAACAAAAACTTCAACATTGATAAACACCAACAAATTCAACAACAACCTCGAAATTGAAAAACACCAACAAATTCAACAACAACCTCAACATTGAAAAACAACAATAACTTCAACATTGAAAAACACCAACAAATTCAAAAACAACCTCAAAATTGAAAAACAACAACAACCTCAACATTTAAAAACACCAACAATTTCAACAACAACCTCAACATTGAAAAAGAACAACAATCTCAACATTGAAAAACACCAACAAATTCAACAACAACCTCAACATTGAAAAACAGCAACAACCTCAACATTGAAAAACACCAACAAATTCAACAACAACTTCAACATTGAAAAACACCAACAAATTCAACAACAACCTCGACATTGAAAAACACCATCAAATTCAACAACAACCTCAATATTGAAAAACAACAACAACCTCAACATTGAAAAACACCAACAAATTCAACAACAACCTCAACATTGAAAAACACCAACAACCTCAACATTGAAAAACACCAACAAATTCAACAACAACCTCAACATTGAAAAACAACAACAACCTCAACATTGAAAAACACCAACAACTTCAACAACAACCTCAACATTGAAAAACAACAACAAACTAAACATTGAAAAACACCAACAAATTCAACAACAACCTCAACATTGAAAAACAACAACAAACTCAACATTGAAAAACACCAACAAATTCAACAACAACCTCAACATTGAAAAACAACAACAACCTCAACATTGAAAAACACCAACAAATTCAACAATAACCTCAACATTGAAAAACAACAACAACCTCAACGTTGAAAAACACCAACAAATTCAACAACAACCTCGAAATTGAAAAACACCAACAAATTCAACAACAACCCCAACATTGAAAAACAACAACAACCTCAGCATTGAAAAACACCAACAAATTCAACAACAACCTCAACATTGAAAAACAACAACAACCTCAACATTGAAAAACACCAACAAATTCAACAACAACCTCAACATTGAAAAACACCAACAAATTCAACAACAACCTCAGCATTGAAAAACAACAACAACCTCAACATTGAAAAACACCAACAAATTCAACAACAACCTCAACATTGAAAAACAACAACAACGTCAACATTGAAAAACACCAGCAAATTCAACAACAACTTCAACATTGATAAACACCAACAAACTCAACAACAACCTCGAAATTGAAAAACACCAACAAATTCAACAACAACCTCAACATTGAAAAACAACAACAACTTCAACATTGAAAAACACCAACAAATTCAAAAACAACCTCAAAATTGAAAAACAACAACAACCTCAATATTGAAAAACACCAACAAATTCAACAACAACCTCAATATTGAAAAACACCAACAATTTCAACAACAACCTCAACATTGAAAAACAACAACAATCTCAACATTGAAAAACTCAAACAAATTCAACAACAACCTCAATATTGAAAAACAGCAACAACCTCAACATTGAAAAACACCAACAAATTCAACAACAACTTCAACATTGAAAAACACCAACAAATTCAACAACAACCTCAACATTGAAAAACAACGACAAACTCAACATTGAAAAACACCAACAAATTCAACAACAACCTCAACATGGAAAACAACAACAACCTCAACATTGAAAAACACCAACAAATTCAACAATAACCTCAACATTGAAAAACAATAACAACCTCAACATTGAAAAACACCAACAAATTCAAGAACAACCTCGAAATTGAAAAACACCAACAAATTCAACAACAACCTCAACATTGAAAAACACCAACAAATTCAACAACAACCTCAGCATTGAAAAACAACAACATCCTCAACATTGAAAAACACCAACAAATTCAACAACAACCTCAACATTGAAAAACAACAAGAACCTCAACATTGAAAAACACCAACAAATTCAACAAAAACTTCAACATTGATAAACACCAACAAATTCAACAACAACCTCGAAATTGAAAAACACCAACAAATTCAACAACAACCTCAACATTGAAAAACAACAATAACTTCAACATTGAAAAACACCAACAAATTCAAAAACAACCTCAAAATTGAAAAACAACAACAACCTCAACATTGAAAAACACCAACAAATTCAACAACAACCTCAATATTGAAAAACACCAACAATTTCAACAACAACCTCAACATTGAAAAACAACAACAACCTCAACATTGAAAAACTCCAACAAATTCAACAACAACCTCAACATTGAAAAACAGCAACAACCTCAACATTGAAAAACACCAACAAATTCAACAACAACTTCAACATTGAAAAACAACCACAAACTCAACATTGAAAAACACCAACAAATTCAACAACAACCTCAACATGGAAAACGACAACAACGTCAACATTGAAAAACACCAACAAATTCAACAACAACTTCAACATTGATAAACACCAACAAACTCAACAACAACCTCGAAATTGAAAAACACCAACAAATTCAACAACAACCTCAACATTGAAAAACAACAACAACTTCAACATTGAAAAACACCAACAAATTCAAAAACAACCTCAAAATTGAAAAACAACAACAACCTCAATATTGAAAAACACCAACAAATTCAACAACAACCTCAATATTGAAAAACACCAACAATTTCAACAACAACCTCAACATTGAAAAACAACAACAATCTCAACATTGAAAAACTCAAACAAATTCAACAACAACCTCAACATTGAAAAACAGCAACAACCTCAACATTGAAAAACACCAACAAATTCAACAACAACTTCAACATTGAAAAACACCAACAAATTCAACAACAACCTCAACATTGAAAAACAACCACAAACTCAACATTGAAAAACACCAACAAATTCAACAACAACCTCAACATGGAAAACAACAACAACCTCAACATTGAAAAACACCAACAAATTCAACAATAACCTCAACATTGAAAAACAATAACAACCTCAACATTGAAAAACACCAACAAATTCAAGAACAACCTCGCAATTGAAAAACACCAACAAATTCAACAACAACCTCAACATTGAAAAACACCAACAAATTCAACAACAACCTCAGCATTGAAAAACAACAACATCCTCAACATTGAAAAACACCAACAAATTCAACAACAACCTCAACATGGAAAACAACAACAACCTCAACATTGAAAAACACCAACAAATTCAACAATAACCTCAACATTGAAAAACAATAACAACCTCAACATTGAAAAACACCAACAAATTCAAGAACAACCTCGAAATTGAAAAACACCAACAAATTCAACAACAACCTCAACATTGATAAACACCAACAAACTCAACAACAACCTCGAAATTGAAAAACACCAACAAATTCAACAACAACCTCAACATTGAAAAACAACAACAACTTCAACATTGAAAAACACCAACAAATTCAAAAACAACCTCAAAATTGAAAAACAACAACAACCTCAATATTGAAAAACACCAACAAATTCAACAACAACCTCAATATTGAAAAACACCAACAATTTCAACAACAACCTCAACATTGAAAAACAACAACAATCTCAACATTGAAAAACTCAAACAAATTCAACAACAACCTCAACATTGAAAAACAGCAACAACCTCAACATTGAAAAACACCAACAAATTCAACAACAACTTCAACATTGAAAAACACCAACAAATTCAACAACAACCTCAACATTGAAAAACAACCACAAACTCAACATTGAAAAACACCAACAAATTCAACAACAACCTCAACATGGAAAACAACAACAACCTCAACATTGAAAAACACCAACAAATTCAACAATAACCTCAACATTGAAAAACAATAACAACCTCAACATTGAAAAACACCAACAAATTCAAGAACAACCTCGCAATTGAAAAACACCAACAAATTCAACAACAACCTCAACATTGAAAAACACCAACAAATTCAACAACAACCTCAGCATTGAAAAACAACAACATCCTCAACATTGAAAAACACCAACAAATTCAACAACAACCTCAACATTGAAAAACAACAAGAACCTCAACATTGAAAAACACCAACAAATTCAACAAAAACTTCAACATTGATAAACACCAACAAATTCAACAACAACCTCGAAATTGAAAAACACCAACAAATTCAACAACAACCTCAACATTGAAAAACAACAATAACTTCAACATTGAAAAACACCAACAAATTCAAAAACAACCTCAAAATTGAAAAACAACAACAACCTCAACATTGAAAAACACCAACAAATTCAACAACAACCTCAATATTGAAAAACACCAACAAATTCAACAACAACCTCAACATTGAAAAACAGCAACAACCTCAACATTGAAAAACACCAACAAATTCAACAACAACTTCAACATTGAAAAACACCAACAAATTCAACAACAACCTCAACATTGAAAAACAACCACAAACTCAACATTGAAAAACACCAACAAATTCAACAACAACCTCAACATGGAAAACAACAACAACCTCAAAATTGAAAAACACCAACAAATTCAACAATAACCTCAACATTGAAAAACACCAACAAATTCAAGAACAACCTCGAAATTGAAAAACACCAACAAATTCAACAACAACCTCAACATTGAAAAACAACAACAACCCCAACATTGAAAAACACGAACAAATTCAACAACTACCTCAACATTGAAAAACACCAACAAATTTAACAACAACCCCAACATTGAAAAACAACAACAACCTCAACATTGAAAAACACCAACAAATTCAACAACAACCTCAACATTGAAAAACAGCAACAACCTCAACATTGAAAAACACCAACAAATTCAACAACAACTTCAACATTGAAAAACACCAACAAATTCAACAACAACCTCAACATTGAAAAACAACGACAAACTCAACATTGAAAAACACCAACAAATTCAACAACAACCTCAACATGGAAAACAACAACAACCTCAACATTGAAAAACACCAACAAATTCAACAATAACCTCAACATTGAAAAACAATAACAACCTCAACATTGAAAAACACCAACAAATTCAAGAACAACCTCGAAATTGAAAAACACCAACAAATTCAACAACAACCTCAACATTGAAAAACAACAACAACCTCAGCATTGAAAAACACCAACAAATTCAACAACAACCTCAACATTGAAAAACACCAAGAAATTTAACAAAAACCTCAACATTGAAAAACAACAACAACCTCAACATTGAAAAACACCAACAAATTCAACAACAACCTCAACATTGAAAAACAACAACAACCTCAACATTGAAAAACACCAACAAATTCAACAACAACCTCAACAATGAAAAACAAAAACAAACTCAACATTGAAAAACACCAACAAATTCAACAACAACCTGAACATTGAAAAACAACAACAACCTCAACATTGAAAAACACCAACAAATTCAACAATAACCTCAACATTGGAAAACTACAACAACCTCAACATTGAAAAACACCAACAAATTCAACAACAACGTCGAAATTGAAAAACACCAACAAATTCAACAACAACCTCAACATTGAAAAACAACAACAACCTCAACATTGAAAGACACCAACAAATTCAACAACAACCTCAACATTGAAAAACAACAACAACCTCAACATTGAAAAACACCAACAAATTCAACAACAACCTCAACATTGAAAAACACCAACAAATTCAACAACAACCTCAGCATTGAAAAACAACAACAACCTCAACATTGAAAAACACCAACGAATTCAACAACAACCTCAACATTGAAAAACAACAACAACCTCAACATTGAAAAACACCAACAAATTCAACAACAACTTCAACATTGAAAAACACCAACAAATTCAACAACAACCTCAACATTGAAAAACACCAACAAATTCAACAACAACCTCAACATTGAAAAACAACAACAACCTCAACATTGAAAAACACCAACAAATTCAACAACAACCTCAAAATTGAAAAAAAACAACAACCTCAACATTGAAAAACACCAACAAATTCAACAACAACCTCAACATTTAAAAACACCAACAATTTCAACAACAACCTCAACATTGAAAAACAACAACAATCTCAACATTGAAAAACACCAACAAATTCAACAACAACCTCAACATTGAAAAACAGCAACAACCTCAACATTGAAAAACAGCAACAAATTCAACAACAACTTCAACATTGAAAAACACCAACAAATTCAACAACAACCTCGACATTGAAAAACACCATCAAATTCAACAACAACCTCAATATTGAAAAACAACAACAACCTCAACATTGAAAAACACCAACAAATTCAACAGAAACTTCAACATTGAAAACACCAACAAATTCAACAACAACGTCAACATTGAAAAACACCAACAAATTCTACAATAACCTCAACATTGAAAAACAACAACAACCTCAACATTGAAAAACACCAACAAATTCAACAACAACGTCGAAATTGAAAAACACCAACAAATTCAACAACAACCTCAACATTGAAAAACAACAACAAACTCAACATTGAAAAACACCAACAAATTCAACAACAACTTCAACATTGAAAAACACCAACAAATTCAACAACAACCTCAACATTGAAAAACACCAACAAATTCAACAACAACCTCAGCATTGAAAAACAACATCAACCTCAACATTGAAAAACACCAACAAATTCAACAACAACCTCAACATTGAAAAACAACAACAACCTCAACATTGACAAACACCAACAAATTCAACAACAACCTCAAAATTGAAAAACAACAACAACCTCAACATTGAAAAACACCAACAAATTCAACAACAACCTCAACATTTAAAAACACCAACAATTTCAACAACAACCTCAACATTGAAAAACAACAACAATCTCAACATTGAAAAACACCAACAAATTCAACAACAACCTCAACATTGAAAAACAGCAACAACCTCAACATTGAAAAAAACCAACAAATTCAACAACAACTTCAACATTGAAAAACACCAACAAATTCAACAACAACCTCGACATTGAAAAACACCATCAAATTCAACAACAACCTCAATATTGAAAAACAACAACAACCTCAACATTGAAAAACACCAACAAATTCAACAGAAACTTCAACATTGAAAACACCAACAAATTCAACAACAACCTCAACATTTAAAAACGCCAACAAATTCAACAACAACCTCAACTTTGAAAAACAACAACCTCAACATTGAAAAACACCAACAAATTCAACAAAAACCTCAACTTTGAAAAACAACAACAACCTCATCATGGAAAAACACCAACAAATTCAACAACAACCTCAACATTGAAAAACAACAACATCCTCAAAATTGAAAAACACCAACAAATTCAACAACAACCTCAACATTGAAAAACACCAACAAATTCAACAACAACCTCAACATTGAAAAACAACAACAACCTCAACATTGAAAAACACCAACAAATTCAACAACAACTTCAACATTGAAAAACACCAACAAATTCAACAACAACCTCAACATTGAAAAACACCAACAAATTCAACAACAATCTCAACATTGAAAAACAACAACCTCAACATTGAAAAACACCAACAAATTCAACAACAACCTCAAAATTGAAAAAAAACAACAACCTCAACATTGAAAAACACCAACAAATTCAACAATAACCTCAACATTGGAAAACAACAACAACCTCAACATTGAAAAACACCAACAAATTCAACAACAACGTCGAAATTGAAAAACACCAACAAATTCAACAACAACCTCAACATTGAAAAACAACAACAACCTCAACATTGAAAGACACCAACAAATTCAACAACAACCTCAACATTGAAAAACAACAACAACCTCAACATTGAAAAACACCAACAAATTCAACAACAACCTCAACATTGAAAAACACCAACAAATTCAACAACAACCTCAGCATTGAAAAACAACAACAACCTCAACATTGAAAAACACCAACGAATTCAACAACAACCTCAACATTGAAAAACAACAACAACCTCAACATTGAAAAACACCAACAAATTCAACAACAACTTCAACATTGAAAAACACCAACAAATTCAACAACAACCTCAACATTGAAAAACACCAACAAATTCAACAACAACCTCAACATTGAAAAACAACAACAACCTCAACATTGAAAAACACCAACAAATTCAACAACAACCTCAAAATTGAAAAAAAACAACAACCTCAACATTGAAAAACACCAACAAATTCAACAACAACCTCAACATTTAAAAACACCAACAATTTCAACAACAACCTCAACATTGAAAAACAACAACAATCTCAACATTGAAAAACACCAACAAATTCAACAACAACCTCAACATTGAAAAACAGCAACAACCTCAACATTGAAAAACAGCAACAAATTCAACAACAACTTCAACATTGAAAAACACCAACAAATTCAACAACAACCTCGACATTGAAAAACACCATCAAATTCAACAACAACCTCAATATTGAAAAACAACAACAACCTCAACATTGAAAAACACCAACAAATTCAACAGAAACTTCAACATTGAAAACACCACAAATTCAACAACAACCTCAACATTGAAAAACACCAACAAATTCTACAATAACCTCAACATTGAAAAACAACAACAACCTCAACATTGAAAAACACCAACAAATTCAACAACAACGTCGAAATTGAAAAACACCAACAAATTCAACAACAACCTCAACATTGAAAAACAACAACAAACTCAACATTGAAAAACACCAACAAATTCAACAACAACTTCAACATTGAAAAACACCAACAAATTCAACAACAACCTCAACATTGAAAAACACCAACAAATTCAACAACAACCTCAGCATTGAAAAACAACAACAACCTCAACATTGAAAAACACCAACAAATTCAACAACAACCTCAACATTGAAAAACAACAACAACCTCAACATTGACAAACACCAACAAATTCAACAACAACCTCAAAATTGAAAAACAACAACAACCTCAACATTGAAAAACACCAACAAATTCAACAACAACCTCAACATTTAAAAACACCAACAATTTCAACAACAACCTCAACATTGAAAAACAACAACAATCTCAACATTGAAAAACACCAACAAATTCAACAACAACCTCAAAATTGAAAAAAAACAACAACCTCAACATTGAAAAACACCAACAAATTCAACAACAACCTCAACATTTAAAAACACCAACAATTTCAACAACAACCTCAACATTGAAAAACAACAACAATCTCAACATTGAAAAACACCAACAAATTCAACAACAACCTCAACATTGAATAACAGCAACAACCTCAACATTGAAAAACACCAACAAATTCAACAACAACTTCAACATTGAAAAACACCAACAAATTCAACAACAACCTCGACATTGAAAAACACCATCAAATTCAACAACAACCTCAATATTGAAAAACAACAACAACCTCAACATTGAAAAACACCAACAAATTCAACAGAAACTTCAACATTGAAAACACCAACAAATTCAACAACAACCTCAACATTGAAAAACACCAACAAATTCTACAATAACCTCAACATTGAAAAACAACAACAACCTCAACATTGAAAAACACCAACAAATTCAACAACACCGTCGAAATTGAAAAACACCAACAAATTCAACAACAACCTCAACATTGAAAAACAACAACAAACTCAACATTGAAAAACACCAACAAATTCAACAACAACCTCAACATTGAAAAACAACAACAACCTCAACATTGAAAAACACCAACAAATTCAACAACAACCTCAACATTGAAAAACACCAACAAATTCAACAACAACCTCAGCATTGAAAAACAACAACAACCTCAACATTGAAAAACACCAACAAATTCAACAACAACCTCAACATTGAAAAACAACAACAACCTCAACATTGACAAACACCAACAAATTCAACAACAACCTCAAAATTGAAAAACAACAACAACCTCAACATTGAAAAACACCAACAAATTCAACAACAACCTCAACATTTAAAAACACCAACAATTTCAACAACAACCTCAACATTGAAAAACAACAACAATCTCAACATTGAAAAACACCAACAAATTCAACAACAACCTCAACATTGAAAAACAGCAACAACCTCAACATTGAAAAAAACCAACAAATTCAACAAGAACTTCAACATTGAAAAACACCAACAAATTCAACAACAACCTCGACATTGAAAAACACCATCAAATTCAACAACAACCTCAATATTGAAAAACAACAACAACCTCAACATTGAAAAACACCAACAAATTCAACAGAAACTTCAACATTGAAAACACCAACAAATTCAACAAAAACCTCAACATTTAAAAACGCCAACAAATTCAACAACAACCTCAACTTTGAAAAACAACACCTCAACATTGAAAAACACCAACAAATTCAACAAAAACCTCAACTTTGAAAAACAACAACAACCTCATCATGGAAAAACACCAACAAATTCAACAACAACCTCAACATTGAAAAACAACAACATCCTCAAAATTGAAAAACACCAACAAATTCAACAACAACCTCAACATTGAAAAACACCAACAAATTCAACAACAACCTCAACATTGAAAAACACCAAAAAACTCAACAACAACCTCAACATTGAAAAACAACAACAACCTCAACATTGAAAAACACCAACAAATTCAACAACAACCTCAACATTGAAAAACAACAACAAATTCAACAACAACCTCAACATTGAAAAACACCAACAACCTCAACATTGAAAAACACCAACAAATTCAACAACAACCTCAACATTGAAAAACAACAACAACCTCAACATTGAAAAACACCAACAAATTCAACAACAACCTCAACATTGAAAAACAACAACAAACTAAACATTGAAAAACACCAACAAATTCAACAACAACCTCAACATTGAAAAACAACAACAAACTCAACATTGAAAAACACCAACAAATTCAACATCAACCTCAACATTGAAAAACAACAACAACCTCAACATTGAAAAACACCAACAAATTCAACAATAACCTCAACATTGAAAAACAACAACAACCTCAACATTGAAAAACACCAACAAATTCAACAACAACCTCGAAATTGAAAAACACCAACAAATTCAACAACAACCTCAACATTGAAAAACAACAACAACCTCAGCATTGAAAAACACCAACAAATTCAACAACAACCTCAACATTGAAAAACAACAACAACCTCAACATTGAAAAACACCAACAAATTCAACAACAACCTCAACATTGAAAAACACCAACAAATTCAACAACAACCTCAGCATTGAAAAACAACAACAACCTCAACATTGAAGAACACCAACAAATTCAACAACAACCTCAACATTGAAAAACAACAACAATGTCAACATTGAAAAACACCAACATATTCAACAACAACTTCAACATTGATAAACACCAACAAATTCAACAACAACCTCGAAATTGAAAAACACCAACAAATTCAACAACAACCTCAGCATTGAAAAACAACAACATCCTCAACATTGAAAAACACCAACAAATTCAACAACAACCTCAACATTGAAAAACAACAAGAACCTCAACATTGAAAAACACCAACAAATTCAACAACAACTTCAACATTGATAAACACCAACAAATTCAACAACAACCTCGAAATTGAAAAACACCAACAAATTCAACAACAACCTCAACATTGAAAAACAACAATAACTTCAACATTGAAAAACACCAACAAATTCAAAAACAACCTCAAAATTGAAAAACAACAACAACCTCAACATTGAAAAACACCAACAAATTCAACAACAACCTCAATATTGAAAAACACCAACAATTTCAACAACAACCTCAACATTGAAAAACAACAGCAACCTCAACATTGAAAAACTCCAACAAATTCAACAACAACCTCAACATTGAAAAACAGCAACAACCTCAACATTGAAAAACACGAACAAATTCAACAACAACTTCAACATTGAAAAACACCAACAAATTCAACAACAACCTCAACATTGAAAAACAACCACAAACTCAACATTGAAAAACACCAACAAATTCAACAACAACCTCAACATGGAAAACAACAACAACCTCAACATTGAAAAACACCAACAAATTCAACAATAACCTCAACATTGAAAAACAATAACAACCTCAACATTGAAAAACACCAACAAATTCAAGAACAACCTCGAAATTGAAAAACACCAACAAATTCAACAACAACCTCAACATTGAAAAACAACAACAACCTCAACATTGAAAAACACCAACAAATTCAACAACAACCTCAACATTGAAAAACACCAACAAATTTAACAACAACCTCAACATTGAAAAACAACAACAACCTCAACAATGAAAAACACCAACAAATTCAACAACAACCTCAACATTGAAAAACAACAACAACCTCAACATTGAAAAACACCAACAAATTCAACAACAACCTCAACAATGAAAAACAAAAACAAACTCAACATTGAAAAACACCAACAAATTCAACAACAACCTGAACATTGAAAAACAACAACAACCTCAACATTGAAAAACACCAACAAATTCAACAATAACCTCAACATTGGAAAACAACAACAACCTCAACATTGAAAAACACCAACAAATTCAACAACAACGTCGAAATTGAAAAACACCAACAAATTCAACAACAACCTCAACATTGAAAAACAACAACAACCTCAACATTGAAAGACACCAACAAATTCAACAACAACCTCAACATTGAAAAACAACAACAACCTCAACATTGAAAAACACCAACAAATTCAACAACAACCTCAACATTGAAAAACACCAACAAATTCAACAACAACCTCAGCATTGAAAAACAACAACAACCTCAACATTGAAAAACACCAACAAATTCAACAACAACCTCAACATTGAAAAACAACAACAACCTCAACATTGAAAAACACCAACAAATTCAACAACAACTTCAACATTGAAAAACACCAACAAATTCAACAACAACCTCAACATTGAAAAACACCAACAAATTCAACAACAACCTCAACATTGAAAAACAACAACAACCTCAACATTGAAAAACACCAACAAATTCAACAACAACCTCAAAATTGAAAAACAACAACAACCTCAACATTGAAAAACACCAACAAATTCAACAACAACCTCAACATTTAAAAACACCAACAATTTCAACAACAACCTCAACATTGAAAAACAACAACAATCTCAACATTGAAAAACACCAACAAATTCAACAACAACCTCAACATTGAAAAACAGCAACAACCTCAACATTGAAAAACACCAACAAATTCAACAACAACTTCAACATTGAAAAACACCAACAAATTCAACAACAACCTCGACTTTGAAAAACACCATCAAATTCAACAACAACCTCAATATTGAAAAACAACAACAACCTCAACATTGAAAAACACCAACAAATTCAACAGAAACTTCAACATTGAAAACACCAACAAATTCAACAACAACCTCAACATTGAAAAACACCAACAAATTCAACAATAACCTCAACATTGAAAAACAACAACAACCTCAACATTGAAAAACACCAACAAATTCAACAACAACGTCGAAATTGAAAAACACCAACAAATTCAACAACAACCTCAACATTGAAAAACAACAACAAACTCAACATTGAAAAACACCAACAAATTCAACAACAACCTCAACATTGAAAAACAACAACAACCTCAACATTGAAAAACACCAACAAATTCAAAAACAACCTCAACATTGAAAAACACCAACAAATTCAACAACAACCTCAGCATTGAAAAACAACAACAATCTCAACATTGAAAAACACCAACAAATTCAACAACAACCTCAACATTGAAAAACAGCAACAACCTCAACATTGAAAAAAACCAACAAATTCAACAACAACTTCAACATTGAAAAACACCAACAAATTCAACAACAACCTCGACATTGAAAAACACCATCAAATTCAACAACAACCTCAATATTGAAAAACAACAACAACCTCAACATTGAAAAACAACAACAAATTCAACAGAAACTTCAACATTGAAAACACCAACAAATTCAACAAAAACCTCAACATTGAAAAACAGCAACAAATTCAACAACAACCTCAACATTGAAAAACAGCAACAACCTCAACATTGAAAAACACCAACAAATTCAACAACAACTTCAACATTGAAAAACACCAACAAATTCAACAACAACCTCGACTTTGAAAAACACCATCAAATTCAACAACAACCTCAATATCGAAAAACAACAACAACCTCAACATTGAAAAACACCAACAAATTCAACAGAAACTTCAACATTGAAAACACCAACAAATTCAACAACAACCTCAACATTGAAAAACACCAACAAATTCAACAATAACCTCAACATTGAAAAACAACAACAACCTCAACATTGAAAAACACCAACAAATTCAACAACAACGTCGAAATTGAAAAACACCAACAAATTCAACAACAACCTCAACATTGAAAAACAACAACAAACTCAACATTGAAAAACACCAACAAATTCAACAACAACCTCAACATTGAAAAACAACAACAACCTCAACATTGAAAAACACCAACAAATTCAAAAACAACCTCAACATTGAAAAACACCAACAAATTCAACAACAACCTCAGCATTGAAAAACAACAACAATCTCAACATTGAAAAACACCAACAAATTCAACAACAACCTCAACATTGAAAAACAGCAGCAACCTCAACATTGAAAAAAACCAACAAATTCAACAACAACTTCAACATTGAAAAACACCAACAAATTCAACAACAACCTCGACATTGAAAAACACCATCAAATTCAACAACAACCTCAATATTGAAAAACAACAACAACCTCAACATTGAAAAACACCAACAAATTCAACAGAAACTTCAACATTGAAAACACCAACAAATTCAACAAAAACCTCAACATTTAAAAACGCCAACAAATTCAACAACAACCTCAACTTTGAAAAACAACACCTCAACATTGAAAAACACCAACAAATTCAACAAAAACCTCAACTTTGAAAAACAACAACAACCTCATCATGGAAAAACACCAACAAATTCAACAACAACCTCAACATTGAAAAACAACAACATCCTCAAAATTGAAAAACACCAACAAATTCAACAACAACCTCAACATTGAAAAACACCAACAAATTCAACAACAACCTCAACATTGAAAAACACCAAAAAACTCAACAACAACCTCAACATTGAAAAACAACAACAACCTCAACATTGAAAAACACCAACAAATTCAACAACAACCTCAACATTGAAAAACACCAACAAATTCAACAACAACCTCAACATTGAAAAACACCAACAACCTCAACATTGAAAAACACCAACAAATTCAACAACAACCTCAACATTGAAAAACAACAACAACCTCAACATTGAAAAACACCAACAAATTCAACAACAACCTCAACATTGAAAAACAACAACAAACTAAACATTGAAAAACACCAACAAATTCAACAACAACCTCAACATTGAAAAACAACAACAAACTCAACATTGAAAAACACCAACAAATTCAACATCAACCTCAACATTGAAAAACAACAACAACCTCAACATTGAAAAACACCAACAAATTCAACAATAACCTCAACATTGAAAAACAACAACAACCTCAACATTGAAAAACACCAACAAATTCAACAACAACCTCGAAATTGAAAAACACCAACAAATTCAACAACAACCTCAACATTGAAAAACAACAACAACCTCAGCATTGAAAAACACCAACAAATTCAACAACAACCTCAACATTGAAAAACAACAACAACCTCAACATTGAAAAACACCAACAAATTCAACAACAACCTCAACATTGAAAAACACCAACAAATTCAACAACAACCTCAGCATTGAAAAACAACAACAACCTCAACATTGAAAAACACCAACAAATTCAACAACAACCTCAACATTGAAAAACAACAACAATGTCAACATTGAAAAACACCAAAATATTCAACAACAACTTCAACATTGATAAACACCAACAAATTCAACAACAACCTCGAAATTGAAAAACACCAACAAATTCAACAACAACCTCAGCATTGAAAAACAACAACATCCTCAACATTGAAAAACACCAACAAATTCAACAACAACCTCAACATTGAAAAACAACAAGAACCTCAACATTGAAAAACACCAACAAATTCAACAACAACTTCAACATTGATAAACACCAACAAATTCAACAACAACCTCGAAATTGAAAAACACCAACAAATTCAACAACAACCTCAACATTGAAAAACAACAATAACTTCAACATTGAAAAACACCAACAAATTCAAAAACAACCTCAAAATTGAAAAACAACAACAACCTCAACATTGAAAAACACCAACAAATTCAACAACAACCTCAATATTGAAAAACACCAACAATTTCAACAACAACCTCAACATTGAAAAACAACAGCAACCTCAACATTGAAAAACTCCAACAAATTCAACAACAACCTCAACATTGAAAAACAGCAACAACCTCAACATTGAAAAACACGAACAAATTCAACAACAACTTCAACATTGAAAAACACCAACAAATTCAACAACAACCTCAACATTGAAAAACAACCACAAACTCAACATTGAAAAACACCAACAAATTCAACAACAACCTCAACATGGAAAACAACAACAACCTCAACATTGAAAAACACCAACAAATTCAACAATAACCTCAACATTGAAAAACAATAACAACCTCAACATTGAAAAACACCAACAAATTCAAGAACAACCTCGAAATTGAAAAACACCAACAAATTCAACAACAACCTCAACATTGAAAAACAACAACAACCTCAACATTGAAAAACACCAACAAATTCAACAACAACCTCAACATTGAAAAACACCAACAAATTTAACAACAACCTCAACATTGAAAAACAACAACAACCTCAACATTGAAAAACACCAACAAATTCAACAACAACCTCAACATTGAAAAACAACAACAACCTCAACATTGAAAAACATCAACAAATTCAACAACAACCTCAACAATGAAAAACAAAAACAAACTCAACATTGAAAAACACCAACAAATTCAACAACAACCTGAACATTGAAAAACAACAACAACCTCAACATTGAAAAACACCAACAAATTCAACAATAACCTCAACATTGGAAAACAACAACAACCTCAACATTGAAAAACACCAACAAATTCAACAACAACGTCGAAATTGAAAAACACCAACAAATTCAACAACAACCTCAACATTGAAAAACAACAACAACCTCAACATTGAAAGACACCAACAAATTCAACAACAACCTCAACATTGAAAAACAACAACAACCTCAACATTGAAAAACACCAACAAATTCAACAACAACCTCAACATTGAAAAACAACAACAAATTCAACAACAACCTCAGCATTGAAAAACAACAACAACCTCAACATTGAAAAACACCAACAAATTCAACAACAACCTCAACATTGAAAAACAACAACAACCTCAACATTGAAAAACACCAACAAATTCAACAACAACTTCAACATTGAAAAACACCAACAAATTCAACAACAACCTCAACATTGAAAAACACCAACAAATTCAACAACAACCTCAACATTGAAAAACAACAACAACCTCAACATTGAAAAACAACAACAAATTCAACAACAACCTCAAAATTGAAAAACAACAACAACCTCAACATTGAAAAACACCAACAAATTCAACAACAACCTCAACATTTAAAAACACCAACAATTTCAACAACAACCTCAACATTGAAAAACAACAACAATCTCAACATTGAAAAACACCAACAAATTCAACAACAACCTCAACATTGAAAAACAGCAACAACCTCAACATTGAAAAACACCAACAAATTCAACAACAACTTCAACATTGAAAAACACCAACAAATTCAACAACAACCTCGACTTTGAAAAACACCATCAAATTCAACAACAACCTCAATATTGAAAAACAACAACAACCTCAACATTGAAAAACACCAACAAATTCAACAGAAACTTCAACATTGAAAACACCAACAAATTCAACAACAACCTCAACATTGAAAAACACCAACAAATTCAACAATAACCTCAACATTGAAAAACAACAACAACCTCAACATTGAAAAACACCAACAAATTCAACAACAACGTCGAAATTGAAAAACACCAACAAATTCAACAACAACCTCAACATTGAAAAACACCAACAAATTCAACAACAACCTCAGCATTGAAAAACAACAACAACCTCAACATTGAAAAACACCAACAAATTCAACAACAACCTCAACATTGAAAAACAACAACAATGTCAACATTGAAAAACACCAACATATTCAACAACAACTTCAACATTGATAAACACCAACAAATTCAACAACAACCTCGAAATTGAAAAACACCAACAAATTCAACAACAACCTCAGCATTGAAAAACAACAACATCCTCAACATTGAAAAACACCAACAAATTCAACAACAACCTCAACATTGAAAAACAACAAGAACCTCAACATTGAAAAACACCAACAAATTCAACAACAACTTCAACATTGATAAACACCAACAAATTCAACAACAACCTCGAAATTGAAAAACACCAACAAATTCAACAACAACCTCAACATTGAAAAACAACAATAACTTCAACATTGAAAAACACCAACAAATTCAAAAACAACCTCAAAATTGAAAAACAACAACAACCTCAACATTGAAAAACACCAACAAATTCAACAACAACCTCAATATTGAAAAACACCAACAATTTCAACAACAACCTCAACATTGAAAAACAACAGCAACCTCAACATTGAAAAACTCCAACAAATTCAACAACAACCTCAACATTGAAAAACAGCAACAACCTCAACATTGAAAAACACGAACAAATTCAACAACAACTTCAACATTGAAAAACACCAACAAATTCAACAACAACCTCAACATTGAAAAACAACCACAAACTCAACATTGAAAAACACCAACAAATTCAACAACAACCTCAACATGGAAAACAACAACAACCTCAACATTGAAAAACACCAACAAATTCAACAATAACCTCAACATTGAAAAACAATAACAACCTCAACATTGAAAAACACCAACAAATTCAAGAACAACCTCGAAATTGAAAAACACCAACAAATTCAACAACAACCTCAACATTGAAAAACTACAACAACCTCAACATTGAAAAACACCAACAAATTCAACAACAACCTCAACATTGAAAAACACCAACAAATTTAACAACAACCTCAACATTGAAAAACAACAACAACCTCAACATTGAAAAACACCAACAAATTCAACAACAACCTCAACATTGAAAAACAACAACAACCTCAACATTGAAAAACACCAACAAATTCAACAACAACCTCAACAATGAAAAACAAAAACAAACTCAACATTGAAAAACACCAACAAATTCAACAACAACCTGAACATTGAAAAACAACAACAACCTCAACATTGAAAAACACCAACAAATTCAACAATAACCTCAACATTGGAAAACAACAACAACCTCAACATTGAAAAACACCAACAAATTCAACAACAACGTCGAAATTGAAAAACACCAACAAATTCAACAACAACCTCAACATTGAAAAACAACAACAACCTCAACATTGAAAGACACCAACAAATTCAACAACAACCTCAACATTGAAAAACAACAACAACCTCAACATTGAAAAACACCAACAAATTCAACAACAACCTCAACATTGAAAAACACCAACAAATTCAACAACAACCTCAGCATTGAAAAACAACAACAACCTCAACATTGAAAAACACCAACAAATTCAACAACAACCTCAACATTGAAAAACAACAACAACCTCAACATTGAAAAACACCAACAAATTCAACAACAACTTCAACATTGAAAAACACCAACAAATTCAACAACAACCTCAACATTGAAAAACACCAACAAATTCAACAACAACCTCAACATTGAAAAACAACAACAACCTCAACATTGAAAAACACCAACAAATTCAACAACAACCTCAAAATTGAAAAACAACAACAACCTCAACATTGAAAAACACCAACAAATTCAACAACAACCTCAACATTTAAAAACACCAACAATTTCAACAACAACCTCAACATTGAAAAACAACAACAATCTCAACATTGAAAAACACCAACAAATTCAACAACAACCTCAACATTGAAAAACAGCAACAACCTCAACATTGAAAAACACCAACAAATTCAACAACAACCTCAGCATTGAAAAACAACAACAACCTCAACATTGAAAAACACCAACAAATTCAACAACAACCTCAACATTGAAAAACAACAACAACCTCAACATTGACAAACACCAACAAATTCAACAACAACCTCAAAATTGAAAAACAACAACAACCTCAACATTGAAAAACACCAACAAATTCAACAACAACCTCAACATTTAAAAACACCAACAATTTCAACAACAACCTCAACATTGAAAAACAACAACAATCTCAACATTGAAAAACACCAACAAATTCAACATCAACCTCAACATTGAAAAACAGCAACAACCTCAACATTGAAAAACACCAACAAATTCAACAGAAACTTCAACATTGAAAACACCAACAAATTCAACAACAACCTCAACATTTAAAAACGCCAACAAATTCAACAACAACCTCAACTTTGAAAAACAACAACCTCAACATTGAAAAACACCAACAAATTCAACAAAAATTTCAACATTGAAAAACACCAACAAATTCAACAACAACCCCGACATTGAAAAACACCAACAAATTCAACAACAACCTCAACTTTGAAAAACAACAACAACCTCATCATGGAAAAACACCAACAAATTCAACAACAACCTCAACATTGAAAAACAACAACATCCTCAAAATTGAAAAACACCAACAAATTCAACAACAACCTCAACATTGAAAAACACCAACAAATTCAACAACAACCTCAACATTGAAAAACACCAAAAAACTCAACAACAACCTCAACATTGAAAAACAACAACAACCTCAACATTGAAAAACACCAACAAATTCAACAACAACCTCAACATTGAAAAACACCAACAAATTCAACAACAACCTCAACATTGAAAAACACCAACAACCTCAACATTGAAAAACACCAACAAATTCAACAACAACCTCAACATTGAAAAACAACAACAACCTCAACATTGAAAAACACCAACAAATTCAACAACCACAACATTGAAAAACAACAACAAACTAAACATTGAAAAACACCAACAAATTCAACAACAACCTCAACATTGAAAAGCAACAACAAACTCAACATTGAAAAACACCAACAAATTCAACAACAACGTCAACATTGAAAAATAACAACAACCTCAACATTGAAAAACACCAACAAATTCAACAATAACCTCAACATTGAAAAACAACAACAACCTCAACATTGAAAAACACCAACAAATTCAACAACAACCTCGAAATTGAAAAACACCAACAAATTCAACAACAACCTCAACATTGAAAAACAACAACAACCTCAGCTTTGAAAAACACCAACAAATTCAACAACAACCTCAACATTGAAAAACAACAACAACCTCAACATTGAAAAACACCAACAAATTCAACAACAACCTCAACATTGAAAAACACCAACAAATTCAAAAATAACCCCAGCATTGAAAAACAACAACAACCTCAACATTGAAAAACACCAACAAATTCAACAACAACCTCAACATTGAAAAACAACAACAATGTCAACATTGAAAAACACCAACATATTCAACAACAACTTCAACATTGATAAACACCAACAAATTCAACAACAACCTCGAAATTGAAAAACACCAACAAATTCAACAACAACCTCAGCATTGAAAAACAACAACATCCTCAACATTGAAAAACACCAACAAATTCAACAACAACCTCAACATTGAAAAACAACAAGAACCTCAACATTGAAAAACACCAACAAATTCAACAACAACTTCAACATTGATAAACACCAACAAATTCAACAACAACCTCGAAATTGAAAAACACCAACAAATTCAACAACAACCTCAACATTGAAAAACAACAATAACTTCAACATTGAAAAACACCAACAAATTCAAAAACAACCTCAAAATTGAAAAACAACAACAACCTCAACATTGAAAAACACCAACAAATTCAACAACAACCTCAACATTGAAAAACAGCAACAACCTCAACATTGAAAAAAACGAACAAATTCAACAACAACTTCAACATTGAAAAACACCAACAAATTCAACAACAACCTCAACATTGAAAAACAACCACAAACTCAACATTGAAAAACACCAACAAATTCAACAACAACCTCAACATGGAAAACAACAACAACCTCAACATTGAAAAACACCAACAAATTCAACAATAACCTCAACATTGAAAAACAATAACAACCTCAACATTGAAAAACACCAACAAATTCAAGAACAACCTCGAAATTGAAAAACACCAACAAATTCAACAACAACCTCAACATTGAAAAACTACAACAACCTCAACATTGAAAAACACCAACAAATTCAACAACAACCTCAACATTGAAAAACACCAACAAATTTAACAACAACCTCAACATTGAAAAACAACAACAACCTCAACATTGAAAAACACCAACAAATTCAACAACAACCTCAACATTGAAAAACAACAACAACCTCAACATTGAAAAACACCAACAAATTCAACAACAACCTCAACAATGAAAAACAAAAACAAACTCAACATTGAAAAACACCAACAAATTCAACAACAACCTGAACATTGAAAAACAACAACAACCTCAACATTGAAAAACACCAACAAATTCAACAATAACCTCAACATTGGAAAACAACAACAACCTCAACATTGAAAAACACCAACAACTTCAACAACAACGTCGAAATTGAAAAACACCAACAAATTCAACAACAACCTCAACATTGAAAAACAACAACAACCTCAACATTGAAAGACACCAACAAATTCAACAACAACCTCAACATTGAAAAACAACAACAACCTCAACATTGAAAAACACCAACAAATTCAACAACAACCTCAACATTGAAAAACACCAACAAATTCAACAACAACCTCAGCATTGAAAAACAACAACAACCTCAACATTGAAAAACACCAACAAATTCAACAACAACCTCAACATTGAAAAACAACAACAACCTCAACATTGAAAAACACCAACAAATTCAACAACAACTTCAACATTGAAAAACACCAACAAATTCAACAACAACCTCAACATTGAAAAACACCAACAAATTCAACAACAACCTCAACATTGAAAAACAACAACAACCTCAACATTGAAAAACACCAACAAATTCAACAACAACCTCAAAATTGAAAAACAACAACAACCTCAACATTGAAAAACACCAACAAATTCAACAACAACCTCAACATTTAAAAACACCAACAATTTCAACAACAACCTCAACATTGAAAAACAACAACAATCTCAACATTGAAAAACACCAACAAATTCAACAACAACCTCAACATTGAAAAACAGCAACAACCTCAACATTGAAAAACACCAACAAATTCAACAACAACCTCAGCATTGAAAAACAACAACAACCTCAACATTGAAAAACACCAACAAATTCAACAACAACCTCAACATTGAAAAACAACAACAACCTCAACATTGACAAACACCAACAAATTCAACAACAACCTCAAAATTGAAAAACAACAACAACCTCAACATTGAAAAACACCAACAAATTCAACAACAACCTCAACATTTAAAAACACCAACAATTTCAACAACAACCTCAACATTGAAAAACAACAACAATCTCAACATTGAAAAACACCAACAAATTCAACATCAACCTCAACATTGAAAAACAGCAACAACCTCAACATTGAAAAACACCAACAAATTCAACAGAAACTTCAACATTGAAAACACCAACAAATTCAACAACAACCTCAACATTTAAAAACGCCAACAAATTCAACAACAACCTCAACTTTGAAAAACAACAACCTCAACATTGAAAAACACCAACAAATTCAACAAAAATTTCAACATTGAAAAACACCAACAAATTCAACAACAACCCCGACATTGAAAAACACCAACAAATTCAACAACAACCTCAACTTTGAAAAACAACAACAACCTCATCATGGAAAAACACCAACAAATTCAACAACAACCTCAACATTGAAAAACAACAACATCCTCAAAATTGAAAAACACCAACAAATTCAACAACAACCTCAACATTGAAAAACACCAACAAATTCAACAACAACCTCAACATTGAAAAACACCAAAAAACTCAACAACAACCTCAACATTGAAAAACAACAACAACCTCAACATTGAAAAACACCAGCAAATTCAACAACAACCTCAACATTGAAAAACACCAACAAATTCAACAACAACCTCAACATTGAAAAACACCAACAACCTCAACATTGAAAAACACCAACAAATTCAACAACAACCTCAACATTGAAAAACAACAACAACCTCAACATTGAAAAACACCAACAAATTCAACAACCACAACATTGAAAAACAACAACAAACTAAACATTGAAAAACACCAACAAATTCAACAACAACCTCAACATTGAAAAGCAACAACAAACTCAACATTGAAAAACACCAACAAATTCAACAACAACGTCAACATTGAAAAACAACAACAACCTCAACATTGAAAAACACCAACAAATTCAACAATAACCTCAACATTGAAAAACAACAACAACCTCAACATTGAAAAACACCAACAAATTCAACAACAACCTCGAAATTGAAAAACACCAACAAATTCAACAACAACCTCAACATTGAAAAACAACAACAACCTCAGCTTTGAAAAACACCAACAAATTCAACAACAACCTCAACATTGAAAAACAACAACAACCTCAACATTGAAAAACACCAACAAATTCAACAACAACCTCAACATTGAAAAACACCAACAAATTCAAAAATAACCCCAGCATTGAAAAACAACAACAACCTCAACATTGAAAAACACCATCAAAATTCAACAACAACCTCAACATTGAAAAACAACAACAATGTCAACATTGAAAAACACCAACAAATTCAACAACAACTTCAACATTGATAAACACCAACAAATTCAACAACAACCTCGAAATTGAAAAACACCAACAAATTCAACAACAACCTCAACATTGAAAAACAACAACAACCTCAATATTGAAAAACACCAACAAATTCAACAACAACCTCAATATTGAAAAACACCGACAATTTCAACAACAACCTCAACATTGAAGAACAACAACAATCTCAACATTGAAAAACTCCAACAAATTCAACAACAACCTCAACATTGAAAAACAGCAACAACCTCAACATTGAAAAACACCAACAAATTCAACAACAACTTCAACATTGAAAAACACCAACAAATTCAACAACAACCTCAACATTGAAAAACAACCACAAACTCAACATTGAAAAACACCAACAAATTCAACAACAACCTCAACATGGAAAACAACAACAACCTCAACATTGAAAAACACCAACAAATTCAACAATAACCTCAACATTGAAAAACAATAACAACCTCAACATTAAAAAACACCAACAAATTCAAGAACAACCTCGAAATTGAAAAACACCAACAAATTCAACAACAGCCTCAACATTGAAAAACAACAACAACCTCAACATTGAAAAACAACAACAACCTCAACATTGAAAAACACCAACAAATTCAACAACAACCTCAAAATGAAAAACACCAACAAATTCAACAACAACCCCAGCATTGAAAAACAACAACAACCTCAACATTGAAAAACAGCAACAAATTCAACAACAACCTCAACATTGAAAAACAACAACAACCTCGAAATTGAAAAACACCAGAAATTCAACAACAACCTCAACATTGAAAAACAACAACAACCTCTGCATTGAAAAACACCAACAAATTCAACAACAACCTCAACATTGAAAAGCACGAACAAATTCACGAACAACCTCAACATTGAAAAACAACAACAACCTCAACATTGAAAAACACCAACAAATTCAACAACAACCTCAACATTGAAAAACAACAACAACCTCAACAATGAAAAACACCAATAAATTCAACAACAACCTCAACATTGAAAAACAACAACAAACTCAACATTGAAAAACACCAACAAATTCAACAACAACCTCAACATTGAAAAACACCAACAAATTCAACAACAGCCTCAACATTGAAAAACAACAACAACCTAAACATTGAAAAACACCAACAAATTCAACAACAACCTCAACATTGAAAAACAACAACAACCTCAACATTGAAAAACACCAACAAATTCAACAACAATCACAACATTGAAAAACACCAACAAATTCAACAACAACCTCAGCATTGAAAAACAACAACAACCTCAACATTGAAAAACACCAACAAATTCAACAACAACCTCAACATTGAAAAACAACAACAACCTCAACATTGAAAAACACCAACAAATTCAACAACAACTTCAACATTGAAAAACACCAACAAATTCAACAACAACCTCGAAATTGAAAAACACCAATAAAATACAACAACAACCTCAACATTGAAAAACAACAACAACCTCAACATTGAAAAACACCAACAAATTCAACAACAACGTCAACATTGAAAAACAACAACAACCTCAACGTTGCAAAACACCAGCAAATTCAACAACAACCTCAACTTTTAAAAACACCAACAAATTCAACAACAACCTCAACATTGAAAAACAACAACAATCTCAACATTGAAAAACACCAACAAATTCAACAACAACCTCAACATTGAAAAACAACAACAACCTCAACATTGAAAAACACCAAAAAATTCAACAACAACCTCAACATTGAAAAACAACAACAAATTCAAAAACAACCTCAACATTGAAAAACACCAACAAATTCAACAACAACCTCAACATTGAACAACACCAACAAACTCAACAACAACCTCAACGTTGAAAAATAACAACAACCTCAACATTGAAAAACACCAACAAATTCAACAACTACCTCAACATTGAAAAACACCAACAAATTCATAAACAAACTCAAGATTGAAAAACACCCAAAAATTCAACAACCTCAACATTGAAAAACAACAGCAACCTCATCATTGAAAAACACCAACAAATTCAACAACAACGTCGAAATTGAAAAACACCAACAAATTCAACAACAACCTCAACATTGAAAAACAACAACAACCTCAACATTGAAAAACACCAACAAATTCAACAACAACCTCAACATTGAAAAACAACAACAACCTCAACATTGAAAAACACCAACAAATTCAACAACAACCTCAACATTGAAAAACACCAACAAATTCAACAACAACCTCAGCATTGAAAAACAACAACAACCTCAACATTGAAAAACACCAACAAATTCAACAACAACCTCAACATTGAAAAACAACAACAACCTCAACATTGAAAAACACCAACAAATTCAACAACAACTTCAACATTGAAAAACACCAACAAATTCAACAACAACCTCAACATAGAAAAACACCAACAAATTCAACAACAACCTCAACATTGAAAAACAACAACAACCTCAACATTGAAAAACACCAACAAATTCAACAACAACCTCAAAATTGAAAAACAACAACAACCTCAACATTGAAAAACACCAACAATTTCAACAACAACCTCAACATTGAAAAACAACAACAATCTCAACATTGAAAAACACCAACAAATTCAACAACAACCTCAACATTGAAAAACACCAACAACCTCAACATTGAAAAACACCAACAAATTCAACAACAACTTCAACATTGAAAAACACCAACAAATTCAACAAAAACCTCGACATTGAAAAACACCATCAAATTCAACAACAACCTCAATATTGAAAAACAACAACAACCTCAACATTGAAAAACACCAACAAATTCAACAGAAACTTCAACATTGAAAACACCAACAAATTCAACAACAACCTCAACATTTAAAAACGCCAACAAATTCAACAACAACCTCAACATTGAAAAACAACAACCTCAACATTGAAAAACACCAACAAATTCAACAAAAATTCAACATTGAAAAACACCAACAAATTCAACAACAACTCCGACATTGAAAAACACCAACAAATTCAACAACAACCTCAACTTTGAAAAACAACAACAACCTCATCATGGAAAAACACCAACAAATTCAACAACAACCTCAACATTGAAAAACAACAACATCCTCAAAATTGAAAAACACCAACAAATTCAACAACAACCCCAACATTTAAAAACAACAACAACCTCAGCATTGAAAAACACCAACAAATTCAACAACAACCTCAACATTGAAAAACACCAACAAATTCAACAACAACCTCAACATTGAAAAACACCAACAAATTCAACAACAACCTCAACATTGAAAAACACCAACAACCTCAACATTGAAAAACACCAACAAATTCAACAACAACCTCAACATTGAAAAACAACAACAACCTCAACATTGAAAAACACCAACAACTTCAACAACAACCTCAACATTGAAAAACAACAACAAACTAAACTTTGAAAAACACCAACAAATTCAACAACAACCTCAACATTGAAAAACACCAACAAATTCAACAATAACCTCAACATTGGAAAACAACAACAACCTCAACATTGAAAAACACCAACAAATTCAACAACAACGTCGAAATTGAAAAACACCAACAAATTCAACAACAACCTCAACATTGAAAAACAACAACAACCTCAACATTGAAAGACACCAACAAATTCAACAACAACCTCAACATTGAAAAACAACAACAACCTCAACATTGAAAAACACCAACAAATTCAACAACAACCTCAACATTGAAAAACACCAACAAATTCAACAACAACCTCAGCATTGAAAAACAACAACAACCTCAACATTGAAAAACACCAACAAATTCAACAACAACCTCAACATTGAAAAACAACAACAACCTCAACATTGAAAAACACCAACAAATTCAACAACAACTTCAACATTGAAAAACACCAACAAATTCAACAACAACCTCAACATTGAAAAGCACCAACAAATTCAACAACAACCTCAACATTGAAAAACAACAACAACCTCAACATTGAAAAACACCAACAAATTCAACAACAACCTCAAAATTGAAAAACAACAACAACCTCAACATTGAAAAACACCAACAAATTCAACAACAACCTCAACATTTAAAAACACCAACAATTTCAACAACAACCTCAACATTGAAAAACAACAACAATCTCAACATTGAAAAACACCAACAAATTCAACAACAACCTCAACATTGAAAAACCGCAACAACCTCAACATTGAAAAACACCAACAAATTCAACAACAACCTCAACATTGAAAAACAACAACAACCTCAACATTGAAAAACACCAACAAATTCAACAACAATCACAACATTGAAAAACACCAACAAATTCAACAACAACCTCAACATTGAAAAACACCAACAAATTCAACAACAGCCTCAACATTGAAAAACAACAACAACCTAAACATTGAAAAACACCAACAAATTCAACAACAACCTCAACATTGAAAAACAACAACAACCTCAACATTGAAAAACACCAACAAATTCAACAACAATCACAACATTGAAAAACACCAACAAATTCAACAACAACCTCAGCATTGAAAAACAACAACAACCTCAACATTGAAAAACACCAACAAATTCAACAACAACCTCAACATTGAAAAACAACAACAACCTCAACATTGAAAAACACCAACAAATTCAAAAACAACTTCAACATTGAAAAACACCAACAAATTCAACAACAACCTCGAAATTGAAAAACACCAATAAAATACAACAACAACCTCAACATTGAAAAACAACAACAACCTCAACATTGAAAAACACCAACAAATTCAACAACAACGTCAACATTGAAAAACAACAACAACCTCAACGTTGCAAAACACCAGCAAATTCAACAACAACCTCAACTTTTAAAAACACCAACAAATTCAACAACAACCTCAACATTGAAAAACAACAACAATCTCAACATTGAAAAACACCAACAAATTCAACAACAAACTCAACATTGAAAAACAACAACAACCTCAACATTGAAAAACACCAAAAAATTCAACAACAACCTCGACATTGAAAAAGACCCTCAAATTCAAAATCAACCTCAACATTGAAGAACACCAACAACCTCAACATTGAAAAACAACAACAAATTCAAAAACAACCTCAACATTGAAAAACACCAACAAATTCAACAACAACCTCAACATTGAACAACACCAACAAACTCAACAACAACCTCAACTTTGAAAAATAACATCAACCTCGACATTGAAAAACACCAACAAATTCAACAACTACCTCAACATTGAAAAACACCAACAAATTCAACAACAAACTCAAGATTGAAAAACACCCAAAAATTCAACAACCTCAACATTGAAAAACAACAACAACCTCATCATTGAAAAACACCAACAAATTCAACAACAACGTCGAAATTGAAAAACACCAACAAATTCAACAACAACCTCAACATTGAAAAACAACAACAACCTCAACATTGAAAAACACCAACAAATTCAACAACAACCTCAACATTGAAAAACAACAACAACCTCAACATTGAAAAACACCAACAAATTCAACAACAACCTCAACATTGAAAAACACCAACAAATTCAACAACAACCTCAGCATTGAAAAACAACAACAACCTCAACATTGAAAAACACCAACAAATTCAACAACAACCTCAACATTGAAAAACAACAACAACCTCAACATTGAAAAACACCAACAAATTCAACAACAACTTCAACATTGAAAAACACCAACAAATTCAACAACAACCTCAACATAGAAAAACACCAACAAATTCAACAACAATCTCAACATTGAAAAACAACAACAACCTCAACATTGAAAAACACCAACAAATTCAACAACAACCTCAAAATTGAAAAACAACAACAACCTCAACATTGAAAAACACCAACAAATTCAACAACAACCTCAACATTTAAAAACACCAACAATTTCAACAACAACCTCAACATTGAAAAACAACAACAATCTCAACATTGAAAAACACCAACAAATTCAACAACAACCTCAACATTGAAAAACAGCAACAACCTCAACATTGAAAAACACCAACAAATTCAACAACAACTTCAACATTGAAAAACACCAACAAATTCAACAACAACCTCGACATTGAAAAACACCATCAAATTCAACAACAACCTCAATATTGAAAAACAACAACAACCTCAACATTGAAAAACACCAACAAATTCAACAGAAACTTCAACATTGAAAACACCAACAAATTCAACAACAACCTCAACATTTAAAAACGCCAACAAATTCAACAACAACCTCAACATTGAAAAACAACAACCTCAACATTGAAAAACAGCAACAAATTCAACAACAACCTCGACATTGAAAAAGACCCTCAAATTCAAAATCAACCTCAACATTGAAGAACACCAACAACCTCAACATTGAAAAACAACAACAAATTCAAAAACAACCTCAACATTGAAAAACACCAACAAATTCAACAACAACCTCAACATTGAACAACACCAACAAACTCAACAACAACCTCAACTTTGAAAAATAACATCAACCTCGACATTGAAAAACACCAACAAATTCAACAACTACCTCAACATTGAAAAACACCAACAAATTCAACAACAAACTCAAGATTGAAAAACACCCAAAAATTCAACAACCTCAACATTGAAAAACAACAACAACCTCATCATTGAAAAACACCAACAAATTCAACAACAACGTCGAAATTGAAAAACACCAACAAATTCAACAACAACCTCAACATTGAAAAAAAACAACAACCTCAACATTGAAAAACACCAACAAATTCAACAACAACCTCAACATTGAAAAACAACAACAACCTCAACATTGAAAAACACCAACAAATTCAACAACAACCTCAACATTGAAAAACACCAACAAATTCAACAACAACCTCAGCATTGAAAAACAACAACAACCTCAACATTGAAAAACACCAACAAATTCAACAACAACCTCAACATTGAAAAACAACAACAACCTCAACATTGAAAAACACCAACAAATTCAACAACAACTTCAACATTGAAAAACACCAACAAATTCAACAACAACCTCAACATAGAAAAACACCAACAAATTCAACAACAATCTCAACATTGAAAAACAACAACAACCTCAACATTGAAAAACACCAACAAATTCAACAACAACCTCAAAATTGAAAAACAACAACAACCTCAACATTGAAAAACACCAACAAATTCAACAACAACCTCAACATTTAAAAACACCAACAATTTCAACAACAACCTCAACATTGAAAAACAACAACAATCTCAACATTGAAAAACACCAACAAATTCAACAACAACCTCAACATTGAAAAACAGCAACAACCTCAACATTGAAAAACACCAACAAATTCAACAACAACTTCAACATTGAAAAACACCAACAAATTCAACAACAACCTCGACATTGAAAAACACCATCAAATTCAACAACAACCTCAATATTGAAAAACAACAACAACCTCAACATTGAAAAACACCAACAAATTCAACAGAAACTTCAACATTGAAAACACCAACAAATTCAACAACAACCTCAACATTTAAAAACGCCAACAAATTCAACAACAACCTCAACATTGAAAAACAACAACCTCAACATTGAAAAACACCAACAAATTCAACAACAACCCCGACATTGAAAAACACCAACAAATTCAACAACAACCTCAACTTTGAAAAACAACAACAACCTCATCATGGAAAAACACCAACAAATTCAACAACAACCTCAACATTGAAAAACAACAACATCCTCAAAATTGAAAAACACCAACAAATTCAACAACAACCCCAACATTTAAAAACAACAACAACCTCAGCATTGAAAAACACCAACAAATTCAACAACAACCTCAACATTGAAAAACACCAACAAATTCAACAACAACCTCAACATTGAAAAACACCAACAAATTCAACAACAACCTCAACATTGAAAAACACCAACAACCTCAACATTGAAAAACACCAACAAATTCAACAACAACCTCAACATTGAAAAACAACAACAACCTCAACATTGAAAAACACCAGCAACTTCAACAACAACCTCAACATTGAAAAACAAAAACAAACTAAACTTTGAAAAACACCAACAAATTCAACAACAACCTCAACATTGAAAAACACCAACAAATTCAACAATAACCTCAACATTGGAAAACAACAACAACCTCAACATTGAAAAACACCAACAAATTCAACAACAACGTCGAAATTGAAAAACACCAACAAATTCAACAACAACCTCAACATTGAAAAACAACAACAACCTCAACATTGAAAGACACCAGCAAATTCAACAACAACCTCAACATTGAAAAACAACAACAACCTCAACATTGAAAAACACCAACAAATTCAACAACAACCTCAACATTGAAAAACACCAACAAATTCAACAACAACCTCAGCATTGAAAAACAACAACAACCTCAACATTGAAAAACACCAACAAATTCAACAACAACCTCAACATTGAAAAACAACAACAACCTCAACATTGAAAAACACCAACAAATTCAACAACAACTTCAACATTGAAAAACACCAACAAATTCAACAACAACCTCAACATTGAAAAGCACCAACAAATTCAACAACAACCTCAACATTGAAAAACAACAACAACCTCAACATTGAAAAACACCAACAAATTCAACAACAACCTCAAAATTGAAAAACAACAACAACCTCAACATTGAAAAACACCAACAAATTCAACAACAACCTCAACATTTAAAAACACCAACAATTTCAACAACAACCGCAACATTGAAAAACAACAACAATCTCAACATTGAAAAACACCAACAAATTCAACAACAACCTCAACATTGAAAAACAGCAACAACCTCAACATTGAAAAACACCAACAAATTCAACAACAACTTCAACATTGAAAAACACCAACAAATTCAACAACAACCTCGACATTGAAAAACACCATCAAATTCAACAACAACCTCAATATTGAAAAACAACAACAACCTCAACATTGAAAAACACCAACAAATTCAACAGAAACTTCAACATTGAAAACACCAACAAATTCAACAACAACCTCAACATTGAAAAACACCAACCAATTCAACAATAACCTCAACATTGAAAAACAACAACAACCTCAACATTGAAAAACACCAACAAATTCAACAACAACGTCGAAATTGAAAAACACCAACAAATTCAACAACAACCTCAACATTGAAAAACAACAACAAACTCAACATTGAAAAACACCAACAAATTCAACAACAACCTCAACATTGAAAAACAACAACAACCTCAACATTGAAAAACACCAACAAATTCAACAACAACCTCAACATTGAAAAACACCAACAAATTCAACAACAACCTCAGCATTGAAAAACAACAACAACCTCAACATTGAAAAACACCAACAAATTCAACAACAACCTCAACATTGAAAAACAACAACAACCTCAACATTGACAAACACCAACAAATTCAACAACAACCTCAAAATTGAAAAACAACAACAACCTCAACATTGAAAAACACCAACAAATTCAACAACAACCTCAACATTTAAAAACACCAACAATTTCAACAACAACCTCAACATTGAAAAACAACAACAATCTCAACATTGAAAAACACCAACAAATTCAACAACAACCTCAACATTGAAAAACAGCAACAACCTCAACATTGAAAAAAACCAACAAATTCAACAACAACTTCAACATTGAAAAACACCAACAAATTCAACAACAACCTCGACATTGAAAAACACCATCAAATTCAACAACAACCTCAATATTGAAAAACAACAACAACCTCAACATTGAAAAACACCAACAAATTCAACAGAAACTTCAACATTGAAAACACCAACAAATTCAACAACAACCTCAACATTTAAAAACGCCAACAAATTCAACAACAACCTCAACTTTGAAAAACAACAACCTCAACATTGAAAAACACCAACAAGTTCAACAAAAATTTCAACATTGAAAAACACCAACAAATTCAACAACAACCCCGACATTGAAAAACACCAACAAATTCAACAACAACCTCAACTTTGAAAAACAACAACAACCTCATCATGGAAAAACACCAACAAATTCAACAAAAACCTCAACATTGAAAAACAACAACATCCTCAAAATTGAAAAACACCAACAAATTCAACAACAACCTCAACATTGAAAAACACCAACAAATTCAACAACAACCTCAACATTGAAAAACACCAAAAAACTCAACAACAACCTCAACATTGAAAAACAGCAACAACCTCAACATTGAAAAACACCAACAAATTCAACAACAACCTCAACATTGAAAAACACCAACAAATTCAACAACAACCTCAACATTGAAAAACACCAACAACCTCAACATTGAAAAACACCAACAAATTCAACAACAACCTCAGCATTGAAAAACAACAACAACCTCAACATTGAAAAACACCAACAAATACAACAACAACCTCAACATTGAAAAACAACAACAAACTAAACATTGAAAAACACCAACAAATTCAACAACAACCTCAACATTGAAAAACAACAACAAACTCAACATTGAAAAACACCAACAAATTCAACAACAACCTCAACATTGAAAAACAACAACAACCTCAATATTGAAAAACACCAACAAATTCAACAATAACCTCAACATTGAAAAACAACAACAACCTCAACATTGAAAAACACCAACAAATTCAACAACAACCTCGAAATTGAAAAACACCAACAAATTCAACAACAACCTCAACATTGAAAAACACCAACAACCTCAACATTGAAAAACACCAACAAATTCAACAACAACCTCAACATTGAAAAACAACAACAACCTCAACATTGAAAAACACCAACAAATTCAACAACAACCTCAACATTGAAAAACACCAACAAATTCAACAACAACCTCAGCATTGAAAAACAACAACAACCTCAACATTGAAAAACACCAACAAATTCAACAACAACCTCAACATTGAAAAACAACAACAATGTCAACATTGAAAAACACCAACAAATTCAACAACAACTTCAACATTGATAAACACCAACAAATTCAACAACAACCTCGAAATTGAAAAACACCAACAAATTCAACAACAACCTCAACATTGAAAAACAACAACAACCTCAATATTGAAAAACACCAACAAATTCAACAACAACCTCAATATTGAAAAACACCAACAATTTCAACAACAACCTCAACATTGAAAAAAAACAACAATCTCAACATTGAAAAACTCCAACAAATTCAACAACAACCTCAACATTGAAAAACAGCAACAACCTCAACATTGAAAAACACCAACAAATTCAACAACAACTTCAACATTGAAAAACACCAACAAATTCAACAACAACCTCAACATTGAAAAACAACCACAAACTCAACATTGAAAAACACCAACAAATTCAACAACAACCTCAACATGGAAAACAACAACAACCTCAACATTGAAAAACACCAACAAATTCAACAATAACCTCAACATTGAAAAACAATAACAACCTCAACATTGAAAAACACCAACAAATTCACGAACAACCTCGAAATTGAAAAACACCAACAAATTCAACAACAGCCTCAACATTGAAAAACAACAACAACCTCAACATTGAAAAACAACAACAACCTCAACATTGAAAAACACCAACAAATTCAACAACAACCTCAAAATGAAAAACACCAACAAATTCAACAACAACCCCAGCATTGAATAACAACAACAACCTCAACATTGAAAAACAGCAACAAATTCAACAACAACCTCAACATTGAAAAACAACAACAACCTCAACATTGAAAAATACCAACAAATTCAACAACAACCTCAACATTGAAAAACAACAAAAACCTCTGCATTGAAAAACACCAACAAATTCAACAACAACCTCAACATTGAAAAGCACGAACAAATTCAACAACAACCTCAACATTGAAAAACAACAACAACCTCAACATTGAAAAACACCAACAAATTCAACAACAACCTCAACATTGAAAAACAACAACAACCTCAACATTGAAAAACACCAACAAATTCAACAACAACCTCAACATTGAAAAACAACAACAAACTCAACATTGAAAAACACCAACAAATTCAACAACAACCTCAACATTGAAAAACACCAACAAATTCAACAACAACCTCAACATTGAAAAACAACAACAACCTAAACATTGAAAAACACCAACAAATTCAACAACAACCTCAACATTGAAAAACAACAACAACCTCAACATTGAAAAACACCAACAAATTCAACAACAATCACAACATTGAAAAACACCAACAAATTCAACAACAACCTCAGCATTGAAAAACAACAACAACATCAACATTGAAAAACACCAACAAATTCAACAACAACCTCAACATTGAAAAACAACAACAACCTCAACATTGAAAAACACCAACAAATTCAACAACAACTTCAACATTGAAAAACACCAACAAATTCAACAACAACCTCGAAATTGAAAAACACCAATAAAATACAACAACAACCTCAACATTGAAAAAGAACAGCAACCTCAACATTGAAAAACACCAACAAATTCAACAACAACGTCAACATTGAAAAACAACAACAACCTCAACATTGAAAAACACCAAAAAATTCAACAACAACCTCGACATTGAAAAACACCCTCAAATTCAAAATCAACCTCAACATTGAACAACACCAACAACCTCAACATTGAAAAAACACCAACAAATTCAAAAACAACCTCAACATTGAAAAACACCAACAAATTCAACAACAACCTCAACATTGAACAACACCAACAAACTCAACAACAACCTCAACATTGAAAAATAACAACAACCTCAACATTGAAAAACACCAACAAATTCAACAACAACCTCAACATTGAAAAACACCAACAAATTCAACAACAAACTCAAGATTGAAAAACACCCAAAAATTCAACAACCTCAACATTGAAAAACAACAACAACCTCATCATTGAAAAACACCAACAAATTCAACAACAACGTCGAAATTGAAAAACACCAACAAATTCAACAACAACCTCAACATTGAAAAACAACAACAACCTCAACATTGAAAAACACCAACAAATTCAACAACAACCTCAACATTGAAAAACAACAACAACCTCAACATTGAAAAACACCAACAAATTCAACAACAACCTCAACATTGAAAAACACCAACAAATTCAACAACAACCTCAGCATTGAAAAACAACAACAACCTCAACATTGAAAAACACCAACAAATTCAACAACAACCTCAACATTGAAAAACAACAACAACCTCAACATTGAAAAACACCAACAAATTCAACAACAACCTCAATATTGAAAAACAACAACAACCTCAACATTGAAAAACACCAACAAATTCAACAGAAACTTCAACATTGAAAACACCAACAAATTCAACAACAACCTCAACATTTAAAAACGCCAACAAATTCAACAACAACCTCAACTTTGAAAAACAACAACCTCAACATTGAAAAACACCAACAAATTCAACAAAAAATTCAACATTGAAAAACACCAACAAATTCAACAACAACCCCGACATTGAAAAACACCAACAAATTCAACAACAACCTCAACTTTGAAAAACAACAACAACCTCATCATGGAAAAACACCAACAAATTCAACAACAACCTCAACATTGAAAAACAACAACATCCTCAAAATTGAAAAACACCAACAAATTCAACAACAACCTCAACATTGAAAAACACCAACAAATTCAACAACAACCTCAACATTGAAAAACACCAAAAAACTCAACAACAACCTCAACATTGAAAAACAACAACAACCTCAACATTGAAAAACACCAACAAATTCAACAACAACCTCAACATTGAAAAACACCAACAAATTCAACAACAACCTCAACATTGAAAAACACCAACAACCTCAACATTGAAAAACACCAACAAATTCAACAACAACCTCAACATTGAAAAACAACAACAACCTCAACATTGAAAAACACCAACAAATTCAACAACAACCTCAACATTGAAAAACAACAACAAACTAAACATTGAAAAGCACCAACAAATTCAACAACAACCTCAACATTGAAAAACAACAACAAACTCAACATTGAAAAACACCAACAAATTCAACAACAACCTCAACATTGAAAAACAACAACAACCTCAACATTGAAAAACACCAACAAATTCAACAATAACCTCAACATTGAAAAACAACAACAACCTCAACATTGAAAAACACCAACAAATTCAACAACAACCTCGAAATTGAAAAACACCAACAAATTCAACAACAACCTCAACATTGAAAAACACCAACAATCTCAACATTGAAAAACACCAACAAATTCAACAACAACCTCAACATTGAAAAACAACAACAACCTCAACATTGAAAAACACCAACAAATTCAACAACAACCTCAACATTGAAAAACACCAACAAATTCAACAACAACCTCAGCATTGAAAAACAACAACAACCTCAACATTGAAAAACACCAACAAATTCAACAACAACCTCAACATTGAAAAACAACAACAATGTCAACATTGAAAAACACCAACAAATTCAACAACAACTTCAACATTGATAAACACCAACAAATTCAACAACAACCTCGAAATTGAAAAACACCAACAAATTCAACAACAACCTCAACATTGAAAAACAACAACAACCTCAATATTGAAAAACACCAACAAATTCAACAACAACCTCAATATTGAAAAACACCAACAATTTCAACAACAACCTCAACATTGAAAAAAAACAACAATCTCAACATTGAAAAACTGCAACAAATTCAACAACAACCTCAACATTGAAAAACAGCAACAACCTCAACATTGAAAAACACCAACAAATTCAACAACAACTTCAACATTGAAAAACAACAACAAATTCAACAACAACCTCAACATTGAAAAACAACCACAAACTCAACATTGAAAAACACCAACAAATTCAACAACAACCTCAACATGGAAAACAACAACAACCTCAACATTGAAAAACACCAACAAATTAAACAATAACCTCAACATTGAAAAACAATAACAACCTCAACATTGAAAAACACCAACAAATTCAAGAACAACCTCGAAATTGAAAAACACCAACAAATTCAACAACAGCCTCAACATTGAAAAACAACAACAACCTCAACATTGAAAAACAACAACAACCTCAACATTGAAAAACACCAACAAATTCAACAACAACCTCAAAATGAAAAACACCAACAAATTCAGCAACAACCCCAGCATTGAATAACAAGAACAACCTCAACATTGAAAAACTGCAACAAATTCAACAACAACCTCAACATTGAAAAACAACAACAACCTCAACATTGAAAAACACCAACAAATGCAACAACAACCTCAACATTGAAAAACAACAACAACCTCTGCATTGAAAAACACCAACAAATTCAACAACAACCTCAACATTGAAAAGCACGAACAAATTCAACAACAACCTCAACATTGAAAAGCAACAACAACCTCAACATTGAAAAACACCTACAAATTCAACAACAACCTCAACATTGAAAAACAACAACAACCTCAACATTGAAAAACACCAACAAATTCAACAACAACCTCAACATTGAAAAACAACAACAAACTCAACATTGAAAAACACCAACAAATTCAACAACAACCTCAACATTGAAAAACACCAACAAATTCAACAACAACCTCAACATTGAAAAACAACAACAACCTCAACATTGAAAAACACCAACAAATTCAACAACAATCACAACATTGAAAAACACCAACAAATTCAACAACAACCTCAGCATTGAAAAACAACAACAACCTCAACATTGAAAAACACCAACAAATTCAACAACAACCTCAACATTGAAAAACAACAACAACCTCAACATTGAAAAACACCAACAAATTCAACAACAACTTCAACATTGAAAAACACCAACAAATTCAACAACAACCTCGAAATTGAAAAACACCAATAAAATACAACAACAACCTCAACATTGAAAAAGAACAGCAACCTCAACATTGAAAAACACCAACAAATTCAACAACAACGTCAACATTGAAAAACAACAACAACCTCAACATTGAAAAACACCAAAAAATTCAACAACAACCTCGACATTGAAAAACACCCTCAAATTCAAAATCAACCTCAACATTGAACAACACCAACAACCTCAACATTGAAAAACACCAACAAATTCAAAAACAACCTCAACATTGAAAAACACCAACAAATTCAACAACAACCTCAACATTGAACAACACCAACAAACTCAACAACAACCTCAACATTGAAAAATAACAACAACCTCAACATTGAAAAACACCAACAAATTCAACAACAACCTCAACATTGAAAAACACCAACAAATTCAACAACAAACTCAAGATTGAAAAACACCCAAAAATTCAACAACCTCAACATTGAAAAACAACAACAACCTCATCATTGAAAAACACCAACAAATTCAACAACAACGTCGAAATTGAAAAACACCAACAAATTCAACAACAACCTCAACATTGAAAAACAACAACAACCTCAACATTGAAAAACACCAACAAATTCAACAACAACCTCAACATTGAAAAACAACAACAACCTCAACATTGAAAAACACCAACAAATTCAACAACAACCTCAACATTGAAAAACACCAACAAATTCAACAACAACCTCAGCATTGAAAAACAACAACAACCTCAACATTGAAAAACACCAACAAATTCAACAACAACCTCAACATTGAAAAACAACAACAACCTCAACATTGAAAAACACCAACAAATTCAACAACAACCTCAATATTGAAAAACAACAACAACCTCAACATTGAAAAACACCAACAAATTCAACAGAAACTTCAACATTGAAAACACCAACAAATTCAACAACAACCTCAACATTTAAAAACGCCAACAAATTCAACAACAACCTCAACTTTGAAAAACAACAACCTCAACATTGAAAAACACCAACAAATTCAACAAAAAATTCAACATTGAAAAACACCAACAAATTCAACAACAACCCCGACATTGAAAAACACCAACAAATTCAACAACAACCTCAACTTTGAAAAACAACAACAACCTCATCATGGAAAAACACCAACAAATTCAACAACAACCTCAACATTGAAAAACAACAACATCCTCAAAATTGAAAAACACCAACAAATTCAACAACAACCTCAACATTGAAAAACACCAACAAATTCAACAACAACCTCAACATTGAAAAACACCAAAAAACTCAACAACAACCTCAACATTGAAAAACAACAACAACCTCAACATTGAAAAACACCAACAAATTCAACAACAACCTCAACATTGAAAAACACCAACAAATTCAACAACAACCTCAACATTGAAAAACACCAACAACCTCAACATTGAAAAACACCAACAAATTCAACAACAACCTCAACATTGAAAAACAACAACAACCTCAACATTGAAAAACACCAACAAATTCAACAACAACCTCAACATTGAAAAACAACAACAAACTAAACATTGAAAAGCACCAACAAATTCAACAACAACCTCAACATTGAAAAACAACAACAAACTCAACATTGAAAAACACCAACAAATTCAACAACAACCTCAACATTGAAAAACAACAACAACCTCAACATTGAAAAACACCAACAAATTCAACAATAACCTCAACATTGAAAAACAACAACAACCTCAACATTGAAAAACACCAACAAATTCAACAACAACCTCGAAATTGAAAAACACCAACAAATTCAACAACAACCTCAACATTGAAAAACACCAACAATCTCAACATTGAAAAACACCAACAAATTCAACAACAACCTCAACATTGAAAAACAACAACAACCTCAACATTGAAAAACACCAACAAATTCAACAACAACCTCAACATTGAAAAACACCAACAAATTCAACAACAACCTCAGCATTGAAAAACAACAACAACCTCAACATTGAAAAACACCAACAAATTCAACAACAACCTCAACATTGAAAAACAACAACAATGTCAACATTGAAAAACACCAACAAATTCAACAACAACTTCAACATTGATAAACACCAACAAATTCAACAACAACCTCGAAATTGAAAAACACCAACAAATTCAACAACAACCTCAACATTGAAAAACAACAACAACCTCAATATTGAAAAACACCAACAAATTCAACAACAACCTCAATATTGAAAAACACCAACAATTTCAACAACAACCTCAACATTGAAAAAAAACAACAATCTCAACATTGAAAAACTGCAACAAATTCAACAACAACCTCAACATTGAAAAACAGCAACAACCTCAACATTGAAAAACACCAACAAATTCAACAACAACTTCAACATTGAAAAACAACAACAAATTCAACAACAACCTCAACATTGAAAAACAACCACAAACTCAACATTGAAAAACACCAACAAATTCAACAACAACCTCAACATGGAAAACAACAACAACCTCAACATTGAAAAACACCAACAAATTAAACAATAACCTCAACATTGAAAAACAATAACAACCTCAACATTGAAAAACACCAACAAATTCAAGAACAACCTCGAAATTGAAAAACACCAACAAATTCAACAACAGCCTCAACATTGAAAAACAACAACAACCTCAACATTGAAAAACAACAACAACCTCAACATTGAAAAACACCAACAAATTCAACAACAACCTCAAAATGAAAAACACCAACAAATTCAGCAACAACCCCAGCATTGAATAACAACAACAACCTCAACATTGAAAAACTGCAACAAATTCAACAACAACCTCAACATTGAAAAACAACAACAACCTCAACATTGAAAAACACCAACAAATGCAACAACAACCTCAACATTGAAAAACAACAACAACCTCTGCATTGAAAAACACCAACAAATTCAACAACAACCTCAACATTGAAAAGCACGAACAAATTCAACAACAACCTCAACATTGAAAAGCAACAACAACCTCAACATTGAAAAACACCTACAAATTCAACAACAACCTCAACATTGAAAAACAACAACAACCTCAACATTGAAAAACACCAACAAATTCAACAACAACCTCAACATTGAAAAACAACAACAAACTCAACATTGAAAAACACCAACAAATTCAACAACAACCTCAACATTGAAAAACACCAACAAATTCAACAACAACCTCAACATTGAAAAACAACAACAACCTCAACATTGAAAAACACCAACAAATTCAACAACAATCACAACATTGAAAAACACCAACAAATTCAACAACAACCTCAGCATTGAAAAACAACAACAACCTCAACATTGAAAAACACCAACAAATTCAACAACAACCTCAACATTGAAAAACAACAACAACCTCAACATTGAAAAACACCAACAAATTCAACAACAACTTCAACATTGAAAAACACCAACAAATTCAACAACAACCTCGAAATTGAAAAACACCAATAAAATACAACAACAACCAAAACATTGAAAAACAACAACAACCTCAACATTGAAAAACACCAAAAAATTCAACAACAACCTCGACATTGAAAAACACCCTCAAATTCAAAATCAACCTCAACATTGAACAACACCAACAACCTCAACATTGAAAAACACCAACAAATTCAAAAACAACCTCAACATTGAAAAACACCAACAAATTCAACAACAACCTCAACATTGAACAACACCAACAAACTCAACAACAACCTCAACATTGAAAAATAACAACAACCTCAACATTGAAAAACACCAACAAATTCAACAACAACCTCAACATTGAAAAGCACCAACAAATTCAACAACAAACTCAAGATTGAAAAACACCCAAAAATTCAACAACCTCAACATTGAAAAACAACAACAACCTCATCATTGAAAAACACCAACAAATTCAACAACAACGTCGAAATTGAAAAACACCAACAAATTCAACAACAACCTCAACATTGAAAAACAACAACAACCTCAACATTGAAAAACACCAACAAATTCAACAACAACCTCAACATTGAAAAACAACAACAACCTCAACATTGAAAAACACCAACAAATTCAACAACAACCTCAACATTGAAAAACACCAACAAATTCAACAACAACCTCAGCATTGAAAAACAACAACAACCTCAACATTGAAAAACACCAACAAATTCAACAACAACCTCAACATTGAAAAACAACAACAACCTCAACATTGAAAAACACCAACAAATTCAACAACAACTTCAACATTGAAAAACACCAACAAATTCAACAACAACCTCAACATTGAAAAACACCAACAAATTCAACAACAACCTCAACATTGAAAAACAACAACAACCTCAACATTGAAAAACACCAACAAATTCAACAACAACAACCTCAGCATTGAAAAACAACAACAACCTCAACATTGAAAAACACCAACAAATTCAACAACAACCTCAACATTTAAAAACACCAACAATTTCAACAACAACCTCAACAATGAAAAACAACAACAATCTCAACATTGAAAAACACCAACAAATTCAACAACAACATCAACATTGAAAAACAGCAACAACCTCAACATTGAAAAACACCAACAAATTCAACAACAACTTCAACATTGAAAAACACCAACAAATTCAACAACAACCTCGACATTGAAAAACACCATCAAATTCAACAACAACCTCAACATTGAAAAACAACAACAACCTCTGCATTGAAAAACACCAACAAATTCAACAGCAACCTCAACATTGAAAAACAACAACAACCTCAACATTGAAAAACACCAACAAATTCAACAACACCCTCAACATTGAGAAACAACAACAACCTCAACATTGAAAAACACCAACAAATTCAACAACAACCTCAACATTGAAAAACAACAACAAACTCAACATTGAAAAAAACCAACAAATTCAACAACAACCTCAACATTGAAAAACACCAACAAATTCAACAACAACCTCAACATTGAAAAACAACAACAACCTAAACATTGAAAAACACCAACAAATTCAACAACAACCTCAACATTGAAAAACAACAACAACCTCAACATTGAAAAACACCAACAAATTCAACAACAATCACAACATTGAAAAACACCAACAAATTCAACAACAACCTCGACATTGAAAAACACCATCAAATTCAACAACAACCTCAATATTGAAAAACAACAACAACCTCAACATTGAAAAACACCAACAAATTCAACAGAAACTTCAACATTGAAAACACCAACAAATTCAACAACAACCTCAACATTTAAAAACGCCAACAAATTCAACAACAACCTCAACTTTGAAAAACAACAACCTCAACATTGAAAAACACCAACAAATTCAACAAAAAATTCAACATTGAAAAACACCAACAAATTCAACAACAACCCCGACATTGAAAAACACCAACAAATTCAACAACAACCTCAACTTTGAAAAACAACAACAACCTCATCATGGAAAAACACCAACAAATTCAACAACAACCTCAACATTGAAAAACAACAACATCCTCAAAATTGAAAAACACCAACAAATTCAACAACAACCTCAACATTGAAAAACACCAACAAATTCAACAACAACCTCAACATTGAAAAACAACAAAAAACTCAACAACAACGTCAACATTGAAAAACAACAACAACCTCAACATTGAAAAACACCAACAAATTCAACAACAACCTCAACATTGAAAAACACCAACAAATTCAACAACAACCTCAACATTGAAAAACACCAACAACCTCAGCATTGAAAAACACCAACAAATTCAACAACAACCTCAACATTGAAAAACAACAACAACCTCAACATTGAAAAACACCAACAAATTCAACAACAACCTCAACATTGAAAAACAACAACAAACTAAACATTGAAAAACACCAACAAATTCAAAAACAACCTCAACATTGAAAAACAACAACAAACTCAACATTGAAAAACACCAACAAATTCAACAACAACCTCAACATTGAAAAACAACAACAACCTCAACATTGAAAAACACCAACAAATTCAACAATAACCTCAACATTGAAAAACAACAACAACCTCATCATTGAAAAACACCAACAAATTCAACAACAACCTCAACATTGAAAAACACCAACAAATTCAACAACAACCTCAACATTGAAAAACACCAACAAACTCAACATTGAAAAACACCAACAAATTCAACAACAACCTCAACATTGAAAAACAACAACAACCTCAACATTGAAAAACACCAACAAATTCAACAACAACCTCAACATTGAAAAACACCAACAAATTCAACAACAACCTCAGCATTGAAAAACAACAACAACCTCAACATTGAAAAACACCAACAAATTCAACAACAACCTCAACATTGAAAAACAACAACAATGTCAACATTGAAAAACACCAACAAATTCAACAACAACTTCAACATTGATAAACACCAACAAATTCAACAACAACCTCGAAATTGAAAAACACCAACAAATTCAACAACAACCTCAACATTGAAAAACAACAACAACCTCAATATTGAAAAACACCAACAAATTCAACAACAACCTCAATATTGAAAAACACCAACAATTTCAACAACAACCTCAACATTGAAAAAAAAACAACAATCTCAACATTGAAAAACTCCAACAAATTCAACAACAACCTCAAAATTGAAAAACAACAACAACCTCAACATTGAAAAACACCAACAAATTCAACAACAACCTCGACATTGAAAAACACCATCAAATTCAACAACAACCTCAACATTGAAAAACAACAACAACCTCTGCATTGAAAAACACCAAAAAATTCAACAGCAACCTCAACATTGAAAAACAACAACAACCTCAACATTGAAAAACACCAACAAATTCAACAACAACCTCAACATTGAGAAACAACAACAACCTCAACATTGAAAAACACCAACAAATTCAACAACAACCTCAACATTGAAAAACAACAACAAACTCAACATTGAAAAAAACCAACAAATTCAACAACAACCTCAACATTGAAAAACACCAACAAATTCAACAACAACCTCAACATTGAAAAACAACAACAACCTAAACATTGAAAAACACCAACAAATTCAACAACAACCTCAACATTGAAAAACAACAACAACCTCAACATTGAAAAACACCAACAAATTCAACAACAATCACAACATTGAAAAACACCAACAAATTCAACAACAACCTCGACATTGAAAAACACCATCAAATTCAACAACAACCTCAATATTGAAAAACAACAACAACCTCAACATTGAAAAACACCAACAAATTCAACAGAAACTTCAACATTGAAAACACCAACAAATTCAACAACAACCTCAACATTTAAAAACGCCAACAAATTCAACAACAACTTCAACTTTGAAAAACAACAACCTCAACATTGAAAAACACCAACAAATTCAACAAAAAATTCAACATTGAAAAACACCAACAAATTCAACAACAACCCCGACATTGAAAAACACCAACAAATTCAACAACAACCTCAACTTTGAAAAACAACAACAACCTCATCATGGAAAAACACCAACAAATTCAACAACAACCTCAACATTGAAAAACAACAACATCCTCAAAATTGAAAAACACCAACAAATTCAACAACAACCTCAACATTGAAAAACACCAACAAATTCAACAACAACCTCAACATTGAAAAACACCAAAAAACTCAACAACAACGTCAACATTGAAAAACAACAACAACCTCAACATTGAAAAACACCAACAAATTCAACAACAACCTCAACATTGAAAAACACCAACAAATTCAACAACAACCTCAACATTGAAAAACACCAACAACCTCAGCATTGAAAAACACCAACAAATTCAACAACAACCTCAACATTGAAAAACAACAACAACCTCAACATTGAAAAACACCAACAATTTCAACAACAACCTCAACATTGAAAAACAACAACAAACTAAACATTGAAAAACACCAACAAATTCAACAACAACCTCAACATTGAAAAACAACAACAAACTCAACATTGAAAAACACCAACAAATTCAACAACAACCTCAACATTGAAAAACAACAACAACCTCAACATTGAAAAACACCAACAAATTCAACAATAACCTCAACATTGAAAAACAACAACAACCTCAACATTGAAAAACACCAACAAATTCAACAACAACCTCGAAATTGAAAAACACCAACAAATTCAACAACAACCTCAACATTGAAAAACACCAACAATCTCAACATTGAAAAACACCAACAAATTCAACAACAACCTCAACATTGAAAAACAACAACAACCTCAACATTGAAAAACACCAACAAATTCAACAACAACCTCAACATTGAAAAACACCAACAAATTCAACAACAACCTCAGCATTGAAAAACAACAACAACCTCAACATTGAAAAACACCAACAAATTCAACAACAACCTCAACATTGAAAAACAACAACAATGTCAACATTGAAAAACACCAACAAATTCAACAACAACTTCAACATTGATAAACACCAACAAATTCAACAACAACCTCGAAATTGAAAAACACGAACAAATTCAACAACAACCTCAACATTGAAAAACAACAACAACCTCAATATTGAAAAACACCAACAAATTCAACAACAACCTCAATATTGAAAAACACCAACAATTTCAACAACAACCTCAACATTGAAAAAAAACAACAATCTCAACATTGAAAAACTCCAACAAATTCAACAACAACCTCAAAATTGAAAAACAGCAACAACCTCAACATTGAAAAACACCAACAAATTCAACAACAACTTCAACATTGAAAAACAACAACAAATTCAACAACAACCTCAACATTGAAAAACAACCACAAACTCAACATTGAAAAACACCAACAAATTCAACAACAACCTCAACATGGAAAACAACAACAACCTCAACATTGAAAAACACCAACAAATTCAACAATAACCTCAACATTGAAAAACAATAACAACCTCAACATTGAAAAACACCAACAAATTCAAGAACAACCTCGAAATTGAAAAACACCAACAAATTCAACAACAGCCTCAACATTGAAAAACAACAACAACCTCAACATTGAAAAACAACAACAACCTCAACATTGAAAAACACCAACAAATTCAACAACAACCTCAAAATGAAAAACACCAACAAATTCAACAACAACCCCAGCATTGAATAACAACAACAACCTCAACATTGAAAAACTGCAACAAATTCAACAACAACCTCAACATTGAAAAACAACAACAACCTCAACATTGAAAAACACCAACAAATTCAACAACAACCTCAACATTGAAAAACAACAACAACCTCTGCATTGAAAAACACCAACAAATTCAACAACAACCTCAACATTGAAAAACAACAACAACCTCAACATTGAAAAACACCAACAAATTCAACAACAACCTCAACATTGAGAAACAACAACAACCTCAACATTGAAAAACACCAACAAATTCAACAACAACCTCAACATTGAAAAACAACAACAAACTCAACATTGAAAAAAACCAACAAATTCAACAACAACCTCAACATTGAAAAACACCAACAAATTCAACAACAACCTCAACATTGAAAAACAACAACAACCTAAACATTGAAAAACACCAACAAATTCAACAACAACCTCAACATTGAAAAACAACAACAAACTCAACATTGAAAAAAACCAACAAATTCAACAACAACCTCAACATTGAAAAACACCAACAAATTCAACAACAACCTCAACATTGAAAAACAACAACAACCTAAACATTGAAAAACACCAACAAATTCAACAACAACCTCAACATTGAAAAACAACAACAACCTCAACATTGAAAAACACCAACAAATTCAACAACAATCACAACATTGAAAAACACCAACAAATTCAACAACAACCTCGACATTGAAAAACACCATCAAATTCAACAACAACCTCAATATTGAAAAACAACAACAACCTCAACATTGAAAAACACCAACAAATTCAACAGAAACTTCAACATTGAAAACACCAACAAATTCAACAACAACCTCAACATTTAAAAACGCCAACAAATTCAACAACAACTTCAACTTTGAAAAACAACAACCTCAACATTGAAAAACACCAACAAATTCAACAAAAAATTCAACATTGAAAAACACCAACAAATTCAACAACAACCCCGACATTGAAAAACACCAACAAATTCAACAACAACCTCAACTTTGAAAAACAACAACAACCTCATCATGGAAAAACACCAACAAATTCAACAACAACCTCAACATTGAAAAACAACAACATCCTCAAAATTGAAAAACACCAACAAATTCAACAACAACCTCAACATTGAAAAACACCAACAAATTCAACAACAACCTCAACATTGAAAAACACCAAAAAACTCAACAACAACGTCAACATTGAAAAACAACAACAACCTCAACATTGAAAAACACCAACAAATTCAACAACAACCTCAACATTGAAAAACACCAACAAATTCAACAACAACCTCAACATTGAAAAACACCAACAACCTCAGCATTGAAAAACACCAACAAATTCAACAACAACCTCAACATTGAAAAACAACAACAACCTCAACATTGAAAAACACCAACAATTTCAACAACAACCTCAACATTGAAAAACAACAACAAACTAAACATTGAAAAACACCAACAAATTCAACAACAACCTCAACATTGAAAAACAACAACAAACTCAACATTGAAAAACACCAACAAATTCAACAACAACCTCAACATTGAAAAACAACAACAACCTCAACATTGAAAAACACCAACAAATTCAACAATAACCTCAACATTGAAAAACAACAACAACCTCAACATTGAAAAACACCAACAAATTCAACAACAACCTCGAAATTGAAAAACACCAACAAATTCAACAACAACCTCAACATTGAAAAACACCAACAATCTCAACATTGAAAAACACCAACAAATTCAACAACAACCTCAACATTGAAAAACAACAACAACCTCAACATTGAAAAACACCAACAAATTCAACAACAACCTCAACATTGAAAAACACCAACAAATTCAACAACAACCTCAGCATTGAAAAACAACAACAACCTCAACATTGAAAAACACCAACAAATTCAACAACAACCTCAACATTGAAAAACAACAACAATGTCAACATTGAAAAACACCAACAAATTCAACAACAACTTCAACATTGATAAACACCAACAAATTCAACAACAACCTCGAAATTGAAAAACACGAACAAATTCAACAACAACCTCAACATTGAAAAACAACAACAACCTCAATATTGAAAAACACCAACAAATTCAACAACAACCTCAATATTGAAAAACACCAACAATTTCAACAACAACCTCAACATTGAAAAAAAACAACAATCTCAACATTGAAAAACTCCAACAAATTCAACAACAACCTCAAAATTGAAAAACAGCAACAACCTCAACATTGAAAAACACCAACAAATTCAACAACAACTTCAACATTGAAAAACAACAACAAATTCAACAACAACCTCAACATTGAAAAACAACCACAAACTCAACATTGAAAAACACCAACAAATTCAACAACAACCTCAACATGGAAAACAACAACAACCTCAACATTGAAAAACACCAACAAATTCAACAATAACCTCAACATTGAAAAACAATAACAACCTCAACATTGAAAAACACCAACAAATTCAAGAACAACCTCGAAATTGAAAAACACCAACAAATTCAACAACAGCCTCAACATTGAAAAACAACAACAACCTCAACATTGAAAAACAACAACAACCTCAACATTGAAAAACACCAACAAATTCAACAACAACCTCAAAATGAAAAACACCAACAAATTCAACAACAACCCCAGCATTGAATAACAACAACAACCTCAACATTGAAAAACTGCAACAAATTCAACAACAACCTCAACATTGAAAAACAACAACAACCTCAACATTGAAAAACACCAACAAATTCAACAACAACCTCAACATTGAAAAACAACAACAACCTCTGCATTGAAAAACACCAACAAATTCAACAACAACCTCAACATTGAAAAACAACAACAACCTCAACATTGAAAAACACCAACAAATTCAACAACAACCTCAACATTGAGAAACAACAACAACCTCAACATTGAAAAACACCAACAAATTCAACAACAACCTCAACATTGAAAAACAACAACAAACTCAACATTGAAAAAAACCAACAAATTCAACAACAACCTCAACATTGAAAAACACCAACAAATTCAACAACAACCTCAACATTGAAAAACAACAACAACCTAAACATTGAAAAACACCAACAAATTCAACAACAACCTCAACATTGAAAAACAACAACAACCTCAACATTGAAAAACACCAACAAATTCAACAACAATCACAACATTGAAAAACACCAACAAATTCAACAACAACCTCGACATTGAAAAACACCATCAAATTCAACAACAACCTCAATATTGAAAAACAACAACAACCTCAACATTGAAAAACACCAACAAATTCAACAGAAACTTCAACATTGAGAAACAACAACAACCTCAACATTGAAAAACACCAACAAATTCAACAACAACCTCAACATTGAAAAACAACAACAAACTCAACATTGAAAAAAACCAACAAATTCAACAACAACCTCAACATTGAAAAACACCAACAAATTCAACAACAACCTCAACATTGAAAAACAACAACAACCTAAACATTGAAAAACACCAACAAATTCAACAACAACCTCAACATTGAAAAACAACAACAACCTCAACATTGAAAAACACCAACAAATTCAACAACAATCACAACATTGAAAAACACCAACAAATTCAACAACAACCTCGACATTGAAAAACACCATCAAATTCAACAACAACCTCAATATTGAAAAACAACAACAACCTCAACATTGAAAAACACCAACAAATTCAACAGAAACTTCAACATTGAAAACACCAACAAATTCAACAACAACCTCAACATTTAAAAACGCCAACAAATTCAACAACAACTTCAACTTTGAAAAACAACAACCTCAACATTGAAAAACACCAACAAATTCAACAAAAAATTCAACATTGAAAAACACCAACAAATTCAACAACAACCCCGACATTGAAAAACACCAACAAATTCAACAACAACCTCAACTTTGAAAAACAACAACAACCTCATCATGGAAAAACACCAACAAATTCAACAACAACCTCAACATTGAAAAACAACAACATCCTCAAAATTGAAAAACACCAACAAATTCAACAACAACCTCAACATTGAAAAACACCAACAAATTCAACAACAACCTCAACATTGAAAAACACCAAAAAACTCAACAACAACGTCAACATTGAAAAACAACAACAACCTCAACATTGAAAAACACCAACAAATTCAACAACAACCTCAACATTGAAAAACACCAACAAATTCAACAACAACCTCAACATTGAAAAACACCAACAACCTCAGCATTGAAAAACACCAACAAATTCAACAACAACCTCAACATTGAAAAACAACAACAACCTCAACATTGAAAAACACCAACAATTTCAACAACAACCTCAACATTGAAAAACAACAACAAACTAAACATTGAAAAACACCAACAAATTCAACAACAACCTCAACATTGAAAAACAACAACAAACTCAACATTGAAAAACACCAACAAATTCAACAACAACCTCAACATTGAAAAACAACAACAACCTCAACATTGAAAAACACCAACAAATTCAACAATAACCTCAACATTGAAAAACAACAACAACCTCAACATTGAAAAACACCAACAAATTCAACAACAACCTCGAAATTGAAAAACACCAACAAATTCAACAACAACCTCAACATTGAAAAACACCAACAATCTCAACATTGAAAAACACCAACAAATTCAACAACAACCTCAACATTGAAAAACAACAACAACCTCAACATTGAAAAACACCAACAAATTCAACAACAACCTCAACATTGAAAAACACCAACAAATTCAACAACAACCTCAGCATTGAAAAACAACAACAACCTCAACATTGAAAAACACCAACAAATTCAACAACAACCTCAACATTGAAAAACAACAACAATGTCAACATTGAAAAACACCAACAAATTCAACAACAACTTCAACATTGATAAACACCAACAAATTCAACAACAACCTCGAAATTGAAAAACACGAACAAATTCAACAACAACCTCAACATTGAAAAACAACAACAACCTCAATATTGAAAAACACCAACAAATTCAACAACAACCTCAATATTGAAAAACACCAACAATTTCAACAACAACCTCAACATTGAAAAAAAACAACAATCTCAACATTGAAAAACTCCAACAAATTCAACAACAACCTCAAAATTGAAAAACAGCAACAACCTCAACATTGAAAAACACCAACAAATTCAACAACAACTTCAACATTGAAAAACAACAACAAATTCAACAACAACCTCAACATTGAAAAACAACCACAAACTCAACATTGAAAAACACCAACAAATTCAACAACAACCTCAACATGGAAAACAACAACAACCTCAACATTGAAAAACACCAACAAATTCAACAATAACCTCAACATTGAAAAACAATAACAACCTCAACATTGAAAAACACCAACAAATTCAAGAACAACCTCGAAATTGAAAAACACCAACAAATTCAACAACAGCCTCAACATTGAAAAACAACAACAACCTCAACATTGAAAAACAACAACAACCTCAACATTGAAAAACACCAACAAATTCAACAACAACCTCAAAATGAAAAACACCAACAAATTCAACAACAACCCCAGCATTGAATAACAACAACAACCTCAACATTGAAAAACTGCAACAAATTCAACAACAACCTCAACATTGAAAAACAACAACAACCTCAACATTGAAAAACACCAACAAATTCAACAACAACCTCAACATTGAAAAACAACAACAACCTCTGCATTGAAAAACACCAACAAATTCAACAACAACCTCAACATTGAAAAGCACGAACAAATTCAACAACAACCTCAACATTGAAAAACAACAACAACCTCAACATTGAAAAACACCAACAAATTCAACAACAACCTCAACATTGAAAAACAACAACAACCTCAACATTGAAAAACACCAACAAATTCAACAACAACCTCAACATTGAAAAACAACAACAAACTCAACATTGAAAAACAACAACAAACTCAACATTGAAAAACACCAACAAATTCAACAACAACCTCAACATTGAAAAACACCAACAAATTCAGCAACAACCTCAACATTGAAAAACAACAACAACCTAAACATTGAAAAACACCAACAAATTCAACAACAACCTCAACATTGAAAAACAACAACAACCTCAACATTGAAAAACACCAACAAATTCAACAACAATCACAACATTGAAAAACACCAACAAATTCAACAACAACCTCAGCATTGAAAAACAACAACAACCTCAACATTGAAAAACACCAACAAATTCAACAACAACCTCAACATTGAAAAACAACAACAACCTCAACATTGAAAAACACCAACAAATTCAACAACAACTTCAACATTGAAAAACACCAACAAATTCAACAACAACCTCGAAATTGAAAAACACCAATAAAATACAACAACAACCTCAACATTGAAAAACAACAACAACCTCAACATTGAAAAACACCAACAAATTCAACAACAACGTCAACATTGAAAAACAACAACAACCTCAACATTGAAAAACACCAAAAAATTCAACAACAACCTCGACATTGAAAAACACCCTCAAATTCAAAAACAACCTCAACATTGAAAAACACCAACAAATTCAACAACAACCTCAACATTGAACAACACCAACAAACTCAACAACAACCTCAACATTGAAAAATAACAACAACCTCAACATTGAAAAACACCAACAAATTCAACAACAACCTCAACATTGAAAAACACCAACAAATTCAACAACAAACTCAAGATTGAAAAACACCCAAAAATTCAACAACCTCAACATTGAAAAACAACAACAACCTCATCATTGAAAAACACCAACAAATTCAACAACAACGTCGAAATTGAAAAACACCAACAAATTCAACAACAACCTGAACATTGAAAAACAACAACAACCTCAACATTGAAAAACACCAACAAATTCAACAACAACCTCAACATTGAAAAACAACAACAACCTCAACATTGAAAAACACCAACAAATTCAACAACAACCTCAACATTGAAAAACACCAACAAATTCAACAACAACCTCAGCATTGAAAAACAACAACAACCTCAACATTGAAAAACACCAACAAATTCAACAACAACCTCAACATTGAAAAACAACAACAACCTCAACATTGAAAAACACCAACAAATTCAACAACAACTTCAACATTGAAAAACACCAACAAATTCAACAACAACCTCAACATTGAAAAACACCAACAAATTCAAGAACAACCTCAACATTGAAAAACAACAACAACCTCAACATTGAAAAACACCAACAAATTCAACAACAACCTCAAAATTGAAAAACAACAACAACCTCAACATTGAAAAACACCAACAAATTCAACAACAACCTCAACATTTAAAAACACCAACAATTTCAACAACAACCTCAACATTGAAAAACAACAACAATCTCAACATTGAAAAACACCAACAAATTCAACAACAACATCAACATTGAAAAACAGCAACAACCTCAACATTGAAAAACACCAACAAATTCAACAACAACTTCAACATTGAAAAACACCAACAAATTCAACAACAACCTCGACATTGAAAAACACCATCAAATTCAACAACAACCTCAATATTGAAAAACAACAACAACCTCAACATTGAAAAACACCAACAAATTCAACAGAAACTTCAACATTGAAAACACCAACAAATTCAACAACAACCTCAACATTTAAAAACGCCAACAAATTCAACAACAAACCTCAACATTGAAAAACAACAACCTCAACATTGAAAAACACCAACAAATTCAACAAAAAATTCAACATTGAAAAACACCAACAAATTCAACAACAACCCCGACATTGAAAAACACCAACAAATTCAACAACAACCTGAACGTTGAAAAACAACAACAACCTCAACATTGAAAAACACCAACAACTTCAACAACAACTTCAACATTGAAATTCAACAACAACCCCGACATTGAAAAACACCAACAAATTCAACAACAACCTCAACATTGAAAAACAACAACAACCTCAACATTGAAAAACACCAACAACTTCAACAACAACCTCAACATTGAAAAACAACAACAAACTAAACACTGAAAAACACCAACAAATTCAACAACAACCTCAACATTGAAAAACAACAACAAACTCAACATTGAAAAACACCAACAAATTCAACAGAAACTTCAACATTAAAAACACCAACAAATTGAACAACAACCTCAACATTGAAAAACACCAACAAATTCAACAATAACCTCAACATTGAAAAACATCGACAACCTCAACATTGAAAAACACCAACAAATTCAACAACAACGTCGAAATTGAAAAACACCAACAAATTCAACAACAACCTCAACATTGAAAAACAACAACAACCTCAACATTGACAAACACCAACAAATTCAACAACAACCTCAAAATTGAAAAACAACAACAACCTCAACATTGAAAAACACCAACAAATTCAACAACAACCTCAACATTTAAAAACACCAACAATTTCAACAACAACCTCAACATTGAAAAACAACAACAATCTAAACATTGAAAAACACCAACAAATTCAACAACAACCTCAACATTGAAAAACAGCAACAACCTCAACATTGAAAAAAACCAACAAATTCAACAACAACTTCAACATTGAAAAACACCAACAAATTCAACAACAACCTCGACATTGAAAAACACCATCAAATTCAACAACAACCTCAATATTGAAAAACAACAACAACCTCAACATTGAAAAACACCAACAAATTCAACAGGAACTTCAACATTGAAAACACCAACAAATTCAACAACAACCTCAACATTTAAAAACGCGAACAAATTCAACAACAACCTCAACTTTGAAAAACAACAACCTCAACATTGAAAAATACCAACAAATTCAACAAAAAATTCAACATTGAAAAACACCAACAAATTCAACAACAACCCCGACATTGAAAAACACCAACAAATTCAACAACAACCTCAACTTTGAAAAACAACAACAACCTCATCATGGAAAAACACCAACAAATTCAACAACAACCTCAACATTGAAAAACAACAACATCCTCAAAATTGAAAAACACCAACAAATTCAACAACAACCTCAACATTGAAAAACACCAACAAATTCAACAACAACCTCAACATTGAAAAACACCAAAAAACTCAACAACAACATCAACATTGAAAAACAACAACAACCTCAACATTGAAAAACACCAACAAATTCAACAACAACCTCAACATTGAAAAACACCAACAAATTCAACAACAACCTCAACATTGAAAAACACCAACAACCTCAACATTGAAAAACACCAACAAATTCAACAACAACCTCAACATTGAAAAACAACAACAACCTCAACATTGAAAAACACCAACAAATTCAACAACAACCTCAACATTGAAAAACAACAACAAACTAAACATTGAAAAACACCAACAAATTCAACAACAACCTCAACATTGAAAAACAACAACAAACTCAACATTGAAAAACACCAACAAATTCAACAACAACCTCAACATTGAAAAACAACAATAACCTCAACATTGAAAAACACCAACAAATTCAACAATAACCTCAACATTGAAAAACAACAACAACCTCAACATTGAAAAACACCAACAAATTCAACAACAACCTCGAAATTGAAAAACACCAACAAATTCAACAACAACCTCAACATTGAAAAACACCAACAATCTCAACATTGAAAAACACCAACAAATTCAACAACAACCTCAACATTGAAAAACAACAACAACCTCAACATTGAAAAACACCAACAAAATCAACAACAACCTGAACATTGAAAAACACCAACAAATTCAACAACAACCTCAGCATTGAAAAACAACAACAACCTCAACATTGAAAAACACCAACAAATTCAACAACAACCTCAACATTGAAAAACAACAACAATGTCAACATTGAAAAACACCAACAAATTCAACAACAACTTCAACATTGATAAACACCAACAAATTCAACAACAACCTCGAAATTGAAAAACACCAACAAATTCAACAACAACCTCAACATTGAAAAACAACAACAACCTCAATATTGAAAAACACCAACAAATTCAACAACAACCTCAATATTGAAAAACACCAACAATTTCAACAACAACCTCAACATTGAAAAAAAACAACAATCTCAACATTGAAAAACTCCAACAAATTCAACAACAACCTCAACATTGAAAAACAGCAACAACCTCAACATTGAAAAACACCAACAAATTCAACAACAACTTCAACATTGAAAAACACAACAAATTCAACAACAACCTCAACATTGAAAAACAACCACAAACTCAACATTGAAAAACACCAACAAATTCAACAACAACCTCAACATGGAAAACAACAACAACCTCAACATTGAAAAACACCAACAAATTCAACAATAACCTCAACATTGAAAAACAATAACAACCTCAACATTGAAAAATACCAACAAATTCAAGAACAACCTCGAAATTGAAAAACACCAACAAATTCAACAACAGCCTCAACATTGAAAAACAACAACAACCTCAACATTGAAAAACAACAACAACCTCAACATTGAAAAACAGCAACAAATTCAACAACAACCTCAACATTGAAAAACAACAACAACCTCAACATTGAAAAACACCAACAAATTCAACAATAACCTCAACATTGAAAAACAACAACAACCTCTGCATTGAAAAACACCAACAAATTCAACAACAACCTCAACATTGAAAAGCACGAACAAATTCAACAACAACCTCAACATTGAAAAACAACAACAACCTCAACATTGAAAAACACCAACAAATTCAACAACAACCTCAACATTGAAAAACAACAACAACCTCAACATTGAAAAACACCAACAATTTCAACAACAACCTCAACATTGAAAAACAACAACAAACTCAACATTGAAAAACACCAACAAATTCAACAACAACCTCAACATTGAAAAACACCAACAAATTCAACAACAACCTCAACATTGAAAAACAACAACAACCTAAACATTGAAAAACACCAACAAATTCAACAACAACCTCAACATTGAAAAACAACAACAACCTCAACATTGAAAAACACCAACAAATTCAACAACAATCACAACATTGAAAAACACCAACAAATTCAACAACAACCTCAGCATTGAAAAACAACAACAACCTCAACATTGAAAAACACCAACAAATTCAACAACAACCTCAACATTGAAAAACAACAACAACCTCAACATTGAAAAACACCAACAAATTCAACAACAACTTCAACATTGAAAAACACCAACAAATTCAACAACAACCTCGAAATTGAAAAACACCAATAAAATACAACAACAACCTCAACATTGAAAAACAACAACAACCTCAACATTGAAAAACACCAACAAATTCAACAACAACGTCAACATTGAAAAACAACAACAACCTCAACATTGAAAAACACCAAAAAATTCAGCAACAACCTCGACATTGAAAAACACCCTCAAATTCAAAATCAACCTCAACATTGAACAACACCAACAACCTCAACATTGAAAAACACCAACAAATTCAAAAACAACCTCAACATTGAAAAACACCAACAAATTCAACAACAACCTCAACATTGAACAACACCAACAAACTCAACAACAACCTCAACATTGAAAAATAACAACAACCTCAACATTGAAAAACACCAATAAATTCAACAACAACCTCAACATTGAAAAACACCAACAAATTCAACAACAAACTCAAGATTGAAAAACACCCAAAAATTCAACAACCTCAACATTGAAAAACAGCAACAACCTCATCATTGAAAAACACCAACAAATTCAACAACAACGTCGAAATTGAAAAACACCAACAAATTCAACAACAACCTCAACATTGAAAAACAACAACAACCTCAACATTGAAAAACACCAACAAATTCAACAACAACCTCAACATTGAAAAACAACAACAACCTCAACATTGAAAAACACCACAAATTCAACAACAACCTCAACATTGAAAAACACCAACAAATTCAACAACAACCTCAGCATTGAAAAACAACAACAACCTCAACATTGAAAAACACCAACAAATTCAACAACAACCTCAACATTGAAAAACAACAACAACCTCAACATTGAAAAACACCAACAAATTCAACAACAACCTCAACATTGAAAAACACCAACAAATTCAACAACAACCTCAACATTGAAAAACACCAACAACCTCAACATTGAAAAACACCAACAAATTCAACAACAACCTCAACATTGAAAAACAACAACAACCTCAACATTGAAAAACACCAACAAATTCAACAACAACCTCAACATTGAAAAACAACAACAAACTAAACATTGAAAAACACCAACAAATTCAACAACAACCTCAACATTGAAAAACAACAACAAACTCAACATTGAAAAACACCAACAAATTCAACAACAACCTCAACATTGAAAAACAACAATAACCTCAACATTGAAAAACACCAACAAATTCAACAATAACCTCAACATTGAAAAACAACAACAACCTCAACATTGAAAAACACCAACAAATTCAACAACAACCTCGAAATTGAAAAACACCAACAAATTCAACAACAACCTCAACATTGAAAAACACCAACAATCTCAACATTGAAAAACACCAACAAATTCAACAACAACCTCAACATTGAAAAACAACAACAACCTCAACATTGAAAAACACCAACAAAATCAACAACAACCTGAACATTGAAAAACACCAACAAATTCAACAACAACCTCAGCATTGAAAAACAACAACAACCTCAACATTGAAAAACACCAACAAATTCAACAACAACCTCAACATTGAAAAACAACAACAATGTCAACATTGAAAAACACCAACAAATTCAACAACAACTTCAACATTGATAAACACCAACAAATTCAACAACAACCTCGAAATTGAAAAACACCAACAAATTCAACAACAACCTCAACATTGAAAAACAACAACAACCTCAATATTGAAAAACACCAACAAATTCAACAACAACCTCAATATTGAAAAACACCAACAATTTCAACAACAACCTCAACATTGAAAAAAAACAACAATCTCAACATTGAAAAACTCCAACAAATTCAACAACAACCTCAACATTGAAAAACAGCAACAACCTCAACATTGAAAAACACCAACAAATTCAACAACAACTTCAACATTGAAAAACACAACAAATTCAACAACAACCTCAACATTGAAAAACAACCACAAACTCAACATTGAAAAACACCAACAAATTCAACAACAACCTCAACATGGAAAACAACAACAACCTCAACATTGAAAAACACCAACAAATTCAACAATAACCTCAACATTGAAAAACAATAACAACCTCAACATTGAAAAATACCAACAAATTCAAGAACAACCTCGAAATTGAAAAACACCAACAAATTCAACAACAGCCTCAACATTGAAAAACAACAACAACCTCAACATTGAAAAACAACAACAACCTCAACATTGAAAAACAGCAACAAATTCAACAACAACCTCAACATTGAAAAACAACAACAACCTCAACATTGAAAAACACCAACAAATTCAACAATAACCTCAACATTGAAAAACAACAACAACCTCTGCATTGAAAAACACCAACAAATTCAACAACAACCTCAACATTGAAAAGCACGAACAAATTCAACAACAACCTCAACATTGAAAAACAACAACAACCTCAACATTGAAAAACACCAACAAATTCAACAACAACCTCAACATTGAAAAACAACAACAACCTCAACATTGAAAAACACCAACAATTTCAACAACAACCTCAACATTGAAAAACAACAACAAACTCAACATTGAAAAACACCAACAAATTCAACAACAACCTCAACATTGAAAAACACCAACAAATTCAACAACAACCTCAACATTGAAAAACAACAACAACCTAAACATTGAAAAACACCAACAAATTCAACAACAACCTCAACATTGAAAAACAACAACAACCTCAACATTGAAAAACACCAACAAATTCAACAACAATCACAACATTGAAAAACACCAACAAATTCAACAACAACCTCAGCATTGAAAAACAACAACAACCTCAACATTGAAAAACACCAACAAATTCAACAACAACCTCAACATTGAAAAACAACAACAACCTCAACATTGAAAAACACCAACAAATTCAACAACAACTTCAACATTGAAAAACACCAACAAATTCAACAACAACCTCGAAATTGAAAAACACCAATAAAATACAACAACAACCTCAACATTGAAAAACAACAACAACCTCAACATTGAAAAACACCAACAAATTCAACAACAACGTCAACATTGAAAAACAACAACAACCTCAACATTGAAAAACACCAAAAAATTCAGCAACAACCTCGACATTGAAAAACACCCTCAAATTCAAAATCAACCTCAACATTGAACAACACCAACAACCTCAACATTGAAAAACACCAACAAATTCAAAAACAACCTCAACATTGAAAAACACCAACAAATTCAACAACAACCTCAACATTGAACAACACCAACAAACTCAACAACAACCTCAACATTGAAAAATAACAACAACCTCAACATTGAAAAACACCAATAAATTCAACAACAACCTCAACATTGAAAAACACCAACAAATTCAACAACAAACTCAAGATTGAAAAACACCCAAAAATTCAACAACCTCAACATTGAAAAACAGCAACAACCTCATCATTGAAAAACACCAACAAATTCAACAACAACGTCGAAATTGAAAAACACCAACAAATTCAACAACAACCTCAACATTGAAAAACAACAACAACCTCAACATTGAAAAACACCAACAAATTCAACAACAACCTCAACATTGAAAAACAACAACAACCTCAACATTGAAAAACACCACAAATTCAACAACAACCTCAACATTGAAAAACACCAACAAATTCAACAACAACCTCAGCATTGAAAAACAACAACAACCTCAACATTGAAAAACACCAACAAATTCAACAACAACCTCAACATTGAAAAACAACAACAACCTCAACATTGAAAAACACCAACAAATTCAACAACAACTTCAACATTGAAAAACACCAACAAATTCAACAACAACCTCAACATTGAAAAACACCAACAACCTCAACATTGAAAAACACCAACAAATTCAACAACAACCTCAACATTGAAAAACAACAACAACCTCAACATTGAAAAACACCAACAAATTCAACAACAACCTCAACATTGAAAAACAACAACAAACTAAACATTGAAAAACACCAACAAATTCAACAACAACCTCAACATTGAAAAACAACAACAAACTCAACATTGAAAAACACCAACAAATTCAACAACAACCTCAACATTGAAAAACAACAACAACCTCAACATTGAAAAACACCAACAAATTCAACAACAACCTCAACATTGAAAAACAACAACAAACTCAACATTGAAAAACACCAACAAATTCAACAACAACCTCAACATTGAAAAACACCAACAAATTCAACAACAACCTCAACATTGAAAAACAACAACAACCTAAACATTGAAAAACACCAACAAATTCAACAACAACCTCAACATTGAAAAACAACAACAACCTCAACATTGAAAAACACCAACAAATTCAACAACAATCACAACATTGAAAAACACCAACAAATTCAACAACAACCTCAGCATTGAAAAACAACAACAACCTCAACATTGAAAAACACCAACAAATTCAACAACAACCTCAACATTGAAAAACAACAACAACCTCAACATTGAAAAACACCAACAAATTCAACAACAACTTCAACATTGAAAAACACCAACAAATTCAACAACAACCTCGAAATTGAAAAACACCAATAAAATACAACAACAACCTCAACATTGAAAAACAACAACAACCTCAACATTGAAAAACACCAACAAATTCAACAACAACGTCAACATTGAAAAACAACAACAACCTCAACATTGAAAAACACCAACAAATTCAACAACAACCTCAACATTGAAAAACAACAACAAACTCAACATTGAAAAACACCAACAAATTCAACAACAACCTCAACATTGAAAAACACCAACAAATTCAACAACAACCTCAACATTGAAAAACAACAACAACCTAAACATTGAAAAACACCAACAAATTCAACAACAACCTCAACATTGAAAAACAACAACAACCTCAACATTGAAAAACACCAACAAATTCAACAACAATCACAACATTGAAAAACACCAACAAATTCAACAACAACCTCAGCATTGAAAAACAACAACAACCTCAACATTGAAAAACACCAACAAATTCAACAACAACCTCAACATTGAAAAACAACAACAACCTCAACATTGAAAAACACCAACAAATTCAACAACAACTTCAACATTGAAAAACACCAACAAATTCAACAACAACCTCGAAATTGAAAAACACCAATAAAATACAACAACAACCTCAACATTGAAAAACAACAACAACATTCAAAATCAACCTCAACATTGAACAACACCAACAAACTCAACAACAACCTCAACATTGAAAAATAACAACAACCTCAACATTGAAAAACACCAACAAATTCAACAACAACCTCAACATTGAAAAACACCAACAAATTCAACAACAACCTCAACATTGAACAACACCAACAAACTCAACAACAACCTCAACATTGAAAAATAACAACAACCTCAACATTGAAAAACACCAACAAATTCAACAACAACCTCAACATTGAAAAACACCAACAAATTCAACAACAAACTCAAGATTGAAAAACACCCAAAAATTCAACAACCTCAACATTGAAAAACAACAACAACCTCATCATTGAAAAACACCAACAAATTCAACAACAACGTCGAAATTGAAAAACACCAACAAATTCAACAACAACCTCAACATTGAAAAACAACAACAACCTCAACATTGAAAAACACCAACAAATTCAACAACAACCTCAACATTGAAAAACAACAACAACCTCAACATTGAAAAACACCACAAATTCAACAACAACCTCAACATTGAAAAACACCAACAAATTCAACAACAACCTCAGCATTGAAAAACAACAACAACCTCAACATTGAAAAACACCAACAAATTCAACAACAACCTCAACATTGAAAAACAACAACAACCTCAACATTGAAAAACACCAACAAATTCAACAACAACTTCAACATTGAAAAACACCAACAAATTCAACAACAACCTCAACATTGAAAAACACCAACAACCTCAACATTGAAAAACACCAACAAATTCAACAACAACCTCAACATTGAAAAACAACAACAACCTCAACATTGAAAAACACCAACAAATTCAACAACAACCTCAACATTGAAAAACAACAACAAACTAAACATTGAAAAACACCAACAAATTCAACAACAACCTCAACATTGAAAAACAACAACAAACTCAACATTGAAAAACACCAACAAATTCAACAACAACCTCAACATTGAAAAACAACAACAACCTCAACATTGAAAAACACCAACAAATTCAACAATAACCTCAACATTGAAAAACAACAACAACCTCAACATTGAAAAACACCAACAACTTCAACAACAACCTCGAAATTGAAAAACACCAACAAATTCAACAACAACCTCAACATTGAAAAACACCAACAATATCAACATTGAAAAACACCAACAAATTCAACAACAACCTCAACATTGAAAAACAACAACAACCTCAACAATGAAAAACACCAACAAATTCAACAACAACCTCAACATTGAAAAACACCAACAAATTCAACAACAACCTCAGCATTGAAAAACAACAACAACCTCAACATTGAAAAACACCAACAAATTCAACAACAACCTCAACATTGAAAAACAAGAACAATGTCAACATTGAAAAACACCAACAAATTCAACAACAACTTCAACATTGATAAACACCAACAAATTCAACAACAACCTCGAAATTGAACAACACCAACAAATTCAACAACAACCTCAACATTGAAAAACAACAACAACCTCAATATTGAAAAACACCAACAAATTCAACAACAACCTCAATATTGAAAAACACCAACAATTTCAACAACAACCTCAACATTGAAAAAAAACAACAATCTCAACATTGAAAAACTCCAACAAATTCAACAACAACCTCAACATTGAAAAACAGCAACAACCTCAACATTGAAAAACACCAACAAATTCAACAACAACTTCAACATTGAAAAACAACAACAAATTCAACAACAACCTCAACATTGAAAAACAACCACAAACTCAACATTGAAAAACACCAACAAATTCAACAACAACCTCAACATGGAAAACAACAAAACTCAACATTGAAAAACACCAACAAATTCAACAACAGCCTCAACATTGAAAAACAACAACAACCTCAACATTGAAAAACAACAACAACCTCAACATTGAAAAACACCAACAAATTCAACAACAACCTCAAAATGAAAAACACCAACAAATTCAACAACAGCCCCAGCATTGAATAACAACAACATCCTCAACATTGAAAAACAGCAACAAATTCAACAACAACCTCAACATTGAAAAACAACAACAACCTCAACATTGAAAAACACCAACAAATTCAACAACAACCTCAACATTGAAAAACAACAACAAATTCTGCATTGAAAAACACCAACAAATTCAACAACAACCTCAACATTGAAAAGCACGAACAAATTCAACAACAACCTCAACATTGAAAAACAACAACAACCTCAACATTGAAAAACACCAACAAATTCAACAACAACCTCAACATTGAAAAACAACAACAACCTCAACATTGAAAAACACCAACAAATTCAACAACAACCTCAACATTGAAAAACAACAACAAACTCAACATTGAAAAACACCAACAAATTCAACAACAACCTCAACATTGAAAAACACCAACAAATTCAACAACAACCTCAACATTGAAAAACAACAACAACCTAAACATTGAAAAACACCAACAAATTCAACAACAACCTCAACAATGAAAAACAACAACAACCTCAACATTGAAAAACACCAACAAATTCAACAACAATCACAACATTGAAAAACACCAACAAATTCAACAACAGCCTCAGCATTGAAAAACAACAACAACCTCAACATTGAAAAACACCAACAAATTCAACAACAACCTCAACATTGAAAAACAACAACAACCTCAACATTGAAAAACACCAACAAATTCAACAACAACTTCAACATTGAAAAACACCAACAAATTCAACAACAACCTCGAAATTGAAAAACACCAATAAAATACAACAACAACCTCAACATTGAAAAACAACAACAACCTCAACATTGAAAAACACCAACAAATTCAACAACAACGTCAACATTGAAAAACAACAACAACCTCAACATTGAAAAACACCAAAAAATTCAACAACAACCTCGACATTGAAAAACAACCTCAAATTCAAAATCAACCTCAACATTGAACAACACCAACAACCTCAACATTGAAAAACACCAACAAATTCAAAAACAACCTCAACATTGAAAAACACCAACAAATTCAACAACAACCTCAACATTGAACAACACCAACAAACTCAACAACAATCTCAACATTGAAAAATAACAACAACCTCAACATTGAAAAACACCAACAAATTCAACAACAACCTCAACATTGAAAAACACCAACAAATTCAACAACAAACTCAAGATTGAAAAACACCCAAAAATTCAACAACCTCAACATTGAAAAACAACAACAACCTCATCATTGAAAAACACCAACAAATTCAACAACAACGTCGAAATTGAAAAACACCAACAAATTCAACAACAACCTCAACATTGAAAAACAACAACAACCTCAACATTGAAAAACACCAACAAATTCAACAACAACCTCAACATTGAAAAACAACAACAACCTCAACATTGAAAAACACCAACAAATTTAACAACAACCTCAACATTGAAAAACACCAACAAATTCAACAACAACCTCAGCATTGAAAAACAACAACAACCTCAACATTGAAAAACACCAACAAATTCAACAACAACCTCAACATTGAAAAACAACAACAACCTCAACATTGAAAAACACCAACAAATTCAACAACAACTTCAACATTGAAAAACACCAACAAATTCAACAACAACCTCAACATTGAAAAACACCAACAAATTCAACAACAACCTCAACATTGAAAAACAACAACAACCTCAACATTGAAAAACACCAACAAATTCAACAACAACCTCAAAATTGAAAAACAACAACAACCTCAACATTGAAAAACACCAACAAATTCAACAACAACCTCAGCATTTAAAAACACCAACAATTTCAACAACAACCTCAACATTGAAAAACAACAACAATCTCAACATTGAAAAACACCAACAAATTCAACAACAACATCAACATTGAAAAACAGCAACAACCTCAACATTGAAAAACACCAACAAATTCAACAACAACTTCAACATTGAAAAACACCAACAAATTCAACAACAACCTCGACATTGAAAAACACCATCAAATTCAACAACAACCTCAATATTGAAAAACAACAACAACCTCAACATTGAAAAACACCAACAAATTCAACAGAAACTTCAACATTGAAAACAGCAACAAATTCAACAACAACCTCAACATTTAAAAACGCCAACAAATTCAACAACAAACCTCAACATTGAAAAACAACAACCTCAACATTGAAAAACACCAACAAATTCAACAAAAAATTCAACATTGAAAAACACCAACAAATTCAACAACAACCCCGACATTGAAAAACACCAACAAATTCAACAACAGCCTCAACATTGAAAAACAACAACAACCTCAACATTGAAAAACAACAACAACCTCAACATTGAAAAACACCAACAAATTCAACAATAACCCCAGCATTGAATAACAACAACAACCTCAACATTGAAAAACAGCAACAAATTCAACAACAACCTCAACATTGAAAAACAACAACAACCTCAACATTGAAAAACACCAACAAATTCAACAACAACCTCAACATTGAAAAACAACAACAACCTCTGCATTGAAAAACACCAACAAATTCAACAACAACCTCAACATTGAAAAGCACGAACAAATTCAACAACAACCTCAACATTGAAAAACAACAACAACCTCAACATTGAAAAACACCAACAAATTCCACAACAACCTCAACATTGAAAAACAACAACAACCTCAACATTGAAAAACACCAACAAATTCAACAACAACCTCAACATTGAAAAACAACAACAAACTCAACATTGAAAAACACCAACAAATTCAACAACAACCTCAACATTGAAAAACACCAACAAATTCAACAACAACCTCAACATTGAAAAACAACAACAACCTAAACATTGAAAAACACCAACAAATTCAACAACAACCTCAACATTGAAAAACAACAACAACCTCAACATTGAAAAACACCAACAAATTCAACAACAATCACAACATTGAAAAACACCAACAAATTCAACAACAACCTCAGCATTGAAAAACAACAACAACCTCAACATTGAAAAACACCAACAAATTCAACAACAACCTCAACATTGAAAAACAACAACAACCTCAACATTGAAAAACACCAACAAATTCAACAACAACTTCAACATTGAAAAACACCAACAAATTCAACAACAACCTCGAAATTGAAAAACACCAATAAAATACAACAACAACCTCAACATTGAAAAACAACAACAACCTCAACATTGAAAAACACCAACAAATTCAACAACAACGTCAACATTGAAAAACAACAACAACCTCAACATTGAAAAACACCAAAAAATTCAACAACAACCTCGACATTGAAAAACACCCTCAAATTCAAAATCAACCTCAACATTGAACAACACCAACAACCTCAACATTGAAAAACACCAACAAATTCAAAAACAACCTCAACATTGAAAAACACCAACAAATTCAACAACAACCTCAACATTGAACAACACCAACAAACTCAACAACAACCTCAACATTGAAAAATAACAACAACCTCAACATTGAAAAACACCAACAAATTCAACAACAACCTCAACATTGAAAAACACCAACAAATTCAACAACAAACTCAAGATTGAAAAACACCCAAAAATTCAACAACCTCAACATTGAAAAACAACAACAACCTCATCATTGAAAAACACCAACAAATTCAACAACAACGTCGAAATTGAAAAACACCAACAAATTCAACAACAACCTGAACATTGAAAAACAACAACAACCTCAACATTGAAAAACACCAACAAATTCAACAACAACCTCAACATTGAAAAACACCAACAAATTCAACAACAACCTCAGCATTGAAAAACAACAACAACCTCAACATTGAAAAACACCAACAAATTCAACAACAACCTCAACATTGAAAAACAACAACAACCTCAACATTGAAAAACACCAACAAATTCAACAACAACTTCAACATTGAAAAACACCAACAAATTCAACAACAACCTCAACATTGAAAAACACCAACAAATTCAACAACAACCTCAACATTGAAAAACAACAACAACCTCAACATTGAAAAACACCAACAAATTCAACAACAACCTCAAAATTGAAAAACAACAACAACCTCAACATTGAAAAACACCAACAAATTCAACAACAACCTCAACATTTAAAAACACCAACAATTTCAACAACAACCTCAACATTGAAAAACAACAACAATCTCAACATTGAAAAACACCAACAAATTCAACAACAGCCTCAACATTGAAAAACAACAACAACCTCAACATTGAAAAACAACAACAACCTCAACATTGAAAAACACCAACAAATTCAACAATAACCCCAGCATTGAATAACAACAACAACCTCAACATTGAAAAACAGCAACAAATTCAACAACAACCTCAACATTGAAAAACAACAACAACCTCAACATTGAAAAACACCAACAAATTCAACAACAACCTCAACATTGAAAAACAACAACAACCTCTGCATTGAAAAACACCAGCAAATTCAACAACAACCTCAACATTGAAAAGCACGAACAAATTCAACAACAACCTCAACATTGAAAAACAACAACAACCTCAACATTGAAAAACACCAACAAATTCAACAACAACCTCAACATTGAAAAACAACAACAACCTCAACATTGAAAAACACCAACAAATTCAACAACAACCTCAACATTGAAAAACAACAACAAACTCAACATTGAAAAACACCAACAAATTCAACAACAACCTCAACATTGAAAAACACCAACAAATTCAACAACAACCTCAACATTGAAAAACAACAACAACCTAAACATTGAAAAACACCAACAAATTCAACAACAACCTCAACATTGAAAAACAACAACAACCTCAACATTGAAAAACACCAACAAATTCAACAACAATCACAACATTGAAAAACACCAACAAATTCAACAACAACCTCAGCATTGAAAAACAACAACAACCTCAACATTGAAAAACACCAACAAATTCAACAACAACCTCAACATTGAAAAACAACAACAACCTCAACATTGAAAAACACCAACAAATTCAACAACAACTTCAACATTGAAAAACACCAACAAATTCAACGTCAACCTCGAAATTGAAAAACACCAATAAAATACAACAACAACCTCAACATTGAAAAACAACAACAACCTCAACATTGAAAAACACCAACAAATTCAACAACAACGTCAACATTGAAAAACAACAACAACCTCAACATTGAAAAACACCAAAAAATTCAACAACAACGTCGAAATTGAAAAACACCAACAAATTCAACAACAACCTCAACATTGAAAAACAACAACAACCTCAACATTGAAAAACACCAACAAATTCAACAACAACCTCAACATTGAAAAACAACAACAACCTCAACATTGAAAAACACCAACAAATTTAACAACAACCTCAACATTGAAAAACACCAACAAATTCAACAACAACCTCAGCATTGAAAAACAACAACAACCTCAACATTGAAAAACACCAACAAATTCAACAACAACCTCAACATTGAAAAACAACAACAACCTCAACATTGAAAAACACCAACAAATTCAACAACAACTTCAACATTGAAAAACACCAACAAATTCAACAACAACCTCAACATTGAAAAACACCAACAAATTCAACAACAACCTCAACATTGAAAAACAACAACAACCTCAACATTGAAAAACACCAACAAATTCAACAACAACCTCAAAATTGAAAAACAACAACAACCTCAACATTGAAAAACACCAACAAATTCAACAACAACCTCAGCATTTAAAAACACCAACAATTTCAACAACAACCTCAACATTGAAAAACAACAACAATCTCAACATTGAAAAACACCAACAAATTCAACAACAACATCAACATTGAAAAACAGCAACAACCTCAACATTGAAAAACACCAACAAATTCAACAACAACTTCAACATTGAAAAACACCAACAAATTCAACAACAACCTCGACATTGAAAAACACCATCAAATTCAACAACAACCTCAATATTGAAAAACAACAACAACCTCAACATTGAAAAACACCAACAAATTCAACAGAAACTTCAACATTGAAAACAGCAACAAATTCAACAACAACCTCAACATTTAAAAACGCCAACAAATTCAACAACAAACCTCAACATTGAAAAACAACAACCTCAACATTGAAAAACACCAACAAATTCAACAAAAAATTCAACATTGAAAAACACCAACAAATTCAACAACAACCCCGACATTGAAAAACACCAACAAATTCAACAACAGCCTCAACATTGAAAAACAACAACAACCTCAACATTGAAAAACAACAACAACCTCAACATTGAAAAACACCAACAAATTCAACAATAACCCCAGCATTGAATAACAACAACAACCTCAACATTGAAAAACAGCAACAAATTCAACAACAACCTCAACATTGAAAAACAACAACAACCTCAACATTGAAAAACACCAACAAATTCAACAACAACCTCAACATTGAAAAACAACAACAACCTCTGCATTGAAAAACACCAACAAATTCAACAACAACCTCAACATTGAAAAGCACGAACAAATTCAACAACAACCTCAACATTGAAAAACAACAACAACCTCAACATTGAAAAACACCAACAAATTCCACAACAACCTCAACATTGAAAAACAACAACAACCTCAACATTGAAAAACACCAACAAATTCAACAACAACCTCAACATTGAAAAACAACAACAAACTCAACATTGAAAAACACCAACAAATTCAACAACAACCTCAACATTGAAAAACACCAACAAATTCAACAACAACCTCAACATTGAAAAACAACAACAACCTAAACATTGAAAAACACCAACAAATTCAACAACAACCTCAACATTGAAAAACAACAACAACCTCAACATTGAAAAACACCAACAAATTCAACAACAATCACAACATTGAAAAACACCAACAAATTCAACAACAACCTCAGCATTGAAAAACAACAACAACCTCAACATTGAAAAACACCAACAAATTCAACAACAACCTCAACATTGAAAAACAACAACAACCTCAACATTGAAAAACACCAACAAATTCAACAACAACTTCAACATTGAAAAACACCAACAAATTCAACAACAACCTCGAAATTGAAAAACACCAATAAAATACAACAACAACCTCAACATTGAAAAACAACAACAACCTCAACATTGAAAAACACCAACAAATTCAACAACAACGTCAACATTGAAAAACAACAACAACCTCAACATTGAAAAACACCAAAAAATTCAACAACAACCTCGACATTGAAAAACACCCTCAAATTCAAAATCAACCTCAACATTGAACAACACCAACAACCTCAACATTGAAAAACACCAACAAATTCAAAAACAACCTCAACATTGAAAAACACCAACAAATTCAACAACAACCTCAACATTGAACAACACCAACAAACTCAACAACAACCTCAACATTGAAAAATAACAACAACCTCAACATTGAAAAACACCAACAAATTCAACAACAACCTCAACATTGAAAAACACCAACAAATTCAACAACAAACTCAAGATTGAAAAACACCCAAAAATTCAACAACCTCAACATTGAAAAACAACAACAACCTCATCATTGAAAAACACCAACAAATTCAACAACAACGTCGAAATTGAAAAACACCAACAAATTCAACAACAACCTGAACATTGAAAAACAACAACAACCTCAACATTGAAAAACACCAACAAATTCAACAACAACCTCAACATTGAAAAACACCAACAAATTCAACAACAACCTCAGCATTGAAAAACAACAACAACCTCAACATTGAAAAACACCAACAAATTCAACAACAACCTCAACATTGAAAAACAACAACAACCTCAACATTGAAAAACACCAACAAATTCAACAACAACTTCAACATTGAAAAACACCAACAAATTCAACAACAACCTCAACATTGAAAAACACCAACAAATTCAACAACAACCTCAACATTGAAAAACAACAACAACCTCAACATTGAAAAACACCAACAAATTCAACAACAACCTCAAAATTGAAAAACAACAACAACCTCAACATTGAAAAACACCAACAAATTCAACAACAACCTCAACATTTAAAAACACCAACAATTTCAACAACAACCTCAACATTGAAAAACAACAACAATCTCAACATTGAAAAACACCAACAAATTCAACAACAGCCTCAACATTGAAAAACAACAACAACCTCAACATTGAAAAACAACAACAACCTCAACATTGAAAAACACCAACAAATTCAACAATAACCCCAGCATTGAATAACAACAACAACCTCAACATTGAAAAACAGCAACAAATTCAACAACAACCTCAACATTGAAAAACAACAACAACCTCAACATTGAAAAACACCAACAAATTCAACAACAACCTCAACATTGAAAAACAACAACAACCTCTGCATTGAAAAACACCAGCAAATTCAACAACAACCTCAACATTGAAAAGCACGAACAAATTCAACAACAACCTCAACATTGAAAAACAACAACAACCTCAACATTGAAAAACACCAACAAATTCAACAACAACCTCAACATTGAAAAACAACAACAACCTCAACATTGAAAAACACCAACAAATTCAACAACAACCTCAACATTGAAAAACAACAACAAACTCAACATTGAAAAACACCAACAAATTCAACAACAACCTCAACATTGAAAAACACCAACAAATTCAACAACAACCTCAACATTGAAAAACAACAACAACCTAAACATTGAAAAACACCAACAAATTCAACAACAACCTCAACATTGAAAAACAACAACAACCTCAACATTGAAAAACACCAACAAATTCAACAACAATCACAACATTGAAAAACACCAACAAATTCAACAACAACCTCAGCATTGAAAAACAACAACAACCTCAACATTGAAAAACACCAACAAATTCAACAACAACCTCAACATTGAAAAACAACAACAACCTCAACATTGAAAAACACCAACAAATTCAACAACAACTTCAACATTGAAAAACACCAACAAATTCAACGTCAACCTCGAAATTGAAAAACACCAATAAAATACAACAACAACCTCAACATTGAAAAACAACAACAACCTCAACATTGAAAAACACCAACAAATTCAACAACAACGTCAACATTGAAAAACAACAACAACCTCAACATTGAAAAACACCAAAAAATTCAACAACAACCTCGACATTGAAAAACACCCTCAAATTCAAAATCAACCTCAACATTGAACAACACCAACAACCTCAACATTGAAAAACACCAACAAATTCAAAAACAACCTCAACATTGAAAAACACCAACAAATTCAACAACAACCTCAACATTGAACAACACCAACAAACTCAACAACAACCTCAACATTGAAAAATAACAACAACCTCAACATTGAAAAACACCAACAAATTCAACAACAACCTCAACATTGAAAAACACCAACAAATTCAACAACAAACTCAAGATTGAAAAACACCCAAAAATTCAACAACCTCACATTGAAAAACAACAACAACCTCATCATTGAAAAACACCAACAAATTCAACAACAACGTCGAAATTGAAAAACACCAACAAATTCAACAACAACCTGAACATTGAAAAACAACAACAACCTCAACATTGAAAAACACCAACAAATTCAACAACAACCTCAACATTGAAAAACAACAACAACCTCAACATTGAAAAACACCAACAAATTCAACAACAACCTCAACATTGAAAAACACCAACAAATTCAACAACAACCTCAGCATTGAAAAACAACAACAACCTCAACATTGAAAAACACCAACAAATTCAACAACAACCTCAACATTTAAATAACAACAACAACCTCAACATTGAAAAACACCAACAAATTCAACAACAACTTCAACATTGAAAAACACCAACAAATTCAACAACAACCTCAACATTGAAAAACACCAACAAATTCAACAACAACCTCAACATTGAAAAACAACAACAACCTCAACATTGAAAAACACCAACAAATTCAACAACAACCTCAAAATTGAAAAACAACAACAACCTCAACATTGAAAAACACCAACAAATTCAACAACAACCTCCACATTTAAAAACACCAACAATTTCAACAACAACCTCAACATTGAAAAACAACAACAATCTCAACATTGAAAAACACCAACAAATTCAACAACAACATCAACATTGAAAAACCGCAACAACCTCAACATTGAAAAACACCAACAAATTCAACAACAACTTCAACATTGAAAAACACCAGCAAATTCAACAACAACCTCGACATTGAAAAACACCATCAAATTCAACAACAACCTCAATATTGAAAAACAACAACAACCTCAACATTGAAAAACACCAACAAATTCAACAGAAACTTCAACATTGAAAACACCAACAAATTCAACAACAACCTCAACATTTAAAAACGCCAACAAATTCAACAACAAACCTCAACATTGAAAAACAACAACCTCAACATTGAAAAACACCAACAAATTCAACAAAAAATTCAACATTGAAAAACACCAACAAATTCAACAACAACCCCGACATTGAAAAACACCAACAAATTCAACAACAACCTCAACATTGAAAAACAACAACAACCTCAACATTGAAAAACACCAACAACTTCAACAACAACCTCAACATTGAAAAACAACAACAAACTAAACATTGAAAAACACCAACAAATTCAACAACAACCTCAACATTGAAAAACAACAACAAACTCAACATTGAAAAACACCAACAAATTCAACAACAACCTCAACATTGAAAAACAACAACAACCTTCACATTGAAAAACACCAACAAATTCAACAATAACCTCAACATTGAAAAACAACAACAACCTCAACATTGAAAAACACCAACAAATTCAACAACAACCTCGAAATTGAAAAACACCAACAAATTCAACAACAACCTCAACATTGAAAAACAACAACAACCTCAGCATTGAAAAACACCAAAAAATTCAACAACAACCTCAACATTGAAAAACAACAACAACCTCAACATTGAAAAACACCAACAAATTCAACAACAACCTCAACATTGAAAAACAACAACAAATTCAACAACAACCTCAGCATTGAAAAACAACAACAACCTCAACATTGAAAAACACCAACAAATTCAACAACAACCTCAACATTGAAAAACAACAACAACGTCAACATTGAAAAACAACAACAAATTCAACAACAACTTCAACATTGATAAACACCAACAAATTCAACAACAACCTCGAAATTGAAAAACACCAACAAATTCAACAACAACCTCAACATTGAAAAACAACAACAACTTCAACATTGAAAAACACCAACAAATTCAAAAACAACCTCAAAATTGAAAAACAACAACAACCTCAATATTGAAAAACACCAACAAATTCAACAACAACCTCAATATTGAAAAACACCAACAATTTCAACAACAACCTCAACATTGAAAAACAACAACAATCTCAACATTGGAAAACTCCAACAAATTCAACAACAACCTCAACATTGAAAAACACCAACAACCTCAACATTGAAAAACACCATCAAATTCAACAACAACTTCAACATTGAAAAACACCAACAAATTCAACAACAACCTCAACATTGAAAAACAACCACAAACTCAACATTGAAAAACACCAACAAATTCAACAACATACTCAACATGGAAAACAACAACAACCTCAACATTGAAAAACACCAACAAATTCAACAATAACCTCAACATTGAAAACAATAACAACCTCAACATTGAAAAACACCAACAAATTCAAGAACAACCTCGAAATTGAAAAACAACAACAAATTCAACAACAACCTCAACATTGAAAAACACCAACAAATTCAACAACAACCTCAGCATTGAAAAACAACAACATCCTCAACATTGAAAAACACGCACAAATTCAACAACAACCTCACCATTGAAAAACAACAAGAACCTCAACATTGAGAAACACCAACAAATTCAACAACAACTTCAACATTGATAAACACCAACAAATTCAACAACAACCTCGAAATTGAAAAACACCAACAAATTCAACAACAACCTCAACATTGAAAAACAACAATAACTTCAACATTGAAAAACACCAACAAATTCAAAAACAACCTCAAAATTGAAAAACAACAACAACCTCAACATTGAAAAACACCAACAAATTCAACAACAACCTCAATATTGGAAAACACCAACAATTTCAACAACAACCACAACATTGAAAAACAACAACAACCTCAACATTGAAAAACTCCAACAAATTCAACAACAACCTCAACATTGAAAAACAGCAACAACCTCAACATTGAAAAACACCAACAAATTCAACAACAACTTCAACATTGAAAAACACCAACAAATTCAACAACAACCTCTACATTGAAAAACAACCACTAACTCAACATTGAAAAACACCAACAAATTCAACAACAACCTCAACATGGAAAACAACAACAACCTCAACATTGAAAAACACCAACAAATTCAACAATAACCTCAACATTGAAAAACAATAACAACCTCAACATTGAAAAACACCAACAAATTCAAGAACAACCTCGAAATTGAAAAACACCAACAAATTCAACAACAACCTCAACATTGAAAAACAACAACAACCTCAACATTGAAAAACACCAACAAATTCAACAACAACCTCAACATTGAAAAACACCAACAAATTCAACAATAACCTCAACATTGGAAAACAACAACAACCTCAACATTGCAAAACACCAACAAATTCAACAACAACGTCGAAATTGAAAAACACCAACAAATTCAACAACAACCTCAACATTGAAAAACAACAACAACCTCAACATTGAAAAACACCAACAAATTCAACAACAACCTCAACATTGAAAAACAACAACAACCTCAACATTGAAAAACACCAACAAATTCAACAACAACCTCAACATTGAAAAACACCAACAAATTCAACAACAACCTCAGCATTGAAAAAGAACAACAACCTCAACATTGAAAAACACCAACAAATTCAACAACAACCTCAACATTGAAAAACAACAACAACCTCAACATTGACAAACACCAACAAATTCAACAACAACTTCAACATTGAAAAACACCAACAAATTCAACAACAACCTCAACATTGAAAAACACCCACAAATTCAACAACAACCTCAACATTGAAAAACAACAACAACCTCAACATTGAAAAACACCAACAAATTCAACAACAACCTCAAAATTGAAAAACAACAACAACCTCAACATTGAAAAACACCAACAAATTCAACAACAACCTCAACATTTAAAAACACCAACAATTTCAACAACAACCTCAACATTGAAAAACAACAACAATCTCAACATTGAAAAACACCAACAAATTCAACAACAACCTCAACATTGAAAAACAGCAACAACTTCAACATTGAAAAACACCAACAAATTCAACAACAACCTCGACATTGAAAAACACCATCAAATTCAACAACAACCTCAATATTGAAAAACAACAACAACCTCAACATTGAAAAACACCAACAAATTCAACAGAAACTTCAACATTGAAAACACCAACAAATTCAACAACAACCTCAACATTGAAAAACAACAACAAATTCAACAATAACCTCAACATTGACAAACAACAACAACCTCAACATTGAAAAACACCAACAAATTCAACAACAACGTCGAAATTGAAAAACACCAACAAATTCAACAACAACCTCAACATTGAAAAACAACAACAAACTCTACATTGAAAAACACCAACGAATTCAACAACAACCTCAACATTGAAAAACAACAACAACCTCAACATTGAAAAACACCAACAAATTCAACAACAACCTCAGCATTGAAAAACAACAACAACCTCAACATTGAAAAACACCAACAAATTCAACAACAACCTCAACATTGAAAAACAACAACAACCTCAACATTGACAAACACCAACAAATTCAACAACAACCTCAAAATTGAAAAACAACAACAACCTCAACATTGAAAAACACCAACAAATTCAACAACAACCTCAACATTTAAAAACACCAACAATTTCAACAACAACCTCAACATTGAAAAACAACAACAATCTCAACATTGAAAAACACCAACAAATTCAACAACAACCTCAACTTTGAAAAACAGCAACAACCTCAACATTGAAAAACACCAACAAATTCAACAACAACTTCAACATTGAAAAACACCAACAAATTCAACAACAACCTCGACATTGAAAAACACCATCAAATTCAACAACAACCTCAATATTGAAAAACAACAACAACCTCAAAATTGAAAAACACCAACAAATTCATCAGAAACTTCAACATTGAAAACACCAACAAATTCAACAACAACCTCAACATTTAAAAACGCCAACAAATTCAACAACAACCTCAACATTGAAAAACAACAACCTCAACATTGAAAAACACCAACAAATTCAACAAAAAATTCAACATTGAAAAACACCAACAAATTCAACAACAAACCGACATTGAAAAACACCAACAAATTCAACAACAACCTCAACTTTGAAAAACAACAACAACCTCATCATGGAAAAACACCAACAAATTCAACAACAACCTCAACATTGAAAAACACCAACAAATTCAACAACAACCTCAACATTGAAAAACACCAAAAAAATCAACAACAACCTCAACATTGAAAAACAACAACAACCTCAACATTGAAAAACACCAACAAATTCAACAACAACCTCAACATTGAAAAACACCAACAAATTCAACAACAACCTCAACATTGAAAAACACCAACAACCTCAACATTGAAAAACACCAACAAATTCAACAACAACCTCAACATTGAAAAACAACAACAACCTCAACATTGAAAAACACCAACAAATTCAACAACAACCTCAACATTGAAAAACAACAACAAACTAAACATTGAAAGACACCAACAAATTCAACAACAACCTCAACATTGAAAAACAACAACAAACTCAACATTGCAAAACACCAACAAATTCAACAACAACCTCAACATTGAAAAACAACAACAACCTCAACATTGAAAAACACCAACAAATTCAACAATAACCTCAACATTGAAAAACAACAACAACCTCAACATTGAAAAACACCAACAAATTCAACAACAACCTCGAAATTGAAAAACACCAACAAATTCAACAACAACCTCAACATTGAAAAACAACAACAACCTCAGCATTGAGAAACACCAACAAATTCAACAACAACCTCAACATTGAAAAACACCAACAAATTCAACAACAACCTCAGCATTGAAAAACAACAACAACCTCAACATTGAAAAACACCAACAAATTCAACAACAACCTCAACATTGAAAAACAACAACAACCTCAACATTGACAAACACCAACAAATTCAACAACAACCTCAAAATTGAAAAACAACAACAACCTCAACATTGAAAAACACCAACAAATTCAACAACAACCTCAACATTTAAAAACACCAACAATTTCAACAACAACCTCAACATTGAAAAACAACAACAATCTCAACATTGAAAAACACCAACAAATTCAAGAACAACCTCAACATTGAAAAACAGCAACAACCTCAACATTGAAAAACACCAACAAATTCAACAACAACTTCAACATTGAAAAACACCAACAAATTCAACAACAACCTCGACATTGAAAAACACCATCAAATTCAACAACAACCTCAATATTGAAAAACAACAACAACCTCAACATTGAAAAACACCAACAAATTCATCAGAAACTTCAACATTGAAAACACCAACAAATTCAACAACAACCTCAACATTTAAAAACGCCAACAAATTCAACAACAACCTCAACATTGAAAAACAACAACCTCAACATTGAAAAACACCAACAAATTCAACAAAAAATTCAACATTGAAAAACACCAACAAATTCAACAACAAACCGACATTGAAAAACACCAACAAATTCAACAACAACCTCAACTTTGAAAAACAACAACAACCTCATCATGGAAAAACACCAACAAATTCAACAACAACCTCAACATTGAAAAACACCAACAAATTCAACAACAACCTCAACGTTGAAAAACACCAAAAAAATCAACAACAACCTCAACATTGAAAAACAACAACAACCTCAACATTGAAAAACACCAACAAATTCAACAACAGACTCAACATTGAAAAACACCAACAAATTCAACAACAACCTCAACATTGAAAAACACCAACAACCTCAACATTGAAAAACACCAACAAATTCAACAACAACCTCAACATTGAAAAACAACAACAACCTCAACATTGAAAAACACCAACAAATTCAACAACAACCTCAACATTGAAAAACAACAACAAACTAAACATTGAAAGACACCAACAAATTCAACAACAACCTCAACATTGAAAAACAACAACAAACTCAACATTGCAAAACACCAACAAATTCAACAACAACCTCAACATTGAAAATCAACAACAACCTCAACATTGAAAAACACCAACAAATTCAACAATAACCTCAACATTGAAAAACAACAACAACCTCAACATTGAAAAACACCAACAAATTCAACAACAACCTCGAAATTGAAAAACACCAACAAATTCAACAACAACCTCAACATTGAAAAACAACAACAACCTCAGCATTGAGAAACACCAACAAATTCAACAACAACCTCAACATTGAAAAACAACAACAACCTCAACATTGAAAAACACCAACAAATTCAACAACAACCTCAACATTGAAAAACACCAACAAATTCAACAACAACCTCAGCATTGAAAAACAACAACAACCTGAACATTGAAAAACACCAACAAATTCAACAACAACCTCAACATTGAAAAACAACAACAATGTCAACATTGAAAAACACCAACAAATTCAACAACAACTTCAACATTGATAAACACCAACAAATTCAACAACAACCTCGAAATTGAAAAACACCAACAAATTCAACAACAACCTCAACATTGAAAAACAACAACAACCTCAATATTGAAAAACACCAACAAATTCAACAACAACCTCAATATTGAAAAACACCAACAATTTCAACAACAACCTCAACATTGAAAAACAACAACAATCTCAACATTGAAAAACTCCAACAAATTCAACAACAACCTCAACATTGAAAAACAGCAACAACCTCAACATTGAAAAACACCAACAAATTCAACAACAACTTCAACATTGAAAAACACCAACAAATTCAACAACAACCTCAACATTGAAAAACAACCACAAATTCAACATTGAAAAACACCAACAAATTCAACAACAACCTCAACATGGAAAACAACAACAACCTCAACATTGAAAAACACCAACAAATTCAACAATAACCTCAACATTGAAAAACAATAACAACCTCAACATTGAAAAACACCAACAAATTCAAGAACAACCTCGAAATTGAAAAACACCAACAAATTCAACAACAACCTCAACATTGAAAAACAACAACAACCTCAACATTGAAAAACAACAACAACCTCAACATTGAAAAACACCAACAAATTCAACAGAAACTTCAACATTGAAAACACCAACAAATTCAACAACAACCTCAACATTGAAAAACACCAACAAATTCAACAACAACGTCGAAATTGAAAAACACCAACAAATTCAACAACAACCTCAACATTGAAAAACAACAACAAACTCAACATTGAAAAACACCAACGAATTCAACAACAACCTCAACATTGAAAAACAACAACAACCTCAACATTGAAAAACACCAACAAATTCAACAACAACCTCAACATTGAAAAACACCAACAAATTCAACAACAACCTCAGCATTGAAAAACAACAACAACCTCAACATTGAAAAACACCAACAAATTCAACAACAACCTCAACATTGAAAAACAACAACAACCTCAACATTGACAAACACCAACAAATTCAACAACAACCTCAAAATTGAAAAACAACAACAACCTCAACATTGAAAAACACCAACAAATTCAACAACAACCTCAACATTTAAAAACACCAACAACTTCAACAACAACCTCAACATTGAAAAACAACAACAATCTCAACATTGAAAAACACCAACAAATTCAACAACAACCTCAACATTGAAAAACAGCAACAACCTCAACATTGAAAAACACCAACAAATTCAACAACAACTTCAACATTGAAAAACACCAACAAATTCAACAACAACCTCGACATTGAAAAACACCATCAAATTCAACAACAACCTCAACATTGAACAACACCAACAACCTCAACATTGAAAAACACCAACAAATTCAAAAACAACCTCAACATTGAAAAACACCAACAAATTCAACAACAACCTCAACATTGAACAACACCAACAAACTCAACAACAATCTCAACATTGAAAAATAACAACAACCTCAACATTGAAAAACACCAACAAATTCAACAACAACCTCAACATTGAAAAACACCAACAAATTCAACAACAAACTCAAGATTGAAAAACACCCAAAAATTCAACAACCTCAACATTGAAAAACAACAACAACCTCATCATTGAAAAACACCAACAAATTCAACAACAACGTCGAAATTGAAAAACACCAACAAATTCAACAACAACCTCAACATTGAAAAACAACAACAACCTCAACATTGAAAAACACCAACAAATTCAACAACAACCTCAACATTGAAAAACAACAACAACCTCAACATTGAAAAACACCAACAAATTTAACAACAACCTCAACATTGAAAAACACCAACAAATTCAACAAAAACCTCAGCATTGAAAAACAACAACAACCTCAACATTGAAAAACACCAACAAATTCAACAACAACCTCAACATTGAAAAACAACAACAACCTCAACATTGAAAAACACCAACAAATTCAACAACAACTTCAACATTGAAAAACACCAACAAATTCAACAACAACCTCAACATTGAAAAACACCAACAAATTCAACAACAACCTCAACATTGAAAAACAACAACAACCTCAACATTGAAAAACACCAACAAATTCAACAACAACCTCAAAATTGAAAAACAACAACAACCTCAACATTGAAAAACACCAACAAATTCAACAACAACCTCAGCATTTAAAAACACCAACAATTTCAACAACAACCTCAACATTGAAAAACAACAACAATCTCAACATTGAAAAACACCAACAAATTCAACAACAACATCAACATTGAAAAACAGCAACAACCTCAACATTGAAAAACACCAACAAATTCAACAACAACTTCAACATTGAAAAACACCAACAAATTCAACAACAACCTCGACATTGAAAAACACCATCAAATTCAACAACAACCTCAATATTGAAAAACAACAACAACCTCAACATTGAAAAACACCAACAAATTCAACAGAAACTTCAACATTGAAAACAGCAACAAATTCAACAACAACCTCAACATTTAAAAACGCCAACAAATTCAACAACAAACCTCAACATTGAAAAACAACAACCTCAACATTGAAAAACACCAACAAATTCAACAAAAAATTCAACATTGAAAAACACCAACAAATTCAACAACAACCCCGACATTGAAAAACACCAACAAATTCAACAACAGCCTCAACATTGAAAAACAACAACAACCTCAACATTGAAAAACAACAACAACCTCAACATTGAAAAACGCCAACAAATTCAACAATAACCCCAGCATTGAATAACAACAACAACCTCAACATTGAAAAACTGCAACAAATTCAACAACAACCTCAACATTGAAAAACAACAACAACCTCAACATTGAAAAACACCAACAAATTCAACAACAACCTCAACATTGAAAAACAACAACAACCTCTGCATTGAAAAACACCAACAAATTCAACAACAACCTCAACATTGAAAAGCACGAACAAATTCAACAACAACCTCAACATTGAAAAACAACAACAACCTCAACATTGAAAAACACCAACAAATTCAACAACAACCTCAACATTGAAAAACAACAACAACCTCAACATTGAAAAACACCAACAAATTCAACAACAACCTCAACATTGAAAAACAACAACAAACTCAACATTGAAAAACACCAACAAATTCAACAACAACCTCAACATTGAAAAACACCAACAAATTCAACAACAACCTCAACATTGAAAAACAACAACAACCTAAACATTGAAAAACACCAACAAATTCAACAACAACCTCAACATTGAAAAACAACAACAACCTCAACATTGAAAAACACCAACAAATTCAACAACAATCACAACATTGAAAAACACCAACAAATTCAACAACAACCTCAGCATTGAAAAACAACAACAACCTCAACATTGAAAAACACCAACAAATTCAACAACAACCTCAACATTGAAAAACAACAACAACCTCAACATTGAAAAACACCAACAAATTCAACAACAACTTCAACATTGAAAAACACCAACAAATTCAACAACAACCTCGAAATTGAAAAACACCAATAAAATACAACAACAACCTCAACATTGAAAAACAACAACAACCTCAACATTGAAAAACACCAACAAATTCAACAACAACGTCAACATTGAAAAACAACAACAACCTCAACATTGAAAAACACCAAAAAATTCAACAACAACCTCGACATTGAAAAACACCCTCAAATTCAAAATCAACCTCAACATTGAACAACACCAACAACCTCAACATTGAAAAACACCAACAAATTCAAAAACAACCTCAACATTGAAAAACACCAACAAATTCAACAACAACCTCAACATTGAACAACACCAACAAACTCAACAACAACCTCAACATTGAAAAATAACAACAACCTCAACATTGAAAAACACCAACAAATTCAACAACAACCTCAACATTGAAAAACACCAACAAATTCAACAACAAACTCAAGATTGAAAAACACCCAAAAATTCAACAACCTCAACATTGAAAAACAACAACAACCTCATCATTGAAAAACACCAACAAATTCAACAACAACGTCGAAATTGAAAAACACCAACAAATTCAACAACAACCTGAACATTGAAAAACAACAACAACCTCAACATTGAAAAACACCAACAAATTCAACAACAACCTCAACATTGAAAAACACCAACAAATTCAACAACAACCTCAGCATTGAAAAACAACAACAACCTCAACATTGAAAAACACCAACAAATTCAACAACAACCTCAACATTGAAAAACAACAACAACCTCAACATTGAAAAACACCAACAAATTCAACAACAACTTCAACATTGAAAAACACCAACAAATTCAACAACAACCTCAACATTGAAAAACACCAACAAATTCAACAACAACCTCAACATTGAAAAACAACAACAGCCTCAACATTGAAAAACACCAACAAATTCAACAACAACCTCAAAATTGAAAAACAACAACAACCTCAACATTGAAAAACACCAACAAATTCAACAACAACCTCAACATTTAAAAACACCAACAATTTCAACAACAACCTCAACATTGAAAAACAACAACAATCTCAACATTGAAAAACACCAACAAATTCAACAACAGCCTCAACATTGAAAAACAACAACAACCTCAACATTGAAAAACAACAACAACCTCAACATTGAAAAACACCAACAAATTCAACAATAACCCCAGCATTGAATAACAACAACAACCTCAACATTGAAAAACAGCAACAAATTCAACAACAACCTCAACATTGAAAAACAACAACAACCTCAACATTGAAAAACACCAACAAATTCAACAACAACCTCAACATTGAAAAACAACAACAACCTCTGCATTGAAAAACACCAGCAAATTCAACAACAACCTCAACATTGAAAAGCACGAACAAATTCAACAACAACCTCAACATTGAAAAACAACAACAACCTCAACATTGAAAAACACCAACAAATTCAACAACAACCTCAACATTGAAAAACAACAACAACCTCAACATTGAAAAACACCAACAAATTCAACAACAACCTCAACATTGAAAAACAACAACAAACTCAACATTGAAAAACACCAACAAATTCAACAACAACCTCAACATTGAAAAACACCAACAAATTCAACAACAACCTCAACATTGAAAAACAACAACAACCTAAACATTGAAAAACACCAACAAATTCAACAACAACCTCAACATTGAAAAACAACAACAACCTCAACATTGAAAAACACCAACAAATTCAACAACAACCTCAACATTGAAAAACAACAACAACCTCAACATTGAAAAACACCAACAAATTCAACAACAACTTCAACATTGAAAAACACCAACAAATTCAACGTCAACCTCGAAATTGAAAAACACCAATAAAATACAACAACAACCTCAACATTGAAAAACAACAACAACCTCAACATTGAAAAACACCAACAAATTCAACAACAACGTCAACATTGAAAAACAACAACAACCTCAACATTGAAAAACACCAAAAAATTCAACAACAACCTCGACATTGAAAAACACCCTCAAATTCAAAATCAACCTCAACATTGAACAACACCAACAACCTCAACATTGAAAAACACCAACAAATTCAAAAACAACCTCAACATTGAAAAACACCAACAAATTCAACAACAACCTCAACATTGAACAACACCAACAAACTCAACAACAACCTCAACATTGAAAAATAACAACAACCTCAACATTGAAAAACACCAACAAATTCAACAACAACCTCAACATTGAAAAACACCAACAAATTCAACAACAAACTCAAGATTGAAAAACACCCAAAAATTCAACAACCTCACATTGAAAAACAACAACAACCTCATCATTGAAAAACACCAACAAATTCAACAACAACGTCGAAATTGAAAAACACCAACAAATTCAACAACAACCTGAACATTGAAAAACAACAACAACCTCAACATTGAAAAACACCAACAAATTCAACAACAACCTCAACATTGAAAAACAACAACAACCTCAACATTGAAAAACACCAACAAATTCAACAACAACCTCAACATTGAAAAACACCAACAAATTCAACAACAACCTCAGCATTGAAAAACAACAACAACCTCAACATTGAAAAACACCAACAAATTCAACAACAACCTCAACATTTAAATAACAACAACAACCTCAACATTGAAAAACACCAACAAATTCAACAACAACTTCAACATTGAAAAACACCAACAAATTCAACAACAACCTCAACATTGAAAAACACCAACAAATTCAACAACAACCTCAACATTGAAAAACAACAACAACCTCAACATTGAAAAACACCAACAAATTCAACAACAACCTCAAAATTGAAAAACAACAACAACCTCAACATTGAAAAACACCAACAAATTCAACAACAACCTCAACATTTAAAAACACCAACAATTTCAACAACAACCTCAACATTGAAAAACAACAACAATCTCAACATTGAAAAACACCAACAAATTCAACAACAACATCAACATTGAAAAACAGCAACAACCTCAACATTGAAAAACACCAACAAATTCAACAACAACTTCAACATTGAAAAACACCAGCAAATTCAACAACAACCTCGACATTGAAAAACACCATCAAATTCAACAACAACCTCAATATTGAAAAACAACAACAACCTCAACATTGAAAAACACCAACAAATTCAACAGAAACTTCAACATTGAAAACACCAACAAATTCAACAACAACCTCAACATTTAAAAACGCCAACAAATTCAACAACAAACCTCAACATTGAAAAACAACAACCTCAACATTGAAAAACACCAACAAATTCAACAAAAAATTCAACATTGAAAAACACCAACAAATTCAACAACAACCCCGACATTGAAAAACACCAACAAATTCAACAACAACCTCAACATTGAAAAACAACAACAACCTCAACATTGAAAAACACCAACAACTTCAACAACAACCTCAACATTGAAAAACAACAACAAACTAAACATTGAAAAACACCAACAAATTCAACAACAACCTCAACATTGAAAAACAACAACAAACTCAACATTGAAAAACACCAACAAATTCAACAACAACCTCAACATTGAAAAACAACAACAACCTCAACATTGAAAAACACCAACAAATTCAACAATAACCTCAACATTGAAAAACAACAACAACCTCAACATTGAAAAACACCAACAAATTCAACAACAACCTCGAAATTGAAAAACACCAACAAATTCAACAACAACCTCAACATTGAAAAACAACAACAACCTCAGCATTGAAAAACACCAAAAAATTCAACAACAACCTCAACATTGAAAAACAACAACAACCTCAACATTGAAAAACAACAACAAATTCAACAACAACCTCAACATTGAAAAACACCAACAAATTCAACAACAACCTCAGCATTGAAAAACAACAACAACCTCAACATTGAAAAACACCAACAAATTCAACAACAACCTCAACATTGAAAAACAACAACAACGTCAACATTGAAAAACAACAACAAATTCAACAACAACTTCAACATTGATAAACACCAACAAATTCAACAACAACCTCGAAATTGAAAAACACCAACAAATTCAACAACAACCTCAACATTGAAAAACAACAACAACTTCAACATTGAAAAACACCAACAAATTCAAAAACAACCTCAAAATTGAAAAACAACAACAACCTCAATATTGAAAAACACCAACAAATTCAACAACAACCTCAATATTGAAAAACACCAACAATTTCAACAACAACCTCAACATTGAAAAACAACAACAATCTCAACATTGGAAAACTCCAACAAATTCAACAACAACCTCAACATTGAAAAACACCAACAACCTCAACATTGAAAAACACCAACAAATTCAACAACAACTTCAACATTGAAAAACACCAACAAATTCAACAACAACCTCAACATTGAAAAACAACCACAAACTCAACATTGAAAAACACCAACAAATTCAACAACATACTCAACATGGAAAACAACAACAACCTCAACATTGAAAAACACCAACAAATTCAACAATAACCTCAACATTGAAAACAATAACAACCTCAACATTGAAAAACACCAACAAATTCAAGAACAACCTCGAAATTGAAAAACAACAACAAATTCAACAACAACCTCAACATTGAAAAACACCAACAAATTCAACAACAACCTCAGCATTGAAAAACAACAACATCCTCAACATTGAAAAACACGCACAAATTCAACAACAACCTCACCATTGAAAAACAACAAGAACCTCAACATTGAAAAACACCAACAAATTCAACAACAACTTCAACATTGATAAACACCAACAAATTCAACAACAACCTCGAAATTGAAAAACACCAACAAATTCAACAACAACCTCAACATTGAAAAACAACAATAACTTCAACATTGAAAAACACCAACAAATTCAAAAACAACCTCAAAATTGAAAAACAACAACAACCTCAACATTGAAAAACACCAACAAATTCAACAACAACCTCAATATTGGAAAACACCAACAATTTCAACAACAACCACAACATTGAAAAACAACAACAACCTCAACATTGAAAAACTCCAACAAATTCAACAACAACCTCAACATTGAAAAACAGCAACAACCTCAACATTGAAAAACACCAACAAATTCAACAACAACTTCAACATTGAAAAACACCAACAAATTCAACAACAACCTCTACATTGAAAAACAACCACTAACTCAACATTGAAAAACACCAACAAATTCAACAACAACCTCAACATGGAAAACAACAACAACCTCAACATTGAAAAACACCAACAAATTCAACAATAACCTCAACATTGAAAAACAATAACAACCTCAACATTGAAAAACACCAACAAATTCAAGAACAACCTCGAAATTGAAAAACACCAACAAATTCAACAACAACCTCAACATTGAAAAACAACAACAACCTCAACATTGAAAAACACCAACAAATTCAACAACAACCTCAACATTGAAAAACACCAACAAATTTAACAACAACCTGAACATTGAAAAACAACAACAACTTCAACATTGAAAAACACCAACAAATTCAACAATAACCTCAACATTGGAAAACAACAACAACCTCAACATTGCAAAACACCAACAAATTCAACAACAACGTCGAAATTGAAAAACACCAACAAATTCAACAACAACCTCAACATTGAAAAACAACAACAACCTCAACATTGAAAAACACCAACAAATTCAACAACAACCTCAACATTGAAAAACAACAACAACCTCAACATTGAAAAACACCAACAAATTCAACAACAACCTCAACATTGAAAAACACCAACAAATTCAACAACAACCTCAGCATTGAAAAAGAACAACAACCTCAACATTGAAAAACACCAACAAATTCAACAACAACCTCAACATTGAAAAACAACAACAACCTCAACATTGACAAACACCAACAAATTCAACAACAACTTCAACATTGAAAAACACCAACAAATTCAACAACAACCTCAACATTGAAAAACACCCACAAATTCAACAACAACCTCAACATTGAAAAACAACAACAACCTCAACATTGAAAAACACCAACAAATTCAACAACAACCTCAAAATTGAAAAACAACAACAACCTCAACATTGAAAAACACCAACAAATTCAACAACAACCTCAACATTTAAAAACACCAACAATTTCAACAACAACCTCAACATTGAAAAACAACAACAATCTCAACATTGAAAAACACCAACAAATTCAACAACAACCTCAACATTGAAAAACAGCAACAACTTCAACATTGAAAAACACCAACAAATTCAACAACAACCTCGACATTGAAAAACACCATCAAATTCAACAACAACCTCAATATTGAAAAACAACAACAACCTCAACATTGAAAAACACCAACAAATTCAACAGAAACTTCAACATTGAAAACACCAACAAATTCAACAACAACCTCAACATTGAAAAACAACAACAAATTCAACAATAACCTCAACATTGACAAACAACAACAACCTCAACATTGAAAAACACCAACAAATTCAACAACAACGTCGAAATTGAAAAACACCAACAAATTCAACAACAACCTCAACATTGAAAAACAACAACAAACTCTACATTGAAAAACACCAACGAATTCAACAACAACCTCAACATTGAAAAACAACAACAACCTCAACATTGAAAAACACCAACAAATTCAACAACAACCTCAGCATTGAAAAACAACAACAACCTCAACATTGAAAAACACCAACAAATTCAACAACAACCTCAACATTGAAAAACAACAACAACCTCAACATTGACAAACACCAACAAATTCAACAACAACCTCAAAATTGAAAAACAACAACAACCTCAACATTGAAAAACACCAACAAATTCAACAACAACCTCAACATTTAAAAACACCAACAATTTCAACAACAACCTCAACATTGAAAAACAACAACAATCTCAACATTGAAAAACACCAACAAATTCAACAACAACCTCAACTTTGAAAAACAGCAACAACCTCAACATTGAAAAACACCAACAAATTCAACAACAACTTCAACATTGAAAAACACCAACAAATTCAACAACAACCTCGACATTGAAAAACACCATCAAATTCAACAACAACCTCAATATTGAAAAACAACAACAACCTCAACATTGAAAAACACCAACAAATTCATCAGAAACTTCAACATTGAAAACACCAACAAATTCAACAACAACCTCAACATTTAAAAACGCCAACAAATTCAACAACAACCTCAACATTGAAAAACAACAACAAATTCAACAACAACCTCAACATTGAAAAACACCCACAAATTCAACAACAACCTCAACATTGAAAAACAACAACAACCTCAACATTGAAAAACACCAACAAATTCAACAACAACCTCAAAATTGAAAAACAACAACAACCGCAACATTGAAAAACACCAACAAATTCAACAACAACCTCAACATTTAAAAACACCAACAATTTCAACAACAACCTCAACATTGAAAAACAACAACAATCTCAACATTGAAAAACACCAACAAATTCAACAACAACCTCAACATTGAAAAACAGCAACAACTTCAACATTGAAAAACACCAACAAATTCAACAACAACTTCGACATTGAAAAACACCATCAAATTCAACAACAACCTCAATATTGAAAAACAACAACAACCTCAACATTGAAAAACACCAACAAATTCAACAGAAACTTCAACATTGAAAACACCAACAAATTCAACAACAACCTCAACATTGAAAAACAAGAACAAATTCAACAATAACCTCAACATTGACAAACAACAACAACCTCAACATTGAAAAACACCAACAAATTCAACAACAACGTCGAAATTGAAAAACACCAACAAATTCAACAACAACCTCAACATTGAAAAACAACAACAAACTCTACATTGAAAAACACCAACGAATTCAACAACAACCTCAACATTGAAAAACAACAACAACCTCAACATTGAAAAACACCAACAAATTCAACAACAACCTCAGCATTGAAAAACAACAACAACCTCAACATTGAAAAACACCAACAAATTCAACAACAACCTCAACATTGAAAAACAACAACAACCTCAACATTGACAAACACCAACAAATTCAACAACAACCTCAAAATTGAAAAACAACAACAACCTCAACATTGAAAAACACCAACAAATTCAACAACAACCTCAACATTTAAAAACACCAACAATTTCAACAACAACCTCAACATTGAAAAACAACAACAATCTCAACATTGAAAAACACCAACAAATTCAACAACAACCTCAACTTTGAAAAACAGCAACAACCTCAACATTGAAAAACACCAACAAATTCAACAACAACTTCAACATTGAAAAACACCAACAAATTCAACAACAACCTCGACATTGAAAAACACCATCAAATTCAACAACAACCTCAATATTGAAAAACAACAACAACCTCAACATTGAAAAACACCAACAAATTCATCAGAAACTTCAACATTGAAAACACCAACAAATTCAACAACAACCTCAACATTTAAAAACGCCAACAAATTCAACAACAACCTCAACATTGAAAAACAACAACCTCAACATTGAAAAACACCAACAAATTCAACAAAAAATTCAACATTGAAAAACACCAACAAATTCAACAACAAACCGACATTGAAAAACACCAACAAATTCAACAACAACCTCAACTTTGAAAAACAACAACAACCTCATCATGGAAAAACACCAACAAATTCAACAACAACCTCAACATTGAAAAACACCAACAAATTCAACAACAACCTCAACATTGAAAAACACCAAAAAAATCAACAACACCCTCAACATTGAAAAACAACAACAACCTCAACATTGAAAAACACCAACAAATTCAACAACAACCTCAACATTGAAAAACACCAACAAATTCAACAACAACCTCAACATTGAAAAACACCAACAACCTCAACATTGAAAAACACCAACAAATTCAACAACAACCTCAACATTGAAAAACAACAACAACCTCAACATTGAAAAACACCAACAAATTCAACAACAACCTCAACATTGAAAAACAACAACAAACTAAACATTGAAAGACACCAACAAATTCAACAACAACCTCAACATTGAAAAACAACAACAAACTCAACATTGCAAAACACCAACAAATTCAACAACAACCTCAACATTGAAAAACAACAACAACCTCAACATTGAAAAACACCAACAAATTCAACAATAACCTCAACATTGAAAAACAACAACAACCTCAACATTGAAAAACACCAACAAATTCAACAACAACCTCGAAATTGAAAAACACCAACAAATTCAACAACAACCTCAACATTGAAAAACAACAACAACCTCAGCATTGAGAAACACCAACAAATTCAACAACAACCTCAACATTGAAAAACACCAACAAATTCAACAACAACCTCAGCATTGAAAAACAACAACAACCTCAACATTGAAAAACACCAACAAATTCAACAACAACCTCAACATTGAAAAACAACAACAACCTCAACATTGACAAACACCAACAAATTCAACAACAACCTCAAAATTGAAAAACAACAACAACCTCAACATTGAAAAACACCAACAAATTCAACAACAACCTCAACATTTAAAAACACCAACAATTTCAACAACAACCTCAACATTGAAAAACAACAACAATCTCAACATTGAAAAACACCAACAAATTCAACAACAACCTCAACATTGAAAAACAGCAACAACCTCAACATTGAAAAACACCAACAAATTCAACAACAACTTCAACATTGAAAAACACCAACAAATTCAACAACAACCTCGACATTGAAAAACACCATCAAATTCAACAACAACCTCAATATTGAAAAACAACAACAACCTCAACATTGAAAAACACCAACAAATTCATCAGAAACTTCAACATTGAAAACACCAACAAATTCAACAACAACCTCAACATTTAAAAACGCCAACAAATTCAACAACAACCTCAACATTGAAAAACAACAACCTCAACATTGAAAAACACCAACAAATTCAACAAAAAATTCAACATTGAAAAACACCAACAAATTCAACAACAAACCGACATTGAAAAACACCAACAAATTCAACAACAACCTCAACTTTGAAAAACAACAACAACCTCATCATGGAAAAACACCAACAAATTCAACAACAACCTCAACATTGAAAAACACCAACAAATTCAACAACAACCTCAACGTTGAAATACACCAAAAAAATCAACAACAACCTCAACATTGAAAAACAACAACAACCTCAACATTGAAAAACACCAACAAATTCAACAACAGACTCAACATTGAAAAACACCAACAAATTCAACAACAACCTCAACATTGAAAAACACCAACAACCTCAACATTGAAAAACACCAACAAATTCAACAACAACCTCAACATTGAAAAACAACAACAACCTCAACATTGAAAAACACCAACAAATTCAACAACAACCTCAACATTGAAAAACAACAACAAACTAAACATTGAAAGACGCCAACAAATTCAACAACAACCTCAACATTGAAAAACAACAACAAACTCAACATTGCAAAACACCAACAAATTCAACAACAACCTCAACATTGAAAATCAACAACAACCTCAACATTGAAAAACACCAACAAATTCAACAATAACCTCAACATTGAAAAACAACAACAACCTCAACATTGAAAAACACCAACAAATTCAACAACAACCTCGAAATTGAAAAACACCAACAAATTCAACAACAACCTCAACATTGAAAAACAACAACAACCTCAGCATTGAGAAACACCAGCAAATTCAACAACAACCTCAACATTGAAAAACAACAACAACCTCAACATTGAAAAACACCAACAAATTCAACAACAACCTCAACATTGAAAAACACCAACAAATTCAACAACAACCTCAGCATTGAAAAACAACAACAACCTGAACATTGAAAAACACCAACAAATTCAACAACAACCTCAACATTGAAAAACAACAACAATGTCAACATTGAAAAACACCAACAAATTCAACAACAACTTCAACATTGATAAACACCAACAAATTCAACAACAACCTCGAAATTGAAAAACACCAACAAATTCAACAACAACCTCAACATTGAAAAACAACAACAACCTCAATATTGAAAAACACCAACAAATTCAACAACAACCTCAATATTGAAAAACACCAACAATTTCAACAACAACCTCAACATTGAAAAACAACAACAATCTCAACATTGAAAAACTCCAACAAATTCAACAACAACCTCAACATTGAAAAACAGCAACAACCTCAACATTGAAAAACACCAACAAATTCAACAACAACTTCAACATTGAAAAACACCAACAAATTCAACAACAACCTCAACATTGAAAAACAACCACAAATTCAACATTGAAAAACACCAACAAATTCAACAACAACCTCAACATGGAAAACAACAACAACCTCAACATTGAAAAACACCAACAAATTCAACAATAACCTCAACATTGAAAAACAATAACAACCTCAACATTGAAAAACACCAACAAATTCAAGAACAACCTCGAAATTGAAAAACACCAACAAATTCAACAACAACCTCAACATTGAAAAACAACAACAACCTCAACATTGAAAAACAACAACAACCTCAACATTGAAAAACACCAACAAATTCAACAGAAACTTCAACATTGAAAACACCAACAAATTCAACAACAACCTCAACATTGAAAAACACCAACAAATTCAACAACAACGTCGAAATTGAAAAACACCAACAAATTCAACAACAACCTCAACATTGAAAAACAACAACAAACTCAACATTGAAAAACACCAACGAATTCAACAACAACCTCAACATTGAAAAACAACAACAACCTCAACATTGAAAAACACCAACAAATTCAACAACAACCTCAACATTGAAAAACAACAACAAATTCAACAACAACCTCAGCATTGAAAAACAACAACAACCTCAACATTGAAAAACACCAACAAATTCAACAACAACCTCAACATTGAAAAACAACAACAACCTCAACATTGACAAACACCAACAAATTCAACAACAACCTCAAAATTGAAAAACAACAACAACCTCAACATTGAAAAACACCAACAAATTCAACAACAACCTCAACATTTAAAAACACCAACAACTTCAACAACAACCTCAACATTGAAAAACAACAACAATCTCAACATTGAAAAACACCAACAAATTCAACAACAACCTCAACATTGAAAAACAGCAACAACCTCAACATTGAAAAACACCAACAAATTCAACAACAACTTCAACATTGAAAAACACCAACAAATTCAACAACAACCTCGACATTGAAAAACACCATCAAATTCAACAACAACCTCAATATTGAAAAACAACAACAACCTCAACATTGAAAAACACCAACAAATTCAACAACAACCTCAACTTTGAAAAACAACAACAACCTCATCATGGAAAAACACCAACAAATTCAACAACAACCTCAACATTGAAAAACACCAACAAATTCAACAACAACCTCAACATTGAAAAACACCAAAAAAATCAACAACAACCTCAACATTGAAAAACAACAACAACCTCAACATTGAAAAACACCAACAAATTCAACAACAACCTCAACATTGAAAAACACCAACAAATTCAACAACAACCTCAACATTGAAAAACACCAACAACCTCAACATTGAAAAACACCAACAAATTCAACAACAACCTCAACATTGAAAAACAACAACAACCTCAACATTGAAAAACACCAACAAATTCAACAACAACCTCAACATTGAAAAACAACAACAAACTAAACATTGAAAGACACCAACAAATTCAACAACAACCTCAACATTGAAAAACAACAACAAACTCAACATTGCAAAACACCAACAAATTCAACAACAACCTCAACATTGAAAAACAACAACAACCTCAACATTGAAAAACACCAACAAATTCAACAATAACCTCAACATTGAAAAACAACAACAACCTCAACATTGAAAAACACCAACAAATTCAACAACAACCTCGAAATTGAAAAACACCAACAAATTCAACAACAACCTCAACATTGAAAAACAACAACAACCTCAGCATTGAGAAACACCAACAAATTCAACAACAACCTCAACATTGAAAAACACCAACAAATTCAACAACAACCTCAGCATTGAAAAACAACAACAACCTCAACATTGAAAAACACCAACAAATTCAACAACAACCTCAACATTGAAAAACAACAACAACCTCAACATTGACAAACACCAACAAATTCAACAACAACCTCAAAATTGAAAAACAACAACAACCTCAACATTGAAAAACACCAACAAATTCAACAACAACCTCAACATTTAAAAACACCAACAATTTCAACAACAACCTCAACATTGAAAAACAACAACAATCTCAACATTGAAAAACACCAACAAATTCAACAACAACCTCAACATTGAAAAACAGCAACAACCTCAACATTGAAAAACACCAACAAATTCAACAACAACTTCAACATTGAAAAACACCAACAAATTCAACAACAACCTCGACATTGAAAAACACCATCAAATTCAACAACAACCTCAATATTGAAAAACAACAACAACCTCAACATTGAAAAACACCAACAAATTCATCAGAAACTTCAACATTGAAAACACCAACAAATTCAACAACAACCTCAACATTTAAAAACGCCAACAAATTCAACAACAACCTCAACATTGAAAAACAACAACCTCAACATTGAAAAACACCAACAAATTCAACAAAAAATTCAACATTGAAAAACACCAACAAATTCAACAACAAACCGACATTGAAAAACACCAACAAATTCAACAACAACCTCAACTTTGAAAAACAACAACAACCTCATCATGGAAAAACACCAACAAATTCAACAACAACCTCAACATTGAAAAACACCAACAAATTCAACAACAACCTCAACGTTGAAATACACCAAAAAAATCAACAACAACCTCAACATTGAAAAACAACAACAACCTCAACATTGAAAAACACCAACAAATTCAACAACAGACTCAACATTGAAAAACACCAACAAATTCAACAACAACCTCAACATTGAAAAACACCAACAACCTCAACATTGAAAAACACCAACAATTTCAACAACAACCTCAACATTGAAAAACAACAACAACCTCAACATTGAAAAACACCAACAAATTCAACAACAACCTCAACATTGAAAAACAACAACAAACTAAACATTGAAAGACACCAACAAATTCAACAACAACCTCAACATTGAAAAACAACAACAAACTCAACATTGCAAAACACCAACAAATTCAACAACAACCTCAACATTGAAAATCAACAACAACCTCAACATTGAAAAACACCAACAAATTCAACAATAACCTCAACATTGAAAAACAACAACAACCTCAACATTGAAAAACACCAACAAATTCAACAACAACCTCGAAATTGAAAAACACCAACAAATTCAACAACAACCTCAACATTGAAAAACAACAACAACCTCAGCATTGAGAAACACCAGCAAATTCAACAACAACCTCAACATTGAAAAACAACAACAACCTCAACATTGAAAAACACCAACAAATTCAACAACAACCTCAACATTGAAAAACACCAACAAATTCAACAACAACCTCAGCATTGAAAAACAACAACAACCTGAACATTGAAAAACACCAACAAATTCAACAACAACCTCAACATTGAAAAACAACAACAATGTCAACATTGAAAAACACCAACAAATTCAACAACAACTTCAACATTGATAAACACCAACAAATTCAACAACAACCTCGAAATTGAAAAACACCAACAAATTCAACAACAACCTCAACATTGAAAAACAACAACAACCTCAATATTGAAAAACACCAACAAATTCAACAACAACCTCAATATTGAAAAACACCAACAAATTCAACAACAACTTCAACATTGATAAACACCAACAAATTCAACAACAACCTCGAAATTGAAAAACACCAACAAATTCAACAACAACCTCAACATTGAAAAACAACAACAACCTCAATATTGAAAAACACCAACAAATTCAACAACAACCTCAATATTGAAAAACACCAACAATTTCAACAACAACCTCAACATTGAAAAACAACAACAATCTCAACATTGAAAAACTCCAACAAATTCAACAACAACCTCAACATTGAAAAACAGCAACAACCTCAACATTGAAAAACACCAACAAATTCAACAACAACTTCAACATTGACAAACACCAACAAATTCAACAACAACCTCAACATTGAAAAACAACCACAAATTCAACATTGAAAAACACCAACAAATTCAACAACAACCTCAACATGGAAAACAACAACAACCTCAACATTGAAAAACACCAACAAATTCAACAATAACCTCAACATTGAAAAACAATAACAACCTCAACATTGAAAAACACCAACAAATTCAAGAACAACCTCGAAATTGAAAAACACCAACAAATTCAACAACAACCTCAACATTGAAAAACAACAACAACCTCAACATTGAAAAACAACAACAACCTCAACATTGAAAAACACCAACAAATTCAACAGAAACTTCAACATTGAAAACACCAACAAATTCAACAACAACCTCAACATTGAAAAACACCAACAAATTCAACAACAACGTCGAAATTGAAAAACACCAACAAATTCAACAACAACCTCAACATTGAAAAACAACAACAAACTCAACATTGAAAAACTCCAACAAATTCAACAACAACCTCAACATTGAAAAACAGCAACAACCTCAACATTGAAAAACACCAACAAATTCAACAACAACTTCAACATTGACAAACACCAACAAATTCAACAACAACCTCAACATTGAAAAACAACCACAAATTCAACATTGAAAAACACCAACAAATTCAACAACAACCTCAACATGGAAAACAACAACAACCTCAACATTGAAAAACACCAACAAATTCAACAATAACCTCAACATTGAAAAACAATAACAACCTCAACATTGAAAAACACCAACAAATTCAAGAACAACCTCGAAATTGAAAAACACCAACAAATTCAACAACAACCTCAACATTGAAAAACAACAACAACCTCAACATTGAAAAACAACAACAACCTCAACATTGAAAAACACCAACAAATTCAACAGAAACTTCAACATTGAAAACACCAACAAATTCAACAACAACCTCAACATTGAAAAACACCAACAAATTCAACAACAACGTCGAAATTGAAAAACACCAACAAATTCAACAACAACCTCAACATTGAAAAACAACAACAAACTCAACATTGAAAAACACCAACGAATTCAACAACAACCTCAACATTGAAAAACAACAACAACCTCAACATTGAAAAACACCAACAAATTCAACAACAACCTCAACATTGAAAAACACCAACAAATTCAACAACAACCTCAGCATTGAAAAACAACAACAACCTCAACATTGAAAAACACCAACAAATTCAACAACAACCTCAACATTGAAAAACAACAACAACCTCAACATTGACAAACACCAACAAATTCAACAACAACCTCAAAATTGAAAAACAACAACAACCTCAACATTGAAAAACACCAACAAATTCAACAACAACCTCAACATTTAAAAACACCAACAACTTCAACAACAACCTCAACATTGAAAAACAACAACAATCTCAACATTGAAAAACACCAACAAATTCAACAACAACCTCAACATTGAAAAACAGCAACAACCTCAACATTGAAAAACACCAACAAATTCAACAACAACTTCAACATTGAAAAACACCAACAAATTCAACAACAACCTCGACATTGAAAAACACCATCAAATTCAACAACAACCTCAATATTGAAAAACAACAACAACCTCAACATTGAAAAACACCAACAAATTCATCAGAAACTTCAACATTGAAAACACCAACAAATTCAACAACAACCTCAACATTTAAAAACGCCAACAAATTCAACAACAACCTCAACATTGAAAAACAACAACCTCAACATTGAAAAACACCAACAAATTCAACAAAAAATTCAACATTGAAAAACACCAACAAATTCAACAACAAACCGACATTGAAAAACACCAACAAATTCAACAACAACCTCAACTTTGAAAAACAACAACAACCTCATCATGGAAAAACACCAACAAATTCAACAACAACCTCAACATTGAAAAACAACAACATCCTCAAAATTGAAAAACACCAACAAATTCAACAACAACCTCAACATTGAAAAACACCAACAAATTCAACAACAACCTCAACATTGAAAAACACCAAAAAAATCAACAACAACCTCAACATTGAAAAACAACAAAAACCTCAACATTGAAAAACACCAACAAATTCAACAACAACCTCAACATTGAAAAACACCAACAAATTCAACAACAACCTGAACATTGAAAAACACCAACAACCTCAACATTGAAAAACACCAACAAATTCAACAACAACCTCAACATTGAAAAACAACAACAACCTCAACATTGAAAAACACCAACAAATTCAACAACAACCTCAACATTGAAAAACAACAACAAACTAAACATTGAAAAACACCAACAAATTCAACAACAACCTCAACATTGAAAAACAACAACAAACTCAACATTGCAAAACACCAACAAATTCAACAACAACCTCAACATTGAAAAACAACAACAACCTCAACATTGAAAAACACCAACAAATTCAACAATAACCTCAACATTGAAAAACAACAACAACCTCAACATTGAAAAACACCAACAAATTCAACAACAACCTCGAAATTGAAAAACACCAACAAATTCAACAACAACCTCAACATTGAAAAACAACAACAACCTCAGCATTGAGAAACACCAACAAATTCAACAACAACCTCAACATTGAAAAACAACAACAACCTCAACATTGAAAAACAACAACAAATTCAACAACAACCTCAACATTGAAAAACACCAACAAATTCAACAACAACCTCAGCATTGAAAAACAACAACAACCTCAACATTGAAAAACACCAACAAATTCAACAACAACCTCAACATTGAAAAACAACAACAATGTCAACATTGAAAAACACCAACAAATTCAACAACAACTTCAACATTGATAAACACCAACAAATTCAACAACAACCTCGAAATTGAAAAACACCAACAAATTCAACAACAACCTCAACATTGAAAAACAACAACAACCTCAATATTGAAAAACACCAACAAATTCAACAACAACCTCAATATTGAAAAACACCAACAATTTCAACAACAACCTCAACATTGAAAAACAACAACAATCTCAACATTGAAAAACTCCAACAAATTCAACAACAACCTCAACATTGAAAAACAGCAACAACCTCAACATTGAAAAACACCAACAAATTCAACAACAACTTCAACATTGAAAAACACCAACAAATTCAACAACAACCTCAACATTGAAAAACAACCACAAATTCAACATTGAAAAACACCAACAAATTCAACAACAACCTCAACATGGAAAACAACAACAACCTCAACATTGAAAAACACCAACAAATTCAACAATAACCTCAACATTGAAAAACAATAACAACCTCAACATTGAAAAACACCAACAAATTCAAGAACAACCTCGAAATTGAAAAACACCAACAAATTCAACAACAACCTCAACATTGAAAAACAACAACAACCTCAACATTGAAAAACAACAACAACCTCAACATTGAAAAACACCAACAAATTCAACAACAACCTCAAAATGAAAAACACCAACAAATTCAACAACAACCCCAGCATTGAAAAACAACAACAACCTCAACATTGAAAAACAGCAACAAATTCAACAACAACCTCAACATTGAAAAACAACAACAACCTCAACATTGAAAAACACCAACAAATTCAACAACAACCTCAACATTGAAAAACAACAACAACCTCTGCATTGAAAAACACCAACAAATTCAACAACAACCTCAACATTGAAAAGCACGAACAAATTCAACAACAACCTCAACATTGAAAAACAACAACAACCTCAACATTGAAAAACACCAACAAATTCAACAACAACCTCAACATTGAAAAACAACAACAACCTCAACATTGAAAAACACCAACAAATTCAACAACAACCTCAACATTGAAAAACAACAACAAACTCAACATTGAAAAACACCAACAAATTCAACAACAACCTCAACATTGAAAAACACCAACAAATTCAACAACAACCTCAACATTGAAAAACAACAACAACCTAAACATTGAAAAACACCAACAAATTCAACAACAACCTCAACTTTGAAAAACAACAACAACCTCAACTTTGAAAAACACCAACAAATTCAACAACAATCACAACATTGAAAAACACCAACAAATTCAACAACAACCTCAGCATTGAAAAACAACAACAACCGCAACATTGAAAAACACCAACAAATTCAACAACAACCTCAACATTGAAAAACAACAACAACCTCAACATTAAAAAACACCAACAGATTCAACAACAACTTCAACATTGAAAAACACCAACAAATTCATCAACAACCTCGAAATTGAAAAACACCAATAAAATACAACAACAACCTCAACATTGAAAAACAACAACAACCTCAACATTGAAAAACACCAACAAATTCAACAACAACGTCAACATTGAAAAACAACAACAACCTCAACGTTGCAAAACACCAGCAAATTCAACAACAACCTCAACTTTTAAAAACACCAACAAATTCAACAACAACCTCAACATTGAAAAACAACAACAATCTCAACATTGAAAAACACCAACAAATTCAACAACAACCTCAACATTGAAAAACAACAACAACCTCAACATTGAAAAACACCAAAAAATTCAACAACAACCTCGACATTGAAAAACACCCTCAAATTCAAAATCAACCTCAACATTGAACAACACCACCAACCTCAACATTGAAAAACACCAACAAATTCAAAAACAACCTCAACATTGAAAAACACCAACAAATTCAACAACAACCTCAACATTGAACAACACCAACAAACTCAACAACAACCTCAACATTGAAAAAATAACAACAACCTCAACATTGAAAAACACCAACAAATTCAACAACAACCTCAACATTGAAAAACACCAACAAATTCAACAACAAACTCAAGATTGAAAAACACCCACAAATTCAACAACCTCAACATTGAAAAACAACAACAACCTCATCATTGAAAAACACCAACAAATTCAACAGCAACCTCAACGTTGAAAAACACCAACAAATTTAACAACAACCTCAACATTGAAAAACAACAACAACCTCAACATTGAAAAACACCAACAAATTCAACAACAACCTCAACATTGAAAAACAACAACAACCTCAACATTGAAAAACACCAACAAATTCAACAACAACCTCAACATTGAAAAACAACAACAAACTCAACATTGAAAAACACCAACAAATTCAACAACAACCTCAACATTGAAAAACAACAACAACCTCAACATTGAAAAACACCAACAAATTCAACAATAACCTCAACATTGAAAAACAACAGCAACCTCAACATTGAAAAACACCAACAAATTCAACAACAACGTCGAAATTGAAAAACACCGACAAATTCAACAACAACCTCAACATTGAAAAACAACAACAACCTCAACATTGAAAAACACCAACAAATTCAACAACAACCTCAACATTGAAAAACAACAACAACCTCAACATTGAAAAACACCAAAAAATTCAACAACAACCTTAACATTGAAAAACACCAACACATTCAACAACAACCTCAGCATTGAAAAACAACAACAACCTCAACATTGAAAAACACCAACAAATTCAACAACAACCTCAACATTGAAAAACAACAACAACCTCAACATTGAAAAACACCAACAAATTCAAGAACAACTTCAACATTGAAAAACACCAACAAATTCAACAACAACCTCAACATTGAAAAACACCAACAAATTCAACAACAACCTCAACATAGAAAAACAACAACAACCTCAACATTGAAAAACACCAACAAATTCAACAACAACCTCAAAATTGAAAAACAACAACAACCTCAACATTGAAAAACACCAACAAATTCAACAACAACCTCAACATTTAAAAACACCAACAATTTCAACAACAACCTCAACATTGAAAAACAACAACAATCTCAACATTGAAAAACACCAACAAATTCAACAACAACCTCAACATTGAAAAACAGCAACAACCTCAACATTGAAAAACACCAACAAATTCAACAACAGCTTCAACATTGAAAAACACCAACAAATTCAACAACAACCTCGACATTGAAAAACACCATCAAATTCAACAACAACCTCAATATTGAAAAACAACAACAACCTCAACATTGAAAAACACCAACAAATTCAACAGAAATTTCAACATTGAAAACACCAACAAATTCAACAACAACCTCAACATTTAAAAACGCCAACAAATTCAACAACAACCTCAACATTGAAAAACAAGAACCTCAACATTGAAAAACACCAACAAATTCAACAAAAAATTCAACATTGAAAAACACCAACAAATTCAACAACAACCCCGACATTGAAAAACACCAACAAATTCAACAACAACCTCAACTTTGAAAAACAACAACAACCTCATCATGGAAAATCACCAACAAATTCAATAACAACCTCAACATTGAAAAACAACAACATCCTCAAAATTGAAAAACACCAACAAATTCAACAACAACCCCAACATTTAAAAACAACAACAACCTCAGCATTGAAAAACACCAACAAATTCAACAACAACCTCAACATTGAAAAACACCAACAAATTCAACAACAACCTCAACATTGAAAAACACCAAAAAACTCAACAACTACCTCAACATTGAAAAACAACAACAACCTCAACATTGAAAAACACCAACAAATTCAACAACAACCTCAACATTGAAAAACACCAACAAATTCAACAACAACCTCAACATTGAAAAACACCAACAACCTCAACATTGAAAAACACCAACAAATTCAACAACAACCTCAACATTGAAAAACAACAACAACCTCAACATTGAAAAACACGAACAAATTCAACAACAACCTCAACATTGAAAAACAACAACAAACTAAACATTGAAAAACACCAACAAATTCAACAACAACCTCAACATTGAAAAACAACAACAAACTCAACATTGAAAAACACCAACAAATTCAACAACAACCTCAACATTGAAAAACAACAACAACCTCAACATTGAAAAACACCAACAAATTCAACAATAACTTCAACATTGAAAAACTACAACAACCTCAACATTGAAAAACACCAACAAATTCAACAACAACCTCGAAATTGAAAAACACCAACAAATTCAACAACAACCTCAACATTGAAAAACAACAACATCCTCAAAATTGAAAAACACCAACAAATTCAACAACAACCCCAACATTTAAAAACAACAACAACCTCAGCATTGAAAAACACCAACAAATTCAACAACAACCTCAACATTGAAAAACACCAACAAATTCAACAACAACCTCAACATTGAAAAACACCAACAACCTCAACATTGAAAAACACCAACAAATTCAACAACAACCTCAACATTGAAAAACAACAACAACCTCAACATTGAAAAACACCAACAAATTCAACAACAACCTCAACATTGAAAAACAACAACAAACTCAACATTGAAAAACACCAACAAATTCAACAACAACCTCAACATTGAAAAACAACAACAAACTCAACATTGAAAAACACCAACAAATTCAACAACAACCTCAACATTGAAAAACAACAACAACATCAACATTGAAAAACACCAACAAATTCAACAATAACTTCAACATTGAAAAACAACAACAACCTCAACATTGAAAAACACCAACAAATTCAACAACAACCTCGAAATTGAAAAACACCAACAAATTCAACAACAACCTCAACATTGAAAAACAACAACAACCTCAACATTGAAAAACACCAACAAATTCAACAACAACCTCAACATTGAAAAACAACAACAACCTCAACATTGAAAAACACCAACAAATTCAACAACAACCTCAACATTGAAAAACACCAACAAATTCAACAACAACCTCAGCATTGAAAAACAACAACAACCTCAACATTGAAAAACACCAACAAATTCAACAACTACCTCAACATTGAAAAACAACAACAACCTCAACATTGAAAAACACCAACAAATTCAACAACAACTTCAACATTGATAAACACCAACAAATTCAACAACAACCTCGAAATTGAAAAACACCAACAAATTCAACAACAACCTCAACATTGAAAAACAACAACAACTTCAACATTGAAAAACACCAACAAATTCAAAAACAACCTCAAAATTGAAAAACAACAACAACCTCAACATTGAAAAACACCAACCAATTCAACAACAACCTCAACATTTAAAAACACCAACAATTTCAACAACAACCTCAACATTGAAAAACAACAACAATCTCAACATTGAAAAACACCAACAAATTCAACAACAACCTCAACATTGAAAAACAGCAACAACCTCAACATTGAAAAACACCAACAAATTCAACAACAACTTCAACATTGAAAAACAACAACAAATTCAACAACAACCTCAACATTGAAAAAGAACAACAAACTCAACATTGAAAAACACCAACAAATTCAACAACAACCTCAACATTGAAAAACAACAACAACCTCAACATTGAAAAACACCAACAAATTCAACAATAACTTCAACATTGAAAAACAACAACAAACTCAACATTGAAAAACACCAACAAATTCAACAACAACCTCGAAATTGAAAAACACCAACAAATTCAACAACAACCTCAACATTGAAAAACAACAACATCCTCAAAATTGAAAAACACCAACAAATTCAACAACAACCCCAACATTTAAAAACAACAACAACCTCAGCATTGAAAAACACCAACAAATTCAACAACAACCTCAACATTGAAAAACACCAACAAATTCAACAACAACCTCAACATTGAAAAACACCAAAAAACTCAACAACAACCTCAACATTGAAAAACAACAACAACCTCAACATTGAAAAACACCAACAAATTCAACAACAACCTCAACATTGAAAACACCAACAAATTCAACAACAACCTCAACATTGAAAAACACCAACAACCTCAACATTGAAAAACACCAACAAATTCAACAACAACCTCAACATTGAAAAACAACAACAACCTCAACATTGAAAAACACCAACAAATTCAACAACAACCTCAACATTGAAAAACAACAACAAACTCAACATTGAAAAACACCAACAAATTCAACAACAACCTCAACATTGAAAAACAACAACAAACTCAACATTGAAAAACACCAACAAATTCAACAACAACCTCAACATTGAAAAACAACAACAACATCAACATTGAAAAACACCAACAAATTCAACAATAACTTCAACATTGAAAAACAACAACAACCTCAACATTGAAAAACACCAACAAATTCAACAACAACCTCGAAATTGAAAAACACCAACAAATTCAACAACAACCTCAACATTGAAAAACAACAACAACCTCAACATTGAAAAACACCAACAAATTCAACAACAACCTCAACATTGAAAAACAACAACAACCTCAACATTGAAAAACACCAACAAATTCAACAACAACCTCAACATTGAAAAACACCAACAAATTCAACAACAACCTCAGCATTGAAAAACAACAACAACCTCAACATTGAAAAACACCAACAAATTCAACAACTACCTCAACATTGAAAAACAACAACAACCTCAACATTGAAAAACACCAACAAATTCAACAACAACTTCAACATTGATAAACACCAACAAATTCAACAACAACCTCGAAATTGAAAAACACCAACAAATTCAACAACAACCTCAACATTGAAAAACAACAACAACTTCAACATTGAAAAACACCAACAAATTCAAAAACAACCTCAAAATTGAAAAACAACAACAACCTCAACATTGAAAAACACCAACCAATTCAACAACAACCTCAACATTTAAAAACACCAACAATTTCAACAACAACCTCAACATTGAAAAACAACAACAATCTCAACATTGAAAAACACCAACAAATTCAACAACAACCTCAACATTGAAAAACAGCAACAACCTCAACATTGAAAAACACCAACAAATTCAACAACAACTTCAACATTGAAAAACAACAACAAATTCAACAACAACCTCAACATTGAAAAACAACCACAAACTCAACATTGAAAAACACCAACAAATTCAACAACAACCTCAACATGGAAAACAACAACAACCTCAACATTGAAAAACACCAACAAATTAAACAATAACCTCAACATTGAAAAACAATAACAACCTCAACATTGAAAAACACCAACAAATTCAACAACAACCTCGAAATTGAAAAACACCAACAAATTCAACAACAACCTCAACATTGAAAAACACCAAAAAACTCAACAACAACCTGAACATTGAAAAACAACAACAACCTCAACATTGAAAAACACCAACAAATTCAACAACAACCTCAACATTGAAAAACACCAACAAATTCAACAACAACCTCAACATTGAAAAACACCAACAACCTCAACATTGAAAAACACCAACAAATTCAACAACAACCTCAACATTGAAAAACAACAACAACCTCAACATTGAAAAACACCAACAAATTCAACAACAACCTCAACATTGAAAAACAACAACAAACTAAACATTGAAAAACACCAACAAATTCAACAACAACCTCAACATTGAAAAACAACAACAAACTCAACATTGAAAAACACCAACAAATTCAACAACAACCTCAACATTGAAAAACAACAACAACCTCAACATTGAAAAACACCAACAAATTCAACAATAACTTCAACATTGAAAAACTACAACAACCTCAACATTGAAAAACACCAACAAATTCAACAACAACCTCGAAATTGAAAAACACCAACAAATTCAACAACAACCTCAACATTGAAAAACAACAACATCCTCAAAATTGAAAAACACCAACAAATTCAACAACAACCCCAACATTTAAAAACAACAACAACCTCAGCATTGAAAAACACCAACAAATTCAACAACAACCTCAACATTGAAAAACACCAACAAATTCAACAACAACCTCAACATTGAAAAACACCAAAAAACTCAACAACAACATCAACATTGAAAAACAACAACAACCTCAACATTGAAAAACACCAACAAATTCAACAACAACCTCAACATTGAAAACACCAACAAATTCAACAACAACCTCAACATTGAAAAACACCAACAACCTCAACATTGAAAAACACCAACAAATTCAACAACAACCTCAACATTGAAAAACAACAACAACCTCAACATTGAAAAACACCAACAAATTCAACAACAACCTCAACATTGAAAAACAACAACAAACTCAACATTGAAAAACACCAACAAATTCAACAACAACCTCAACATTGAAAAACAACAACAAACTCAACATTGAAAAACACCAACAAATTCAACAACAACCTCAACATTGAAAAACAACAACAACATCAACATTGAAAAACACCAACAAATTCAACAATAACTTCAACATTGAAAAACAACAACAACCTCAACATTGAAAAACACCAACAAATTCAACAACAACCTCGAAATTGAAAAACACCAACAAATTCAACAACAACCTCAACATTGAAAAACAACAACAACCTCAACATTGAAAAACACCAACAAATTCAACAACAACCTCAACATTGAAAAACAACAACAACCTCAACATTGAAAAACACCAACAAATTCAACAACAACCTCAACATTGAAAAACACCAACAAATTCAACAACAACCTCAGCATTGAAAAACAACAACAACCTCAACATTGAAAAACACCAACAAATTCAACAACTACCTCAACATTGAAAAACAACAACAACCTCAACATTGAAAAACACCAACAAATTCAACAACAACTTCAACATTGATAAACACCAACAAATTCAACAACAACCTCGAAATTGAAAAACACCAACAAATTCAACAACAACCTCAACATTGAAAAACAACAACAACTTCAACATTGAAAAACACCAACAAATTCAAAAACAACCTCAAAATTGAAAAACAACAACAACCTCAACATTGAAAAACACCAACCAATTCAACAACAACCTCAACATTTAAAAACACCAACAATTTCAACAACAACCTCAACATTGAAAAACAACAACAATCTCAACATTGAAAAACACCAACAAATTCAACAACAACCTCAACATTGAAAAACAGCAACAACCTCAACATTGAAAAACACCAACAAATTCAACAACAACTTCAACATTGAAAAACAACAACAAATTCAACAACAACCTCAACATTGAAAAACAACCACAAACTCAACATTGAAAAACACCAACAAATTCAACAACAACCTCAACATGGAAAACAACAACAACCTCAACATTGAAAAACACCAACAAATTAAACAATAACCTCAACATTGAAAAACAATAACAACCTCAACATTGAAAAACACCAACAAATTCAACAACAACCTCGAAATTGAAAAACACCAACAAATTCAACAACAACCTCAACATTGAAAAACACCAAAAAACTCAACAACAACCTGAACATTGAAAAACAACAACAACCTCAACATTGAAAAACACCAACAAATTCAACAACAACCTCAACATTGAAAAACACCAACAATTTCAACAACAACCTCAACATTGAAAAACACCAACAACCTCAACATTGAAAAACACCAACAAATTCAACAACAACCTCAACATTGAAAAACAACAACAACCTCAACATTGAAAAACACCAACAAATTCAACAACAACCTCAACATTGAAAAACAACAACAAACTAAACATTGAAAAACACCAACAAATTCAACAACAACCTCAACATTGAAAAACAACAACAAACTCAACATTGAAAAACACCAACAAATTCAACAACAACCTCAACATTGAAAAACAACAACAACCTCAACATTGAAAAACACCAACAAATTCAACAATAACTTCAACATTGAAAAACTACAACAACCTCAACATTGAAAAACACCAACAAATTCAACAACAACCTCGAAATTGAAAAACACCAACAAATTCAACAACAACCTCAACATTGAAAAACAACAACATCCTCAAAATTGAAAAACACCAACAAATTCAACAACAACCCCAACATTTAAAAACAACAACAACCTCAGCATTGAAAAACACCAACAAATTCAACAACAACCTCAACATTGAAAAACACCAACAAATTCAACAACAACCTCAACATTGAAAAACACCAAAAAACTCAACAACAACCTCAACATTGAAAAACAACAACAACCTCAACATTGAAAAACACCAACAAATTCAACAACAACCTCAACATTGAAAAACACCAACAAATTCAACAACAACCTCAACATTGAAAAACACCAACAACCTCAACATTGAAAAACACCAACAAATTCAACAACAACCTCAACATTGAAAAACAACAACAACCTCAATATTGAAAAACACCAACAAATTCAACAACAACCTCAACATTGAAAAACAACAACAAACAAAACATTGAAAAACACCAACAAATTCAACAACAACCTCAACATTGAAAAACAACAACAAACTCAACATTGAAAAACACCAACAAATTCAACAACAACCTCAACATTGAAAAACAACAACAGCCTCAACATTGAAAAACACCAACAAATTCAACAATAACTTCAACATTGAAAAACAACAACAACCTCAACATTGAAAAACACCAACAAATTCAACAACAACCTCGAAATTGAAAAACACCAACAAATTCAACAACAACCTCAACATTGAAAAACAACAACAACCTCAACATTGAAAAACACCAACAAATTCAACAATATCTTCAACATTGAAAAACAACAACAACCTCAACATTGAAAAACACCAACAAATTCAACAACAACCTCGAAATTGAAAAACACCAACAAATTCAACAACAACCTCAACATTGAAAAACAACAACAACCTCAACATTGAAAAACACCAACAAATTCAACAACAACCTCAACATTGAAAAACAACAACAACCTCAACATTGAAAAACACCAACAAATTCAACAACAACCTCAACATTGAAAAACACCAACAAATTCAACAACAACCACAGCATTGAAAAACAACAACAACCTCAACATTGAAAAACACCAACAAATTCAACAACTACCTCAACATTGAAAAACAACAACAACCTCAACATTGAAAAACACCAACAAATTCAACAACAACTTCAACATTGATAAACACCATCAAATTCAACAACAACCTCGAAATTGAAAAACACCAACAAATTCAGCAGCAACCTCAACATTGAAAAACAACAACAACTTCAACATTGAAAAACACCGACAAATTCAAAAACAACCTCAAAATTGAAAAACAACAACAACCTCAACATTGAAAAACACCAACAAATTCAACAACAACCTCAACATTTAAAAACACCAACAATTTCAACAACAACCTCAACATTGAAAAACAACAACAATCTCAACATTGAAAAACACCAACAAATTCAACAACAACCTCAACATTGAAAAACAGCAACTACCTCAACATTGAAAAACACCAACAAATTCAACAACAACTTCAACATTAAAAAACACCAACAAATTCAACAACAACCTCAACATTGAAAAACAACCACAAACTCAACATTGAAAAACACCAACAAATTCAACAACAACCTCAACATGGAAAACAACAACAACCTCAACATTGAAAAACACCAACAAATTAAACAATAACCTCAACATTGAAAAACAATAACAACCTCAACATTGAAAAACACCAACAAATTCAACAACAACCTCGAAATTGAAAAACACCAACAAATTCAACAACAACCTCAACATTGAAAAACAACAACAACCTCAACATTGAAAAACACCAACAAATTCAACAACAACCTCAACATTGAAAAACAACAACAACCTCAACATTGAAAAACACCAACAAATTCAACAACAACCTCAACATTGAAAAACACCAACAAATTCAACAACAACCCCAGCATTGAAAAACAACAACAACCTCAACATTGAAAAACACCAACAAATTCAACAACAACCTCAACATTGAAAAACAACAACAACCTCAACATTGAAAAACACCAACAAATTCAACAACAACCTCAACATTGAAAAACAACAACAACCACTGCATTGAAAAACACCAACAAATTCAACAACAACCTCAACATTGAAAAGCAAGAACAAATTCAACAACAACCTCAACATTGAAAAACAACAACAACCTCAACATTGAAAAACACCAACAAATTCAACAACAACCTCAACATTGAAAAACAACAACAACCTCAACATTGAAAAACACCAACAAATTCAACAACAACCTCAACATTGAAAAACAACAACAAACTCAACATTGAAGAACACCAACAAATTCAACAACAACCTCAACATTGAAAAACACCAACAAATTCAACAACAACCTCAACATTGAAAAACAACAACAACCTCAACATTGAAAAACACCAACAAATTCAACAACAACCTCAACATTGAAAAACAACAACAACCTCAACATTGAAAAACACCAACAAATTCAACAACAACCTCAACATTGAAAAACACCAACAAATTCAACAACAACCTCAACATTGAAAAACACCAACAAATTCAACAACAACCTCAACATTGAAAAACACCAAAAAACTCAACAACAACCTCAACATTGAAAAACAACAACAACCTCAACATTGAAAAACACCAACAAATTCAACAACAACCTCAACATTGAAAAACACCAACAAATTCAACAACAACCTCAACATTGAAAAACACCAACAACCTCAACATTGAAAAACACCAACAAATTCAACAACAACCTCAACATTGAAAAACAACAACAACCTCAACATTGTAAAACACGAACAAATTCAACAACAACCTCAACATTGAAAAACAACAAAAAACTAAACATTGAAAAACACCAACAAATTCAACAACAACCTCAACATTGAAAAAGATCAACAAACTCAACATTGAAAAACACCAACAAATTCAACAACAACCTCAACATTGAAAAACAACAACAACCTCAACATTGAAAAACACCAACAAATTCAACAATAACTTCAACATTGAAAAACAACAACAACCTCAACATTGAAAAACACCAACAAATTCAACAACAACCTCGAAATTGAAAAACACCAACAAATTCAACAACAACCTCAACATTGAAAAACAACAACATCCTCAAAATTGAAAAACACCAACAAATTCAACAACAACCCCAACATTTAAAAACAACAACAACCTCAGCATTGAAAAACACCAACAAATTCAACAACAACCTCAACATTGAAAAACACCAACAAATTCAACAACAACCTCAACATTGAAAAACACCAAAAAACTCAACAACAACATCAACATTGAAAAACAACAACAACCTCAACATTGAAAAACACCAACAAATTCAACAACAACCTCAACATTGAAAACACCAACAAATTCAACAACAACCTCAACATTGAAAAACACCAACAACCTCAACATTGAAAAACACCAACAAATTCAACAACAACCTCAACATTGAAAAACAACAACAACCTCAACATTGAAAAACACCAACAAATTCAACAACAACCTCAACATTGAAAAACAACAACAAACTCAACATTGAAAAACACCAACAAATTCAACAACAACCTCAACATTGAAAAACAACAACAAACTCAACATTGAAAAACACCAACAAATTCAACAACAACCTCAACATTGAAAAACAACAACAACCTCAACATTGAAAAACACCAACAAATTCAACAATAACTTCAACATTGAAAAACAACAACAACCTCAACATTGAAAAACACCAACAAATTCAACAACAACCTCGAAATTGAAAAACACCAACAAATTCAACAACAACCTCAACATTGAAAAACAACAACAACCTCAACATTGAAAAACACCAACAAATTCAACAACAACCTCAACATTGAAAAACAACAACAACCTCAACATTGAAAAACACCAACAAATTCAACAACAACCTCAACATTGAAAAACACCAACAAATTCAACAACAACCTCAGCATTGAAAAACAACAACAACCTCAACATTGAAAAACACCAACAAATTCAACAACTACCTCAACATTGAAAAACAACAACAACCTCAACATTGAAAAACACCAACAAATTCAACAACAACTTCAACATTGATAAACACCAACAAATTCAACAACAACCTCGAAATTGAAAAACACCAACAAATTCAACAACAACCTCAACATTGAAAAACAACAACAACTTCAACATTGAAAAACACCAACAAATTCAAAAACAACCTCAAAATTGAAAAACAACAACAACCTCAACATTGAAAAACACCAACCAATTCAACAACAACCTCAACATTTAAAAACACCAACAATTTCAACAACAACCTCAACATTGAAAAACAACAACAATCTCAACATTGAAAAACACCAACAAATTCAACAACAACCTCAACATTGAAAAACAGCAACAACCTCAACATTGAAAAACACCAACAAATTCAACAACAACTTCAACATTGAAAAACACCAACAAATTCAACAACAACCTCAACATTGAAAAACAACCACAAACTCAACATTGAAAAACACCAACAAATTCAACAACAACCTCAACATGGAAAACAACAACAACCTCAACATTGAAAAACACCAACAAATTAAACAATAACCTCAACATTGAAAAACAATAACAACCTCAACATTGAAAAACACCAACAAATTCAACAACAACCTCGAAATTGAAAAACACCAACAAATTCAACAACAACCTCAACATTGAAAAACACCAAAAAACTCAACAACAACCTGAACATTGAAAAACAACAACAACCTCAACATTGAAAAACACCAACAAATTCAACAACAACCTCAACATTGAAAAACACCAACAAATTCAACAACAACCTCAACATTGAAAAACACCAACAACCTCAACATTGAAAAACACCAACAAATTCAACAACAACCTCAACATTGAAAAACAACAACAACCTCAACATTGAAAAACACCAACAAATTCAACAACAACCTCAACATTGAAAAACAACAACAAACTAAACATTGAAAAACACCAACAAATTCAACAACAACCTCAACATTGAAAAACAACAACAAACTCAACATTGAAAAACACCAACAAATTCAACAACAACCTCAACATTGAAAAACAACAACAACCTCAACATTGAAAAACACCAACAAATTCAACAATAACTTCAACATTGAAAAACTACAACAACCTCAACATTGAAAAACACCAACAAATTCAACAACAACCTCGAAATTGAAAAACACCAACAAATTCAACAACAACCTCAACATTGAAAAACAACAACATCCTCAAAATTGAAAAACACCAACAAATTCAACAACAACCCCAACATTTAAAAACAACAACAACCTCAGCATTGAAAAACACCAACAAATTCAACAACAACCTCAACATTGAAAAACACCAACAAATTCAACAACAACCTCAACATTGAAAAACACCAAAAAACTCAACAACAACCTCAACATTGAAAAACAACAACAACCTCAACATTGAAAAACACCAACAAATTCAACAACAACCTCAACATTGAAAAACACCAACAAATTCAACAACAACCTCAACATTGAAAAACACCAACAACCTCAACATTGAAAAACACCAACAAATTCAACAACAACCTCAACATTGAAAAACAACAACAACCTCAATATTGAAAAACACCAACAAATTCAACAACAACCTCAACATTGAAAAACAACAACAAACAAAACATTGAAAAACACCAACAAATTCAACAACAACCTCAACATTGAAAAACAACAACAAACTCAACATTGAAAAACACCAACAAATTCAATAACAACCTCAACATTGAAAAACAACAACAGCCTCAACATTGAAAAACACCAACAAATTCAACAATAACTTCAACATTGAAAAACAACAACAACCTCAACATTGAAAAACACCAACAAATTCAACAACAACCTCGAAATTGAAAAACACCAACAAATTCAACAACAACCTCAACATTGAAAAACAACAACAACCTCAACATTGAAAAACACCAACAAATTCAACAATATCTTCAACATTGAAAAACAACAACAACCTCAACATTGAAAAACACCAACAAATTCAACAACAACCTCGAAATTGAAAAACACCAACAAATTCAACAACAACCTCAACATTGAAAAACAACAACAACCTCAACATTGAAAAACACCAACAAATTCAACAACAACCTCAACATTGAAAAACAACAACAACCTCAACATTGAAAAACACCAACAAATTCAACAACAACCTCAACATTGAAAAACACCAACAAATTCAACAACAACCTCAGCATTGAAAAACAACAACAACCTCAACATTGAAAAACACCAACAAATTCAACAACTACCTCAACATTGAAAAACAACAACAACCTCAACATTGAAAAACACCAACAAATTCAACAACAACTTCAACATTGATAAACACCATCAAATTCAACAACAACCTCGAAATTGAAAAACACCAACAAATTCAGCAGCAACCTCAACATTGAAAAACAACAACAACTTCAACATTGAAAAACACCGACAAATTCAAAAACAACCTCAAAATTGAAAAACAACAACAACCTCAACATTGAAAAACACCAACAAATTCAACAACAACCTCAACATTTAAAAACACCAACAATTTCAACAACAACCTCAACATTGAAAAACAACAACAATCTCAACATTGAAAAACACCAACAAATTCAACAACAACCTCAACATTGAAAAACAGCAACTACCTCAACATTGAAAAACACCAACAAATTCAACAACAACTTCAACATTAAAAAACACCAACAAATTCAACAACAACCTCAACATTGAAAAACAACCACAAACTCAACATTGAAAAACACCAACAAATTCAACAACAACCTCAACATGGAAAACAACAACAACCTCAACATTGAAAAACACCAACAAATTAAACAATAACCTCAACATTGAAAAACAATAACAACCTCAACATTGAAAAACACCAACAAATTCAACAACAACCTCGAAATTGAAAAACACCAACAAATTCAACAACAACCTCAACATTGAAAAACAACAACAACCTCAACATTGAAAAACACCAACAAATTCAACAACAACCTCAACATTGAAAAACAACAACAACCTCAACATTGAAAAACACCAACAAATTCAACAACAACCTCAACATTGAAAAACACCAACAAATTCAACAACAACCCCAGCATTGAAAAACAACAACAACCTCAACATTGAAAAACACCAACAAATTCAACAACAACCTCAACATTGAAAAACAACAACAACCTCAACATTGAAAAACACCAACAAATTCAACAACAACCTCAACATTGAAAAACAACAACAACCACTGCATTGAAAAACACCAACAAATTCAACAACAACCTCAACATTGAAAAGCAAGAACAAATTCAACAACAACCTCAACATTGAAAAACAACAACAACCTCAACATTGAAAAACACCAACAAATTCAACAACAACCTCAACATTGAAAAACAACAACAACCTCAACATTGAAAAACACCAACAAATTCAACAACAACCTCAACATTGAAAAACAACAACAAACTCAACATTGAAGAACACCAACAAATTCAACAACAACCTCAACATTGAAAAACACCAACAAATTCAACAACAACCTCAACATTGAAAAACAACAACAACCTTAACATTGAAAAACACCAACAAATTCAACAACAACCTCAACATTGAAAAACAACAACAACCTCAACATTGAAAAACACCAACAAATTCAACAACAACCTCAACATTGAAAAACACCAACAAATTCAACAACAACCTCAACATTGAAAAACACCAACAAATTCAACAACAACCTCAACATTGAAAAACAACAACAACCTCAACATTGAAAAACAACAACAAATTCAACAACAACTTCAACATTGAAAAACACCAACAAATTCAACAACAATCTCGAAATTGAAAAACACCAATAAAATACAACAACAACCTCAACATTGAAAAACAACAACAACCTCAACATTGAAAAAACACCAACAAATTCAACAACAACCTCAACATTGAAAAACAGCAACAACCTCAACATTGAAAAACACCAACAAATTCAACAACAACCTCGACATTGAAAAACACCATCAAATTCAACAACAACCTCAATATTGAAAAACAACAACAACCTCAACATTGAAAAACACCAACAAATTCAACAGAAACTTCAACATTGAAAACACCAACAAATTCAACAACAACCTCAACATTTAAAAACGCCAACAAATTCAACAACAACCTCAACATTGAAAAACAACAACAAACTCAACATTGAAAAACACCAACAAATTCAACAACAACCTCAACATTGAAAAACAACAACAACCTCAACATTGAAAAACACCAACAAATTCAACAATAACTTCAACATTGAAAAACTACAACAACCTCAACATTGAAAAACACCAACAAATTCAACAACAACCTCGAAATTGAAAAACACCAACAAATTCAACAACAACCTCAACATTGAAAAACAACAACATCCTCAAAATTGAAAAACACCAACAAATTCAACAACAACCCCAACATTTAAAAACAACAACAACCTCAGCATTGAAAAACACCAACAAATTCAACAACAACCTCAACATTGAAAAACACCAACAAATTCAACAACAACCTCAACATTGAAAAACACCAAAAAACTCAACAACAACCTCAACATTGAAAAACAACAACAACCTCAACATTGAAAAACACCAACAAATTCAACAACAACCTCAACATTGAAAAACACCAACAAATTCAACAACAACCTCAACATTGAAAAACACCAACAACCTCAACATTGAAAAACACCAACAAATTCAACAACAACCTCAACATTGAAAAACAACAACAACCTCAATATTGAAAAACACCAACAAATTCAACAACAACCTCAACATTGAAAAACAACAACAAACAAAACATTGAAAAACACCAACAAATTCAACAACAACCTCAACATTGAAAAACAACAACAAACTCAACATTGAAAAACACCAACAAATTCAACAACAACCTCAACATTGAAAAACAACAACAGCCTCAACATTGAAAAACACCAACAAATTCAACAATAACTTCAACATTGAAAAACAACAACAACCTCAACATTGAAAAACACCAACAAATTCAACAACAACCTCGAAATTGAAAAACACCAACAAATTCAACAACAACCTCAACATTGAAAAACAACAACAACCTCAACATTGAAAAACACCAACAAATTCAACAATATCTTCAACATTGAAAAACAACAACAACCTCAACATTGAAAAACACCAACAAATTCAACAACAACCTCGAAATTGAAAAACACCAACAAATTCAACAACAACCTCAACATTGAAAAACAACAACAACCTCAACATTGAAAAACACCAACAAATTCAACAACAACCTCAACATTGAAAAACAACAACAACCTCAACATTGAAAAACACCAACAAATTCAACAACAACCTCAACATTGAAAAACACCAACAAATTCAACAACAACCTCAGCATTGAAAAACAACAACAACCTCAACATTGAAAAACACCAACAAATTCAACAACTACCTCAACATTGAAAAACAACAACAACCTCAACATTGAAAAACACCAACAAATTCAACAACAACTTCAACATTGATAAACACCATCAAATTCAACAACAACCTCGAAATTGAAAAACACCAACAAATTCAGCAGCAACCTCAACATTGAAAAACAACAACAACTTCAACATTGAAAAACACCGACAAATTCAAAAACAACCTCAAAATTGAAAAACAACAACAACCTCAACATTGAAAAACACCAACAAATTCAACAACAACCTCAACATTTAAAAACACCAACAATTTCAACAACAACCTCAACATTGAAAAACAACAACAATCTCAACATTGAAAAACACCAACAAATTCAACAACAACCTCAACATTGAAAAACAGCAACTACCTCAACATTGAAAAACACCAACAAATTCAACAACAACTTCAACATTAAAAAACACCAACAAATTCAACAACAACCTCAACATTGAAAAACAACCACAAACTCAACATTGAAAAACACCAACAAATTCAACAACAACCTCAACATGGAAAACAACAACAACCTCAACATTGAAAAACACCAACAAATTAAACAATAACCTCAACATTGAAAAACAATAACAACCTCAACATTGAAAAACACCAACAAATTCAACAACAACCTCGAAATTGAAAAACACCAACAAATTCAACAACAACCTCAACATTGAAAAACAACAACAACCTCAACATTGAAAAACACCAACAAATTCAACAACAACCTCAACATTGAAAAACAACAACAACCTCAACATTGAAAAACACCAACAAATTCAACAACAACCTCAACATTGAAAAACACCAACAAATTCAACAACAACCCCAGCATTGAAAAACAACAACAACCTCAACATTGAAAAACACCAACAAATTCAACAACAACCTCAACATTGAAAAACAACAACAACCTCAACATTGAAAAACACCAACAAATTCAACAACAACCTCAACATTGAAAAACAACAACAACCACTGCATTGAAAAACACCAACAAATTCAACAACAACCTCAACATTGAAAAGCAAGAACAAATTCAACAACAACCTCAACATTGAAAAACAACAACAACCTCAACATTGAAAAACACCAACAAATTCAACAACAACCTCAACATTGAAAAACAACAACAACCTCAACATTGAAAAACACCAACAAATTCAACAACAACCTCAACATTGAAAAACAACAACAAACTCAACATTGAAGAACACCAACAAATTCAACAACAACCTCAACATTGAAAAACACCAACAAATTCAACAACAACCTCAACATTGAAAAACAACAACAACCTTAACATTGAAAAACACCAACAAATTCAACAACAACCTCAACATTGAAAAACAACAACAACCTCAACATTGAAAAACACCAACAAATTCAACAACAACCTCAACATTGAAAAACACCAACAAATTCAACAACAACCTCAACATTGAAAAACACCAACAAATTCAACAACAACCTCAACATTGAAAAACAACAACAACCTCAACATTGAAAAACAACAACAAATTCAACAACAACTTCAACATTGAAAAACACCAACAAATTCAACAACAATCTCGAAATTGAAAAACACCAATAAAATACAACAACAACCTCAACATTGAAAAACAACAACAACCTCAACATTGAAAAAACACCAACAAATTCAACAACAACCTCAACATTGAAAAACAGCAACAACCTCAACATTGAAAAACACCAACAAATTCAACAACAACCTCGACATTGAAAAACACCATCAAATTCAACAACAACCTCAATATTGCAAAACAACAACAACCTCAACATTGAAAAACACCAACAAATTCAACAGAAACTTCAACATTGAAAACACCAACAAATTCAACAACAACCTCAACATTTAAAAACGCCAACAAATTCAACAACAACCTCAACATTGAAAAACACCAACAAATTCAACAAAAAATTCTACATTGAAAAACACCAACAAATTCAACAACAACCTCAACATTTAATAACGGCAACAAATTCAGCAACAACCTCAACATTGAAAAACACCAACAAATTCAACAAAAAATTCAACATTGAAAAACACCAACAAATTCAACAACAACCCCGACATTTAAAAACACCAACAAATTCAACAACAACCTCAACTTTGAAAAACAACAACAACCTCATCATGGAAAAACACCAACAAATTCAACAACAACCTCAACATTGAAAAACAACAACATCCTCAAAATTGAAAAACACCAACAAATTCAACAACAACCCCAACATTTAAAAACAACAACAAACTCAGCATTGAAAAACACCAACAAATTCAACAACAACCTCAACATTGAAAAACACCAACAAATTCAACAACAACCTCAACATTGAAAAACACCAAAAAACTCAACAACAACCTCAACATTGAAAAACAACAACAACCTCAACATTGAAAAACACCAACAAATTCAACAACAACCTCAACATTGAAAAACACCAAGAAATTCAACAACAACCTCAACATTGAAAAACAACAACAACCTCAACATTGAAAAACACCAACAAATTCAACAACAACCTCAACATTGAAAAACAACAACAAACTAAACATTGAAAAACACCAACAAATTCAACAACAACCTCAACATTGAAAAACAACAACAAACTCAACATTGAAAAACACCAACAAATTCAACAACAACCTCAACATTGAAAAACAACAACAACCTCAACATTGAGAAACACCAACAAATTCAACAATAACTTCAACATTGAAAAACTACAACAACCTCAACATTGAAAAACACCAACAAATTCAACAACAACCTCGAAATTGAAAAACACCAACAAATTCAACAACAACCTCAACATTGAAAAACAACAACATCCTCAAAATTGAAAAACACCAACAAATTCAACAACAACCCCAACATTTAAAAACAACAACAACCTCAGCATTGAAAAACAACAACAAATTCAACAACAACCTCAACATTGAAAAACACCAACAAATTCAACAACAACCTCAACATTGAAAAACACCAAAAAACTCAACAACAACCTCAACATTGAAAAACAACAACAACCTCAACATTGAAAAACACCAACAAATTCAACAACAACCTCAACATTGAAAAACACCAACAACCTCAACATTGAAAAACACCAACAAATTCAACAACAACCTCAACATTGAAAAACAACAACAACCTCAATATTGAAAAACACCAACAAATTCAACAACAACCCCAACATTTAAAAACAACAACAACCTCAGCATTGAAAAACACCAACAAATTCAACAACAACCTCAACATTGAAAAACACCAACAAATTCAACAACAACCTCAACATTGAAAAACACCAAAAAACTCAACAACAACCTCAACATTGAAAAACAACAACAACCTCAACATTGAAAAACAACAACAAATTCAACAACAACCTCAACATTGAAAAACACCAACAACCTCAACATTGAAAAACACCAACAAATTCAACAACAACCTCAACATTGAAAAACAACAACAACCTCAATATTGAAAAACACCAACAAATTCAACAACAACCTCAACATTGAAAAACAACAACAAACTAAACATTGAAAAACACCAACAAATTCAACAACAACCTCAACATTGAAAAACAACAACAAACTCAACATTGAAAAACACCAACAAATTCAACAACAACCTCAACATTGAAAAACAACAACAGCCTCAACATTGAAAAACACCAACAAATTCAACAATAACTTCAACATTGAAAAACAACAACAACCTCAACATTGAAAAACACCAACAAATTCAACAACAACCTCGAAATTGAAAAACACCAACAAATTCAACAACAACCTCAACATTGAAAAACAACAACAACCTCAACATTGAAAAACACCAACAAATTCAACAATATCTTCAACATTGAAAAACAACAACAACCTCAACATTGAAAAACACCAACAAATTCAACAACAACCTCGAAATTGAAAAACACCAACAAATTCAACAACAACCTCAACATTGAAAAACAACAACAACCTCAACATTGAAAAACACCAACAAATTCAACAACAACCTCAACATTGAAAAACAACAACAACCTCAACATTGAAAAACACCAACAAATTCAACAACAACCTCAACATTGAAAAACACCAACAAATTCAACAACAACCTCAGCATTGAAAAACAACAACAACCTCAACATTGAAAAACACCAACAAATTCAACAACTACCTCAACATTGAAAAACAACAACAACCTCAACATTGAAAAACACCAACAAATTCAACAACAACTTCAACATTGATAAACACCATCAAATTCAACAACAACCTCGAAATTGAAAAACACCAACAAATTCAGCAGCAACCTCAACATTGAAAAACAACAACAACTTCAACATTGAAAAACACCGACAAATTCAAAAACAACCTCAAAATTGAAAAACAACAACAACCTCAACATTGAAAAACACCAACAAATTCAACAACAACCTCAACATTTAAAAACACCAACAATTTCAACAACAACCTCAACATTGAAAAACAACAACAATCTCAACATTGAAAAACACCAACAAATTCAACAACAACCTCAACATTGAAAAACAGCAACTACCTCAACATTGAAAAACGCCAACAAATTCAACAACAACTTCAACATTAAAAAACACCAACAAATTCAACAACAACCTCAACATTGAAAAACAACCACAAACTCAACATTGAAAAACACCAACAAATTCAACAACAACCTCAACATGGAAAACAACAACAACCTCAACATTGAAAAACACCAACAAATTAAACAATAACCTCAACATTGAAAAACAATAACAACCTCAACATTGAAAAACACCAACAAATTCAACAACAACCTCGAAATTGAAAAACACCAACAAATTCAACAACAACCTCAACATTGAAAAACAACAACAACCTCAACATTGAAAAACACCAACAAATTCAACAACAACCTCAACATTGAAAAACAACAACAACCTCAACATTGAAAAACACCAACAAATTCAACAACAACCTCAACATTGAAAAACACCAACAAATTCAACAACAACCCCAGCATTGAAAAACAACAACAACCTCAACATTGAAAAACACCAACAAATTCAACAACAACCTCAACATTGAAAAACAACAACAACCTCAACATTGAAAAACACCAACAAATTCAACAACAACCTCAACATTGAAAAACAACAACAACCACTGCATTGAAAAACACCAACAAATTCAACAACAACCTCAACATTGAAAAGCAAGAACAAATTCAACAACAACCTCAACATTGAAAAACAACAACAACCTCAACATTGAAAAACACCAACAAATTCAACAACAACCTCAACATTGAAAAACAACAACAACCTCAACATTGAAAAACACCAACAAATTCAACAACAACCTCAACATTGAAAAACAACAACAAACTCAACATTGAAGAACACCAACAAATTCAACAACAACCTCAACATTGAAAAACACCAACAAATTCAACAACAACCTCAACATTGAAAAACAACAACAACCTTAACATTGAAAAACACCAACAAATTCAACAACAACCTCAACATTGAAAAACAACAACAACCTCAACATTGAAAAACACCAACAAATTCAACAACAACCTCAACATTGAAAAACACCAACAAATTCAACAACAACCTCAACATTGAAAAACACCAACAAATTCAACAACAACCTCAACATTGAAAAACAACAACAACCTCAACATTGAAAAACAACAACAAATTCAACAACAACTTCAACATTGAAAAACACCAACAAATTCAACAACAATCTCGAAATTGAAAAACACCAATAAAATACAACAACAACCTCAACATTGAAAAACAACAACAACCTCAACATTGAAAAAACACCAACAAATTCAACAACAACCTCAACATTGAAAAACAGCAACAACCTCAACATTGAAAAACACCAACAAATTCAACAACAACCTCGACATTGAAAAACACCATCAAATTCAACAACAACCTCAATATTGAAAAACAACAACAACCTCAACATTGAAAAACACCAACAAATTCAACAGAAACTTCAACATTGAAAACACCAACAAATTCAACAACAACCTCAACATTTAAAAACGCCAACAAATTCAACAACAACCTCAACATTGAAAAACACCAACAATTTCAACAAAAAATTCTACATTGAAAAACACCAACAAATTCAACAACAACCTCAACATTTAATAACGGCAACAAATTCAGCAACAACCTCAACATTGAAAAACACCAACAAATTCAACAAAAAATTCAACATTGAAAAACACCAACAAATTCAACAACAACCCCGACATTTAAAAACACCAGCAAATTCAACAACAACCTCAACTTTGAAAAACAACAACAACCTCATCATGGAAAAACACCAACAAATTCAACAACAACCTCAACATTGAAAAACAACAACATCCTCAAAATTGAAAAACACCAACAAATTCAACAACAACCCCAACATTTAAAAACAACAACAAACTCAGCATTGAAAAACACCAACAAATTCAACAACAACCTCAACATTGAAAAACACCAACAAATTCAACAACAACCTCAACATTGAAAAACACCAAAAAACTCAACAACAACCTCAACATTGAAAAACAACAACAACCTCAACATTGAAAAACACCAACAAATTCAACAACAACCTCAACATTGAAAAACACCAAGAAATTCAACAACAACCTCAACATTGAAAAACAACAACAACCTCAACATTGAAAAACACCAACAAATTCAACAACAACCTCAACATTGAAAAACAACAACAAACTAAACATTGAAAAACACCAACAAATTCAACAACAACCTCAACATTGAAAAACACCAAAAAACTCAACAACAACCTCAACATTGAAAAACAACAACAACCTCAACATTGAAAAACACCAACAAATTCAACAACAACCTCAACATTGAAAAACACCAAGAAATTCAACAACAACCTCAACATTGAAAAACAACAACAACCTCAACATTGAAAAACACCAACAAATTCAACAACAACCTCAACATTGAAAAACAACAACAAACTAAACATTGAAAAACACCAACAAATTCAACAACAACCTCAACATTGAAAAACAACAACAAACTCAACATTGAAAAACACCAACAAATTCAACAAAAACCTCAACATTGAAAAACAACAACAACCTCAACATTGAAAAACACCAACAAATTCAACAATAACTTCAACATTGAAAAACTACAACAACCTCAACATTGAAAAACACCAACAAATTCAACAACAACCTCGAAATTGAAAAACACCAACAAATTCAACAACAACCTCAACATTGAAAAACAACAACATCCTCAAAATTGAAAAACACCAACAAATTCAACAACAACCCCAACATTTAAAAACAACAACAACCTCAGCATTGAAAAACACCAACAAATTCAACAACAACCTCAACATTGAAAAACACCAACAAATTCAACAACAACCTCAACATTGAAAAACACCAAAAAACTCAACAACAACCTCAACATTGAAAAACAACAACAACCTCAACATTGAAAAACACCAACAAATTCAACAACAACCTCAACATTGAAAAACACCAACAAATTCAACAACAACCTCAACATTGAAAAACACCAACAACCTCAACATTGAAAAACACCAACAAATTCAACAACAACCTCAACATTGAAAAACAACAACAACCTCAATATTGAAAAACACCAACAAATTCAACAACAACCTCAACATTGAAAAACAACAACAAACAAAACATTGAAAAACACCAACAAATTCAACAACAACCTCAACATTGAAAAACAACAACAAACTCAACATTGAAAAACACCAACAAATTCAACAACAACCTCAACATTGAAAAACAACAACAGCCTCAACATTGAAAAACACCAACAAATTCAACAATAACTTCAACATTGAAAAACAACAACAACCTCAACATTGAAAAACACCAACAAATTCAACAACAACCTCGAAATTGAAAAACACCAACAAATTCAACAACAACCTCAACATTGAAAAACAACAACAACCTCAACATTGAAAAACAACAACAACCTCAACATTGAAAAACAACAACAACCTCAACATTGAAAAACACCAACAAATTCAACAACAACCTCAACATTGAAAAACAACAACAACCTCAACATTGAAAAACACCAACAAATTCAACAACAACCTCAACATTGAAAAACACCAACAAATTCAACAACAACCTCAGCATTGAAAAACAACAACAACCTCAACATTGAAAAACACCAACAAATTCAACAACTACCTCAACATTGAAAAACAACAACAACCTCAACATTGAAAAACACCAACAAATTCAACAACAACTTCAACATTGATAAACACCATCAAATTCAACAACAACCTCGAAATTGAAAAACACCAACAAATTCAGCAGCAACCTCAACATTGAAAAACAACAACAACTTCAACATTGAAAAACACCGACAAATTCAAAAACAACCTCAAAATTGAAAAACAACAACAACCTCAACATTGAAAAACACCAACAAATTCAACAACAACCTCAACATTTAAAAACACCAACAATTTCAACAACAACCTCAACATTGAAAAACAACAACAATCTCAACATTGAAAAACACCAACAAATTCAACAACAACCTCAACATTGAAAAACAGCAACTACCTCAACATTGAAAAACACCAACAAATTCAACAACAACTTCAACATTAAAAAACACCAACAAATTCAACAACAACCTCAACATTGAAAAACAACCACAAACTCAACATTGAAAAACACCAACAAATTCAACAACAACCTCAACATGGAAAACAACAACAACCTCAACATTGAAAAACACCAACAAATTAAACAATAACCTCAACATTGAAAAACAATAACAACCTCAACATTGAAAAACACCAACAAATTCAACAGCAACCTCGAAATTGAAAAACACCAACAAATTCAACAACAACCTCAACATTGAAAAACAACAACAACCTCAACATTGAAAAACACCAACAAATTCAACAACAACCTCAACATTGAAAAACAACAACAACCTCAACATTGAAAAACACCAACAAATTCAACAACAACCTCAACATTGAAAAACACCAACAAATTCAACAACAACCCCAGCATTGAAAAACAACAACAACCTCAACATTGAAAAACACCAACAAATTCAACAACAACCTCAACATTGAAAAACAACAACAACCTCAACATTGAAAAACACCAACAAATTCAACAACAACCTCAACATTGAAAAACAACAACAACCACTGCATTGAAAAACACCAACAAATTCAACAACAACCTCAACATTGAAAAGCAAGAACAAATTCAACAACAACCTCAACATTGAAAAACAACAACAACCTCAACATTGAAAAACACCAACAAATTCAACAACAACCTCAACATTGAAAAACAACAACAACCTCAACATTGAAAAACACCAACAAATTCAACAACAACCTCAACATTGAAAAACAACAACAAACTCAACATTGAAGAACACCAACAAATTCAACAACAACCTCAACATTGAAAAACACCAACAAATTCAACAACAACCTCAACATTGAAAAACAACAACAACCTTAACATTGAAAAACACCAACAAATTCAACAACAACCTCAACATTGAAAAACAACAACAACCTCAACATTGAAAAACACCAACAAATTCAACAACAACCTCAACATTGAAAAACACCAACAAATTCAACAACAACCTCAACATTGAAAAACACCAACAAATTCAACAACAACCTCAACATTGAAAAACAACAACAACCTCAACATTGAAAAACAACAACAAATTCAACAACAACTTCAACATTGAAAAACACCAACAAATTCAACAACAATCTCGAAATTGAAAAACACCAATAAAATACAACAACAACCTCAACATTGAAAAACAACAACAACCTCAACATTGAAAAAACACCAACAAATTCAACAACAACCTCAACATTGAAAAACAGCAACAACCTCAACATTGAAAAACACCAACAAATTCAACAACAACCTCGACATTGAAAAACACCATCAAATTCAACAACAACCTCAATATTGAAAAACAACAACAACCTCAACATTGAAAAACACCAACAAATTCAACAGAAACTTCAACATTGAAAACACCAACAAATTCAACAACAACCTCAACATTTAAAAACGCCAACAAATTCAACAACAACCTCAACATTGAAAAACACCAACAAATTCAACAAAAAATTCTACATTGAAAAACACCAACAAATTCAACAACAACCTCAACATTTAATAACGGCAACAAATTCAGCAACAACCTCAACATTGAAAAACACCAACAAATTCAACAAAAAATTCAACATTTAAAAACACCAACAAATTCAACAACAACCTCAACTTTGAAAAACAACAACAACCTCATCATGGAAAAACACCAACAAATTCAACAACAACCTCAACATTGAAAAACAACAACATCCTCAAAATTGAAAAACACCAACAAATTCAACAACAACCCCAACATTTAAAAACAACAACAAACTCAGCATTGAAAAACACCAACAAATTCAACAACAACCTCAACATTGAAAAACACCAACAAATTCAACAACAACCTCAACATTGAAAAACACCAAAAAACTCAACAACAACCTCAACATTGAAAAACAACAACAACCTCAACATTGAAAAACACCAACAAATTCAACAACAACCTCAACATTGAAAAACACCAAGAAATTCAACAACAACCTCAACATTGAAAAACAACAACAACCTCAACATTGAAAAACACCAACAAATTCAACAACAACCTCGAAATTGAAAAACACCAACAAATTCAACAACAACCTCAACATTGAAAAACAACAACAACCTCAACATTGAAAAACAACAACAACCTCAACATTGAAAAACAACAACAACCTCAACATTGAAAAACACCAACAAATTCAACAACAACCTCAACATTGAAAAACAACAACAACCTCAACATTGAAAAACACCAACAAATTCAACAACAACCTCAACATTGAAAAACACCAACAAATTCAACAACAACCTCAGCATTGAAAAACAACAACAACCTCAACATTGAAAAACACCAACAAATTCAACAACTACCTCAACATTGAAAAACAACAACAACCTCAACATTGAAAAACACCAACAAATTCAACAACAACTTCAACATTGATAAACACCATCAAATTCAACAACAACCTCGAAATTGAAAAACACCAACAAATTCAGCAGCAACCTCAACATTGAAAAACAACAACAACTTCAACATTGAAAAACACCGACAAATTCAAAAACAACCTCAAAATTGAAAAACAACAACAACCTCAACATTGAAAAACACCAACAAATTCAACAACAACCTCAACATTTAAAAACACCAACAATTTCAACAACAACCTCAACATTGAAAAACAACAACAATCTCAACATTGAAAAACACCAACAAATTCAACAACAACCTCAACATTGAAAAACAGCAACTACCTCAACATTGAAAAACACCAACAAATTCAACAACAACTTCAACATTAAAAAACACCAACAAATTCAACAACAACCTCAACATTGAAAAACAACCACAAACTCAACATTGAAAAACACCAACAAATTCAACAACAACCTCAACATGGAAAACAACAACAACCTCAACATTGAAAAACACCAACAAATTAAACAATAACCTCAACATTGAAAAACAATAACAACCTCAACATTGAAAAACACCAACAAATTCAACAGCAACCTCGAAATTGAAAAACACCAACAAATTCAACAACAACCTCAACATTGAAAAACAACAACAACCTCAACATTGAAAAACACCAACAAATTCAACAACAACCTCAACATTGAAAAACAACAACAACCTCAACATTGAAAAACACCAACAAATTCAACAACAACCTCAACATTGAAAAACACCAACAAATTCAACAACAACCCCAGCATTGAAAAACAACAACAACCTCAACATTGAAAAACACCAACAAATTCAACAACAACCTCAACATTGAAAAACAACAACAACCTCAACATTGAAAAACACCAACAAATTCAACAACAACCTCAACATTGAAAAACAACAACAACCACTGCATTGAAAAACACCAACAAATTCAACAACAACCTCAACATTGAAAAGCAAGAACAAATTCAACAACAACCTCAACATTGAAAAACAACAACAACCTCAACATTGAAAAACACCAACAAATTCAACAACAACCTCAACATTGAAAAACAACAACAACCTCAACATTGAAAAACACCAACAAATTCAACAACAACCTCAACATTGAAAAACAACAACAAACTCAACATTGAAGAACACCAACAAATTCAACAACAACCTCAACATTGAAAAACACCAACAAATTCAACAACAACCTCAACATTGAAAAACAACAACAACCTTAACATTGAAAAACACCAACAAATTCAACAACAACCTCAACATTGAAAAACAACAACAACCTCAACATTGAAAAACACCAACAAATTCAACAACAACCTCAACATTGAAAAACACCAACAAATTCAACAACAACCTCAACATTGAAAAACACCAACAAATTCAACAACAACCTCAACATTGAAAAACAACAACAACCTCAACATTGAAAAACAACAACAAATTCAACAACAACTTCAACATTGAAAAACACCAACAAATTCAACAACAATCTCGAAATTGAAAAACACCAATAAAATACAACAACAACCTCAACATTGAAAAACAACAACAACCTCAACATTGAAAAAACACCAACAAATTCAACAACAACCTCAACATTGAAAAACAGCAACAACCTCAACATTGAAAAACACCAACAAATTCAACAACAACCTCGACATTGAAAAACACCATCAAATTCAACAACAACCTCAATATTGAAAAACAACAACAACCTCAACATTGAAAAACACCAACAAATTCAACAGAAACTTCAACATTGAAAACACCAACAAATTCAACAACAACCTCAACATTTAAAAACGCCAACAAATTCAACAACAACCTCAACATTGAAAAACACCAACAAATTCAACAAAAAATTCTACATTGAAAAACACCAACAAATTCAACAACAACCTCAACATTTAATAACGGCAACAAATTCAGCAACAACCTCAACATTGAAAAACACCAACAAATTCAACAAAAAATTCAACATTTAAAAACACCAACAAATTCAACAACAACCTCAACTTTGAAAAACAACAACAACCTCATCATGGAAAAACACCAACAAATTCAACAACAACCTCAACATTGAAAAACAACAACATCCTCAAAATTGAAAAACACCAACAAATTCAACAACAACCCCAACATTTAAAAACAACAACAAACTCAGCATTGAAAAACACCAACAAATTCAACAACAACCTCAACATTGAAAAACACCAACAAATTCAACAACAACCTCAACATTGAAAAACACCAAAAAACTCAACAACAACCTCAACATTGAAAAACAACAACAACCTCAACATTGAAAAACACCAACAAATTCAACAACAACCTCAACATTGAAAAACACCAAGAAATTCAACAACAACCTCAACATTGAAAAACAACAACAACCTCAACATTGAAAAACACCAACAAATTCAACAACAACCTCAACATTGAAAAACAACAACAAACTAAACATTGAAAAACACCAACAAATTCAACAACAACCTCAACATTGAAAAACAACAACAAACTCAACATTGAAAAACACCAACAAATTCAACAACAACCTCAACATTGAAAAACAACAACAACCTCAACATTGAGAAACACCAACAAATTCAACAATAACTTCAACATTGAAAAACTACAACAACCTCAACATTGAAAAACACCAACAAATTCAACAACAACCTCGAAATTGAAAAACACCAACAAATTCAACAACAACCTCAACATTGAAAAACAACAACATCCTCAAAATTGAAAAACACCAACAAATTCAACAACAACCCCAACATTTAAAAACAACAACAACCTCAGCATTGAAAAACAACAACAAATTCAACAACAACCTCAACATTGAAAAACACCAACAAATTCAACAACAACCTCAACATTGAAAAACACCAAAAAACTCAACAACAACCTCAACATTGAAAAACAACAACAACCTCAACATTGAAAAACACCAACAAATTCAACAACAACCTCAACATTGAAAAACACCAACAACCTCAACATTGAAAAACACCAACAAATTCAACAACAACCTCAACATTGAAAAACAACAACAACCTCAATATTGAAAAACACCAACAAATTCAACAACAACCCCAACATTTAAAAACAACAACAACCTCAGCATTGAAAAACACCAACAAATTCAACAACAACCTCAACATTGAAAAACACCAACAAATTCAACAACAACCTCAACATTGAAAAACACCAAAAAACTCAACAACAACCTCAACATTGAAAAACAACAACAACCTCAACATTGAAAAACAACAACAAATTCAACAACAACCTCAACATTGAAAAACACCAGCAACCTCAACATTGAAAAACACCAACAAATTCAACAACAACCTCAACATTGAAAAACAACAACAACCTCAATATTGAAAAACACCAACAAATTCAACAACAACCTCAACATTGAAAAACAACAACAAACTAAACATTGAAAAACACCAACAAATTCAACAACAACCTCAACATTGAAAAACAACAACAAACTCAACATTGAAAAACACCAACAAATTCAACAACAACCTCAACATTGAAAAACAACAACAGCCTCAACATTGAAAAACACCAACAAATTCAACAATAACTTCAACATTGAAAAACAACAACAACCTCAACATTGAAAAACACCAACAAATTCAACAACAACCTCGAAATTGAAAAACACCAACAAATTCAACAACAACCTCAACATTGAAAAACAACAACAACCTCAACATTGAAAAACACCAACAAATTCAACAATATCTTCAACATTGAAAAACAACAACAACCTCAACATTGAAAAACACCAACAAATTCAACAACAACCTCGAAATTGAAAAACACCAACAAATTCAACAACAACCTCAACATTGAAAAACAACAACAACCTCAACATTGAAAAACACCAACAAATTCAACAACAACCTCAACATTGAAAAACAACAACAACCTCAACATTGAAAAACACCAACAAATTCAACAACAACCTCAACATTGAAAAACACCAACAAATTCAACAACAACCTCAGCATTGAAAAACAACAACAACCTCAACATTGAAAAACACCAACAAATTCAACAACTACCTCAACATTGAAAAACAACAACAACCTCAACATTGAAAAACACCAACAAATTCAACAACAACTTCAACATTGATAAACACCATCAAATTCAACAACAACCTCGAAATTGAAAAACACCAACAAATTCAGCAGCAACCTCAACATTGAAAAACAACAACAACTTCAACATTGAAAAACACCGACAAATTCAAAAACAACCTCAAAATTGAAAAACAACAACAACCTCAACATTGAAAAACACCAACAAATTCAACAACAACCTCAACATTTAAAAACACCAACAATTTCAACAACAACCTCAACATTGAAAAACAACAACAATCTCAACATTGAAAAACACCAACAAATTCAACAACAACCTCAACATTGAAAAACAGCAACTACCTCAACATTGAAAAACGCCAACAAATTCAACAACAACTTCAACATTAAAAAACACCAACAAATTCAACAACAACCTCAACATTGAAAAACAACCACAAACTCAACATTGAAAAACACCAACAAATTCAACAACAACCTCAACATGGAAAACAACAACAACCTCAACATTGAAAAACACCAACAAATTAAACAATAACCTCAACATTGAAAAACAATAACAACCTCAACATTGAAAAACACCAACAAATTCAACAACAACCTCGAAATTGAAAAACACCAACAAATTCAACAACAACCTCAACATTGAAAAACAACAACAACCTCAACATTGAAAAACACCAACAAATTCAACAACAACCTCAACATTGAAAAACACCAACAAATTCAACAACAACCCCAGCATTGAAAAACAACAACAACCTCAACATTGAAAAACACCAACAAATTCAACAACAACCTCAACATTGAAAAACAACAACAACCTCAACATTGAAAAACACCAACAAATTCAACAACAACCTCAACATTGAAAAACAACAACAACCACTGCATTGAAAAACACCAACAAATTCAACAACAACCTCAACATTGAAAAGCAAGAACAAATTCAACAACAACCTCAACATTGAAAAACAACAACAACCTCAACATTGAAAAACACCAACAAATTCAACAACAACCTCAACATTGAAAAACAACAACAACCTCAACATTGAAAAACACCAACAAATTCAACAACAACCTCAACATTGAAAAACAACAACAAACTCAACATTGAAGAACACCAACAAATTCAACAACAACCTCAACATTGAAAAACACCAACAAATTCAACAACAACCTCAACATTGAAAAACAACAACAACCTTAACATTGAAAAACACCAACAAATTCAACAACAACCTCAACATTGAAAAACAACAACAACCTCAACATTGAAAAACACCAACAAATTCAACAACAACCTCAACATTGAAAAACACCAACAAATTCAACAACAACCTCAACATTGAAAAACACCAACAAATTCAACAACAACCTCAACATTGAAAAACAACAACAACCTCAACATTGAAAAACAACAACAAATTCAACAACAACTTCAACATTGAAAAACACCAACAAATTCAACAACAATCTCGAAATTGAAAAACACCAATAAAATACAACAACAACCTCAACATTGAAAAACAACAACAACCTCAACATTGAAAAAACACCAACAAATTCAACAACAACCTCAACATTGAAAAACAGCAACAACCTCAACATTGAAAAACACCAACAAATTCAACAACAACCTCGACATTGAAAAACACCATCAAATTCAACAACAACCTCAATATTGAAAAACAACAACAACCTCAACATTGAAAAACACCAACAAATTCAACAGAAACTTCAACATTGAAAACACCAACAAATTCAACAACAACCTCAACATTTAAAAACGCCAACAAATTCAACAACAACCTCAACATTGAAAAACACCAACAATTTCAACAAAAAATTCTACATTGAAAAACACCAACAAATTCAACAACAACCTCAACATTTAATAACGGCAACAAATTCAGCAACAACCTCAACATTGAAAAACACCAACAAATTCAACAAAAAATTCAACATTGAAAAACACCAACAAATTCAACAACAACCCCGACATTTAAAAACACCAGCAAATTCAACAACAACCTCAACTTTGAAAAACAACAACAACCTCATCATGGAAAAACACCAACAAATTCAACAACAACCTCAACATTGAAAAACAACAACATCCTCAAAATTGAAAAACACCAACAAATTCAACAACAACCCCAACATTTAAAAACAACAACAAACTCAGCATTGAAAAACACCAACAAATTCAACAACAACCTCAACATTGAAAAACACCAACAAATTCAACAACAACCTCAACATTGAAAAACACCAAAAAACTCAACAACAACCTCAACATTGAAAAACAACAACAACCTCAACATTGAAAAACACCAACAAATTCAACAACAACCTCAACATTGAAAAACACCAAGAAATTCAACAACAACCTCAACATTGAAAAACAACAACAACCTCAACATTGAAAAACACCAACAAATTCAACAACAACCTCAACATTGAAAAACAACAACAAACTAAACATTGAAAAACACCAACAAATTCAACAACAACCTCAACATTGAAAAACAACAACAAACTCAACATTGAAAAACACCAACAAATTCAACAAAAACCTCAACATTGAAAAACAACAACAACCTCAACATTGAAAAACACCAACAAATTCAACAATAACTTCAACATTGAAAAACTACAACAACCTCAACATTGAAAAACACCAACAAATTCAACAACAACCTCGAAATTGAAAAACACCAACAAATTCAACAACAACCTCAACATTGAAAAACAACAACATCCTCAAAATTGAAAAACACCAACAAATTCAACAACAACCCCAACATTTAAAAACAACAACAACCTCAGCATTGAAAAACAACAACAAATTCAACAACAACCTCAACATTGAAAAACACCAACAAATTCAACAACAACCTCAACATTGAAAAACACCAAAAAACTCAACAACAACCTCAACATTGAAAAACAACAACAACCTCAACATTGAAAAACACCAACAAATTCAACAACAACCTCAACATTGAAAAACACCAACAACCTCAACATTGAAAAACACCAACAAATTCAACAACAACCTCAACATTGAAAAACAACAACAACCTCAATATTGAAAAACACCAACAAATTCAACAACAACCCCAACATTTAAAAACAACAACAACCTCAGCATTGAAAAACACCAACAAATTCAACAACAACCTCAACATTGAAAAACACCAACAAATTCAACAACAACCTCAACATTGAAAAACACCAAAAAACTCAACAACAACCTCAACATTGAAAAACAACAACAACCTCAACATTGAAAAACACCAACAAATTCAACAACAACCTCAACATTGAAAAACACCAACAACCTCAACATTGAAAAACACCAACAAATTCAACAACAACCTCAACATTGAAAAACAACAACAACCTCAATATTGAAAAACACCAACAAATTCAACAACAACCTCAACATTGAAAAACAACAACAAACTAAACATTGAAAAACACCAACAAATTCAACAACAACCTCAACATTGAAAAACAACAACAAACTCAACATTGAAAAACACCAACAAATTCAACAACAACCTCAACATTGAAAAACAACAACAGCCTCAACATTGAAAAACACCAACAAATTCAACAATAACTTCAACATTGAAAAACAACAACAACCTCAACATTGAAAAACACCAACAAATTCAACAACAACCTCGAAATTGAAAAACACCAACAAATTCAACAACAACCTCAACATTGAAAAACAACAACAAATTCAACAACAACCCCAGCATTGAAAAACAACAACAACCTCAACATTGAAAAACACCAACAAATTCAACAACAACCTCAACATTGAAAAACAACAACAACCTCAACATTGAAAAACACCAACAAATTCAACAACAACCTCAACATTGAAAAACAACAACAACCTCTGCATTGAAAAACACCAACAAATTCAACAACAACCTCAACATTGAAAAGCAAGAACAAATTCAACAACAACCTCAACATTGAAAAACAACAACAACCTGAACATTGAAAAACACCAACAAATTCAACAACAACCTCAACATTGAAAAACAACAACAACCTCAACATTGAAAAACACCAACAAATTCAACAACAACCTCAACATTGAAAAACAACAACAAACTCAACATTGAAGAACACCAACAAATTCAACAACAACCTCAACATTGAAAAACACCAACAAATTCAACAAAAACCTCAACATTGAAAAACAACAACAACCTCAACATTGAAAAACACCAACAAATTCAACAATAACTTCAACATTGAAAAACTACAACAACCTCAACATTGAAAAACACCAACAAATTCAACAACAACCTCGAAATTGAAAAACACCAACAAATTCAACAACAACCTCAACATTGAAAAACAACAACATCCTCAAAATTGAAAAACACCAACAAATTCAACAACAACCCCAACATTTAAAAACAACAACAACCTCAGCATTGAAAAACAACAACAAATTCAACAACAACCTCAACATTGAAAAACACCAACAAATTCAACAACAACCTCAACATTGAAAAACACCAAAAAACTCAACAATAACCTCAACATTGAAAAACAACAACAACCTCAACATTGAAAAACACCAACAAATTCAACAACAACCTCAACATTGAAAAACACCAACAACCTCAACATTGAAAAACACCAACAAATTCAACAACAACCTCAACATTGAAAAACAACAACAACCTCAATATTGAAAAACACCAACAAATTCAACAACAACCCCAACATTTAAAAACAACAACAACCTCAGCATTGAAAAACACCAACAAATTCAACAACAACCTGAACATTGAAAAACACCAACAAATTCAACAACAACCTCAACATTGAAAAACACCAAAAAACTCAACAACAACCTCAACATTGAAAAACAACAACAACCTCAACATTGAAAAACACCAACAAATTCAACAACAACCTCAACATTGAAAAACACCAACAACCTCAACATTGAAAAACACCAACAAATTCAACAACAACCTCAACATTGAAAAACAACAACAACCTCAATATTGAAAAACACCAACAAATTCAACAACAACCTCAACATTGAAAAACAACAACAAACTAAACATTGAAAAACACCAACAAATTCAACAACAACCTCAACATTGAAAAACAACAACAAACTCAACATTGAAAAACACCAACAAATTCAACAACAACCTCAACATTGAAAAACAACAACAGCCTCAACATTGAAAAACACCAACAAATTCAACAATAACTTCAACATTGAAAAACAACAACAACCTCAACATTGAAAAACACCAACAAATTCAACAACAACCTCGAAATTGAAAAACACCAACAAATTCAACAACAACCTCAACATTGAAAAACAACAACAACCTCAACATTGAAAAACACCAACAAATTCAACAACAACCTCAACATTGAAAAACAACAACAACCTCAACATTGAAAAACACCAACAAATTCAACAACAACCTCAACATTGAAAAACACCAACAAATTCAACAACAACCTCAGCATTGAAGAACAACAACAACCTCAACATTGAAAAACACCAACAAATTCAACAACTACCTCAACATTGAAAAACAACAACAACCTCAACATTGAAAAACACCAACAAATTCAACAACAACTTCAACATTGATAAACACCAACAAATTCAACAACAACCTCGAAATTGAAAAACACCAACAAATTCAGCAGCAACCTCAACATTGAAAAACAACAACAACTTCAACATTGAAAAACAACGACAAATTCAAAAACAACCTCAAAATTGAAAAACAACAACAACCTCAACATTGAAAAACACCAACAAATTCAACAACAACCTCAACATTTAAAAACACCAACAATTTCAACAACAACCTCAACATTGAAAAACAACAACAATCTCAACATTGAAAAACACCAACAAATTCAACAACAACCTCAACATTGAAAAACACCAACAAATTAAACAACAACTTCAACATTAAAAAACACCAACAAATTCAACAACAACCTCAACATTGAAAAACAACCACAAACTCAACATTGAAAAACACCAACAAATTCAACAACAACCTCAACATGGAAAACAACAACAACCTCAACATTGAAAAACACCAACAAATTAAACAATAACCTCAACATTGAAAAACAATAACAACCTCAACATTGAAAAACACCAACAAATTCAACAACAACCTCGAAATTGAAAAACACCAACAAATTCAACAACAACCTCAACATTGAAAAACAACAACAACCTCAACATTGAAAAACACCAACAAATTCAACAACAACCTCAACATTGAAAAACAACAACAACCTCAACATTGAAAAACACCAACAAATTCAACAACAACCTCAACATTGAAAAACACCAACAAATTCAACAACAACCCCAGCATTGAAAAACAACAACAACCTCAACATTGAAAAACACCAACAAATTCAACAACAACCTCAACATTGAAAAACAACAACAACCTCAACATTGAAAAACACCAACAAATTCAACAACAACCTCAACATTGAAAAACAACAACAACCTCTGCATTGAAAAACACCAACAAATTCAACAACAACCTCAACATTGAAAAGCAAGAACAAATTCAACAACAACCTCAACATTGAAAAACAACAACAACCTGAACATTGAAAAACACCAACAAATTCAACAACAACCTCAACATTGAAAAACAACAACAACCTCAACATTGAAAAACACCAACAAATTCAACAACAACCTCAACATTGAAAAACAACAACAAACTCAACATTGAAGAACACCAACAAATTCAACAACAACCTCAACATTGAAAAACACCAACAAATTCAACAACAACCTCAACATTGAAAAACAACAACAACCTTAACATTGAAAAACACCAACAAATTCAACAACAATCCCAACATTTAAAAACAACAACAACCTCAGCATTGAAAAACACCAACAAATTCAACAACAACCTCAACATTGAAAAACACCAACAAATTCAACAACAACCTCAACATTGAAAAACACCAAGAAATTCAACAACAACCTCAACATTGAAAAACAACAACAACCTCAACATTGAAAAACACCAACAAATTCAACAACAACCTCAACATTGAAAAACAACAACAAACTAAACATTGAAAAACACCAACAAATTCAACAACAACCTCAACATTGAAAAACAACAACAAACTCAACATTGAAAAACACCAACAAATTCAACAACAACCTCAACATTGAAAAACAACAACAACCTCAACATTGAAAAACACCAACAAATTCAACAATAACCTCAACATTGAAAAACAACAACAACCTCAACATTGAAAAACACCAACAAATTCAACAACAACCTCGAAATTGAAAAATACCAACAAATTCAACAACAACCTCAACATTGAAAAACAACAACAACCTCAACATTGAAAAACACCAACAAATTCAACAACAACCTCAACATTGAAAAACAACAACAACCTCAACATTGAAAAACACCAACAAATTCAACAACAACCTCAACATTGAAAAACACCAACAAATTCAACAACAACCTCAGCATTGAAAAACAACAACAACCTCAACATTGAAAAACACGAACAAATTCAACAACAACCACAACATTGAAAAACAACAACAACCTCAACATTGAAAAACACCAACAAATTCAACAACAACTTCAACATTGATAAACACCAACAAATTCAACAACAACCTCGAAATTGAAAAACACCAACAAATTCAACAACAACCTCAACATTTAAAACAACAACAACCTCAACATTGAAAAACACCAACAAATTCAACAACAACCTCAACATTTAAAAACACCAACAATTTCAACAACAACCTCAACATTGAAAAACAACAACAATCTCAACATTGAAAAACACCAACAAATTCAACAACAACCTCAACATTGAAAAACAGCAACAACCTCAACATTGAAAACCACCAACAAATTCAACAACAACTTCAACATTGAAAAACAACAACAAATTCAACAACAACTTCAACATTGAAAAACAACAACAAATTCAACAACAAACTCAACATTGAAAAACACCAACAAATTCAACAACAACCTCAACATTGAAAAACAACAACAACCTCAACATTGAAAAACACCAACAAATTCAACAATAACTTCAACATTGAAAAACTACAACAACCTCAACATTGAAAAACACCAACAAATTCAACAACAACCTCGAAATTGAAAAACACCAACAAATTCAACAACAACCTCAACATTGAAAAACAACAACATCCTCAAAATTGAAAAACACCAACAAATTCAACAACAACCCCAACATTTAAAAACAACAACAACCTCAGCATTGAAAAACAACAACAAATTCAACAACAACCTCAACATTGAAAAACACCAACAAATTCAACAACAACCTCAACATTGAAAAACACCAAAAAAACTCAACAACAACCTCAACATTGAAAAACAACAACAACCTCAACATTGAAAAACACCAACAAATTCAACAACAACCTCAACATTGAAAAACACCAACAACCTCAACATTGAAAAACACCAACAAATTCAACAACAACCTCAACATTGAAAAACAACAACAACCTCAATATTGAAAAACACCAACAAATTCAACAACAACCCCAACATTTAAAAACAACAACAACCTCAGCATTGAAAAACACCAACAAATTCAACAACAACCTCAACATTGAAAAACACCAACAAATTCAACAACAACCTCAACATTGAAAAACACCAAAAAACTCAACAACAACCTCAACATTGAAAAACAACAACAACCTCAACATTGAAAAACAACAACAAATTCAACAACAACCTCAACATTGAAAAACACCAACAACCTCAACATTGAAAAACACCAACAAATTCAACAACAACCTCAACATTGAAAAACAACAACAACCTCAATATTGAAAAACACCAACAAATTCAACAACAACCTCAACATTGAAAAACAACAACAAACTAAACATTGAAAAACACCAACAAATTCAACAACAACCTCAACATTGAAAAACAACAACAAACTCAACATTGAAAAACACCAACAAATTCAACAACAACCTCAACATTGAAAAACAACAGCAGCCTCAACATTGAAAAACACCAACAAATTCAACAATAACTTCAACATTGAAAAACAACAACAACCTCAACATTGAAAAACACCAACAAATTCAACAACAACCTCGAAATTGAAAAACACCAACAAATTCAACAACAACCTCAACATTGAAAAACAACAACAACCTCAACATTGAAAAACACCAACAAATTCAACAACAACCTCAACATTGAAAAACAACAACAACCTCAACATTGAAAAACACCAACAAATTCAACAACAACCTCAACATTGAAAAACACCAACAAATTCAACAACAACCTCAGCATTGAAAAACAACAACAACCTCAACATTGAAAAACACCAACAAATTCAACAACTACCTCAACATTGAAAAACAACAACAACCTCATCATTGAAAAACACCAACAAATTCAACAACAACCTCAACATTGAAAAACAACAACAACCTCAATATTGAAAAACACCAACAAATTCAACAACAACCTCAACATTGAAAAACAACAACAAACTAAACATTGAAAAACACCAACAAATTCAACAACAACCTCAACATTGAAAAACAACAACAAACTCAACATTGAAAAACACCAACAAATTCAACAACAACCTCAACATTGAAAAACAACAACAGCCTCAACATTGAAAAACACCAACAAATTCAACAATAACTTCAACATTGAAAAACAACAACAACCTCAACATTGAAAAACACCAACAAATTCAACAACAACCTCGAAATTGAAAAACACCAACAAATTCAACAACAACCTCAACATTGAAAAACAACAACAACCTCAACATTGAAAAACACCAACAAATTCAACAACAACCTCAACATTGAAAAACAACAACAACCTCAACATTGAAAAACACCAACAAATTCAACAACAACCTCAACATTGAAAAACACCAACAAATTCAACAACAACCTCAGCATTGAAAAACAACAACAACCTCAACATTGAAAAACACCAACAAATTCAACAACTACCTCAACATTGAAAAACAACAACAACCTCAACATTGAAAAACACCAACAAATTCAACAACAACAACCTCAACATTGAAAAATAACAACAACCTCAACATTGAAAAACACCAACAAATTCAACAACAACCTCAACATTGAACAACACCAACAAATTCAACAACAACCGCAACATTGAAAAACAACAACAACCTAAACATTGAAAAACACCAGAAATTCAACAACAACCTCAACATTGAAAAACAACAACAACCTCAACATTGAAAAACACCAACAAATTCAACAACAACCTCAGCATTGAAAAACAACAACAACCTCAACATTGAAAAACACCAACAAATTCAACAACAACCTCAACATTGAAAAACAACAACAACCTCAACATTGAAAAACACCAACAAATTCAACAACAACTTCAACATTGAAAAACACCAACAAATTCAACAACAACCTCGAAATTGAAAAAAACCAACAAATACAACAACAACCTCAACATTGAAAAACAACAACAACCTCAACATTGAAAAACACCAACAAATTCAACAACAACCTCAACATTGAAAAACAACAACAACCTCAACATTGCAAAACACCAGCAAATTCAACAACAACCTCAACATTTAAAAACACCAACAAATTCAACAACCTCAAAATTGAAAAAACACCAACAAATTCAACAACAACCTCAACATTTAAGAACAACAACAACCTCAACATTGAAAAACACCAACAAATTCAACAACAACCTCAACATTGAAAAACACCAACAAATTCAACAACAACCTCAACATTGAAAAACACCAACAAACTCAACAACAACCTCAACATTGAAAAATAACAACAACCTCAACATTGAAAAACACCAACAAATTCAACAAAAACCTCAACATTGAAAAACAACAACAACCTCAACTTTGAAAAACACCAACAAATTCAACAACAACCTCAGCATTGAAAAACAACAACAACCTCAACATTGAAAAACACCAACAAATTCAACAACAACCTCAACACTGAAAAACAACAACAACCTCAACATTGAAAAACACCAACAAATTCAACAACAACTTCAACATTGAAAAACGCCAACAAATTCAACAACAACCTCGAAATTGAAAAACACCAACAAATACAACAACAACCTCAACATTGAAAAACAACAACCTCAACATTGAAAAACACCAACAAATTCAACAACAGCCTCAACATTGAAAAACAACAACAACCTCAACATTGCAAAACACCAGCAAATTCAACAACAACCTCAACATTTAAAAACACCAACAAATTCAACAACAACCTCAACATTGAAAAACAACAACAATCTCAACATTGAAAAACAGCAACAAATTCAACAACAACCTCAACATTGAAAAAGAACAACAACCTCAACATTGAAAAACACCAACAAATTCAACAACAACCTCGACATTGAAAAACACTCTCAAATTCAAAATCAACCTCAACATTGAACAACACCAACAACCTCAAAATTGAAAAAACACCAGCAAATTCAACAACAACCTCAACATTCAAAAACAACAACAACCTCAACATTGAAAAACACCAACAAATTCAACAACAACCTCAACATTGAAAAACACCAACAAATTCAACAACAACCTAAACATTGAAAAACACCAACAAACTAAACAACAACCTCAACATTGAAAAATAACAACAACCTCAACATTGAAAAACACCAACAAATTCAACAACAACCTCAACTTTGAAAAACACCAACAAATTGAACAACAAACTCAAGATTGAAAAACAACAACAACCTCAACATTGAAAAACACCAACAAATTCAACAACAACCTCAACACTGAAAAACAACAACAACCTCAACATTGAAAAACACCAACAAATTCAACAACAACTTCAACATTGAAAAACGCCAACAAATTCAACAACAACCTCGAAATTGAAAAACACCAACAAATACAACAACAACCTCAACATTGAAAAACAACAACCTCAACATTGAAAAACACCAACAAATACAACAAAAACCTCAACATTGAAAAACAACAACAACCTCAACATTGCACAACACCAGCAAATTCAACAACAACCTCAACATTTAAAAACACCAACAAATTCAACAACAACCTCAACATTGAAAAACAACAACAATCTCAACACTGAAAAACAGCAACAAATTCAACAACAACCTCAACATTGAAAAAGAACAACAACCTCAACATTGAAAAACACCAACAAATTCAACAACAACCTCGACATTGAAAAACACCCTCAAATTCAAAAGCAACCTCAACATTGAACAACACCAACAACCTCAAAATTGAAAAAACACCAACGAATTCAACAACAACCTCAACATTTAAAAACAACAACAACCTCAACATTGAAAAACACCAACAAATTCAACAACAACCTCAACATTTAAAAACACCAACAAATTCAACAACAACCTCAACATTGAAAAACACCAACAAACTAAACAAGAACCTCAACATTGAAAAATAACAACAACCTCAACATTGAAAAACACCAACAAATTCAACAACAACCTCAACATTGAAAAACAACAACAACCTCAACATTGAAAAACACCAACAAATTCAACAACAACCTCAACATTGAAAAACAACAACAAACTAAACATTGAAAAACACCAACAAATTCAACAACAACCTCAACATTGAAAAACAACAACAACCTCAACATTGAAAAACACCAACAAATTCAACAACAACCTCAACATTGAAAAACACGAACAAATTAAACAACAACCTCAACATTGAAAAACACTAACAAATTCAACAACAACCTCGAAATTGAAAAACACCAACAAATTCAACAACAAACTCAACATTGAAAAACACGAACAAATTCAACAACAACCTCAACATTGAAAAACAACAACAACATCAACATCGAAAAACACCAAAAAATTCAACAACAATCTCGACATTGAAAAGCACCAACAAATTCAACAACAACCTCAACATTGAAAAACAACAACAACCTCAACATTGAAAAAGACCAACAAATTCAACAACAACCTCAACATTGAAAAACACCAACAAATTCAACAACAACCTCAGCATTGAAAAACAACAACAACCTCAGCATTGAAAAACACCAACAAATTCAACAACAACCTCAACATTGAAAAACAACAACACCCTCAACATTGAAAAACAACAACAACCTCAACATTGAAAAACACCAACAAATTCAACAACAACCTCAACATTGAAAAACAACAACAACCTCAACATTGCAAAACACCAGCAAATTCATCAACAACCTCAACATTTAAAAACACCAACAAATTCAACAACAAACTCAACATTGAAAAAGAACAACAATCTCAACATTGAAAAACACCAACAAATTCGACAGCAACCTCAACATTGAAAAACAACAACAACCTCAACATTGAAAAACACCAACAAATTCAACAACAACCTCGACATTGAAAAACTCCCTCAAATTCAAAATCAACCTCAACATTGAAAAACACCAACTACCTCAAAATTGAAAAAACACCAACAAATTCAACAACAACCTCAACATTTAAAAACAACAACAACCTCAACATTGAAAAACACCAACAAATTCAACAACAACCTCAACATTGAAAAACACCAACAAATTCAACAACAACCTCAACATTGAAAAACACCAACAAACTCAACAACAACCTCAACATTGAAAAATAACAACAACCTCAACATTGAAAAACACCAACAAATTCAACAAAAACCTCAACATTGAAAAACACCAACAAATTCAACAACAACCTCAACATTGAAAAACACCAACAATTTCAGCAACAACCTCAACATTGAAAAACAACAACAACCTAAACATTGAAAAACACCAACAAATTCAAGAACAACCTCAACATTGAAAAACAACAACAACCTCAACATTGAAAAACACCAACAAATTCAACAACAACCTCAACTTTGAAAAACACCAACAAATTCAACAACAACCTCAGCATTGAAAAACAACAACAACCTCAACATTGAAAAACACCAACAAATTCAACAACAACCTCAACACTGAAAAACAACAACAACGTCAACATTGAAAAACACCAACAAATTCAACAGCAATTTCAACATTGAAAAACGCCAACAAATTCAACAACAACCTCGAAATTGAAAAACACCAACAAATACAACAACAACCTCAACATTGAAAAACAACAACCTCAACATTGAAAAACACCAACAAATTCAACAACAACCTCAACATTGAAAAACACCAACAAATTCAACAACAACCTCAGCATTGAAAAAGAACAACAACCTCAACATTGAAAATCACCAAGAAATTCAACAACAACCTCAACATTGAAAAACAACAACAACCTCAACATTGAAAAACACCAACAAATTCAACAACAACTTCAACATTGAAAAACACCAACAAATTCAAAAACAACCTCGAAATTGAAAAACACCAACAAATACAACAACAACCTCAACATTGAAAAACAACAACAACCTCAACATTGAAAAACACCAACAAATTCAACAACAACCTCAACATTGAAAAACAAAAACAACCTCAACATTGCAAAACACCAGCAAATTCAACAACAACCTCAACATTTAAAAACACCAACAAATTCAACAACAAACTCAACATTGAAAAACAACAACAATCTCAACATTGAAAAACACCAACAAATTCAACAACAACCTCAACATTGAAAAACAACAACAACCTCAACATTGAAAAACACCAACAAATTCAACAACAACCTCGACATTGAAAAACACCCTCAAATTCAAAATCAACCTCAACATTGAAAAACACCAACAACCTCAAAATTGAAAAAACACCAACAAATTCAACAACAACCTCAACATTTAAAAACAACAACAACCTCAACATTGAAAAACACCAACAAATTCAACAACAACCTCAACATTGAAAAACACCAACAAATTCAACAACAACCTCAACATTGAAAAACACCAACAAATTCAACAACAACCTCAACATTGAAAAACAGCAACAACCTCAACATTGAAAAACACCAACAAATTCAACAACAACCTCGACATTGAAAAACACCATCAAATTCAACAACAACCTCAATATTGAAAAACAACAACAACCTCAACATTGAAAAACACCAACAAATTCAACAGAAACTTCAACTTTGAAAACACCAACAAATTCAACAGAACCTCAACATTTAAAAAGGCCAACAAATTCAACAACAACCTCAACATTGAAAAACAACAACCTCAACATTGAAAAACACCAACAAATTCAACAAAAAATTCAACATTGAAAAACACCAACAAATTCAACAACAACCCCGACATTGAAAAACACCAACAAATTCAACAACAACCTCAACTTTGAAAAACAACAACAACCTCATCATGGAAAAACACCAACAAATTCAACAACAACCTCAACATCGAAAAACAACAACATCCTCAAAATTGAAAAACACCAACAAATTCAACAACAACCCCAACATTTAAAAACAACAACAACTTCAGCATTGAAAAACACCAACAAATTCAACAACAACCTCAACATTGAGAAACAACAACAAATTCAACAACAACCTCAACATTGAAAAACACCAAAAAACTCAACAACAACCTCAACATTGAAAAACAACAACAACCTCAACATTGAAAAACACCAACAAGTTCAACAACAACCTCAACATTGAAAAACACCAACAAATTCAACAACAACCTCAACATTGAAAAACACCAACAACCTCAACATTGAAAAACACCAACAAATTCAACAACAACCTCAACATTGAAAAACAACAACAACCTCAACATTGAAAAACACCAAAAAATTCAACAACAGCCTCAACATTGAAAAACAACAACAAACTAAACATTGAAAAACACCAACAAATTCAACAACAACCTCAACATTGAAAAACAACAACAACCTCAACATTGAAAAACACCAACAAATTCAACAACAACCTCAACTTTGAAAACACTAACAAATTCAACAACAACCTCGAAATTGAAAACCACCAACAAATTCAACAACAAACTCAACATTGAAAAACACCAACAAATTCAACAACAACCTCAACATTGAAAAACAACAACAACCTCAACATTGAAAAACACCAACAAATTCAACAACAATCTCAACATTGAAAAGCACCAACAAATTCAACAACAACCTCAACATTGAAAAACAACAACAACCTCAACATTGAAAAACACCAACAAATTCAACAACAACCTCAACATTGAAAAACAACAACAACCTCAACATTGAAAAACACCAACAAATTCAACAACAACCTCAACATTGAAAAACAACAACAAACTCAACATTGAAAAACACCAACAAATTCAACAACAACCTCAACATTGAAAAACAACAACAATCTCAACATTGAAAAACACCAACAAATTCAACAACAACCTCAACATTGAAAAACAACAACAACCTCAACATTGAAAAACACCAACAAATTCAACAACAACCTCGACATTGAAAAACACCCTCAAATTCAAAATCAACCTCAACATTGAAAAACACCAACAACCTCAAAATTGAAAAAACACCAACAAATTCAACAACAACCTCAACATTTAAAAACAACAACAACCTCAACATTGAAAAACACCAACAAATTCAACAACAACCTCAACATTGAAAAACACCAACAAATTCAACAACAACCTCAACATTGAAAAACACCAACAAATTCAACAACAACCTCAACATTGAAAAACAGCAACAACCTCAACATTGAAAAACACCAACAAATTCAACAACAACCTCGACATTGAAAAACACCATCAAATTCAACAACAACCTCAATATTGAAAAACAACAACAACCTCAACATTGAAAAACACCAACAAATTCAACAGAAACTTCAACTTTGAAAACACCAACAAATTCAACAGAACCTCAACATTTAAAAAGGCCAACAAATTCAACAACAACCTCAACATTGAAAAACAACAACCTCAACATTGAAAAACACCAACAAATTCAACAAAAAATTCAACATTGAAAAACACCAACAAATTCAACAACAACCCCGACATTGAAAAACACCAACAAATTCAACAACAACCTCAACTTTGAAAAACAACAACAACCTCATCATGGAAAAACACCAACAAATTCAACAACAACCTCAACATCGAAAAACAACAACATCCTCAAAATTGAAAAACACCAACAAATTCAACAACAACCCCAACATTTAAAAACAACAACAACTTCAGCATTGAAAAACACCAACAAATTCAACAACAACCTCAACATTGAGAAACAACAACAAATTCAACAACAACCTCAACATTGAAAAACACCAAAAAACTCAACAACAACCTCAACATTGAAAAACAACAACAACCTCAACATTGAAAAACACCAACAAGTTCAACAACAACCTCAACATTGAAAAACACCAACAAATTCAACAACAACCTCAACATTGAAAAACACCAACAACCTCAACATTGAAAAACACCAACAAATTCAACAACAACCTCAACATTGAAAAACAACAACAACCTCAACATTGAAAAACACCAAAAAATTCAACAACAGCCTCAACATTGAAAAACAACAACAAACTAAACATTGAAAAACACCAACAAATTCAACAACAACCTCAACATTGAAAAACAACAACAACCTCAACATTGAAAAACACCAACAAATTCAACAACAATCTCAACATTGAAAAGCACCAACAAATTCAACAACAACCTCAACATTGAAAAACAACAACAACCTCAACATTGAAAAACACCAACAAATTCAACAACAACCTCAACATTGAAAAACAACAACAACCTCAACATTGAAAAACACCAACAAATTCAACAACAACCTCAACATTGAAAAACAACAACAAACTCAACATTGAAAAACACCAACAAATTCAACAACAACCTCAACATTGAAAAACAACAACAACCTCAACATTGAAAAACACCAACAAATTCAACAACAACCTCAACATTGAACAACACCAACAAATTCAACAACAACCGCAACATTGAAAAACAACAACAACCTAAACATTGAAAAACACCACAAATTCAACAACAACCTCAACATTGAAAAACAACAACAACCTCAACATTGAAAAACACCAACAAATTCAACAACAACCTCAGCATTGAAAAACAACAACAACCTCAACATTGAAAAACACCAACAAATTCAACAACAACCTCAACATTGAAAAACAACAACAACCTCAACATTGAAAAACACCAAAAAATTCAACAACAACTTCAACATTGAAAAACACCAACAAATTCAACAACAACCTCGAAATTGAAAAAAACCAACAAATACAACAACAACCTCAACATTGAAAAACAACAACAACCTCAACATTGAAAAACACCAACAAATTCAACAACAACCTCAACATTGAAAAACAACAACAACCTCAACATTGCAAAACACCAGCAAATTCAACAACAACCTCAACATTTAAAAACACCAACAAATTCAACAACCTCAAAATTGAAAAAACACCAACAAATTCAACAACAACCTCAACATTTAAAAACAACAACAACCTCAACATTGAAAAACACCAACAAATTCAACAACAACCTCAACATTGAAAAACACCAACAAATTCAACAACAACCTCAACATTGAAAAACACCAACAAACTCAACAACAACCACAACATTGAAAAATAACAACAACCTCAACATTGAAAAACACCAACAAATTCAACAACAACCTCAACATTGAAAAACACCAACAAATTCAACAACAACCTCAACATTGAAAAACACCAACAAACTCAACAACAACCTCAACATTGAAAAATAACAACAACCTCAACATTGAAAAACACCAACAAATTCAACAACAACCTCAACATTGAACAACACCAACAAATTCAACAACAACCGCAACATTGAAAAACAACAACAACCTAAACATTGAAAAACACCAGAAATTCAACAACAACCTCAACATTGAAAAACAACAACAACCTCAACATTGAAAAACACCAACAAATTCAACAACAACCTCAGCATTGAAAAACAACAACAACCTCAACATTGAAAAACACCAACAAATTCAACAACAACCTCAACATTGAAAAACACCAACAAATTCAACAACAACTTCAACATTGAAAAACACCAACAAATTCAACAACAACCTCGAAATTGAAAAAAACCAACAAATACAACAACAACCTCAACATTGAAAAACAACAACAACCTCAACATTGAAAAACACCAACAAATTCAACAACAACCTCAACATTGAAAAACAACAACAACCTCAACATTGCAAAACACCAGCAAATTCAACAACAACCTCAACATTTAAAAACACCAACAAATTCAACAACCTCAAAATTGAAAAAACACCAACAAATTCAACAACAACCTCAACATTTAAGAACAACAACAACCTCAACATTGAAAAACACCAACAAATTCAACAACAACCTCAACATTGAAAAACACCAACAAATTCAACAACAACCTCAACATTGAAAAACACCAACAAACTCAACAACAACCTCAACATTGAAAAATAACAACAACCTCAACATTGAAAAACACCAACAAATTCAACAAAAACCTCAACATTGAAAAACAACAACAACCTCAACTTTGAAAAACACCAACAAATTCAACAACAACCTCAGCATTGAAAAACAACAACAACCTCAACATTGAAAAACACCAACAAATTCAACAACAACCTCAACACTGAAAAACAACAACAACCTCAACATTGAAAAACACCAACAAATTCAACAACAACTTCAACATTGAAAAACGCCAACAAATTCAACAACAACCTCGAAATTGAAAAACACCAACAAATACAACAACAACCTCAACATTGAAAAACAACAACCTCAACATTGAAAAACACCAACAAATTCAACAACAGCCTCAACATTGAAAAACAACAACAACCTCAACATTGCAAAACACCAGCAAATTCAACAACAACCTCAACATTTAAAAACACCAACAAATTCAACAACAACCTCAACATTGAAAAACAACAACAATCTCAACATTGAAAAACAGCAACAAATTCAACAACAACCTCAACATTGAAAAAGAACAACAACCTCAACATTGAAAAACACCAACAAATTCAACAACAACCTCGACATTGAAAAACACTCTCAAATTCAAAATCAACCTCAACATTGAACAACACCAACAACCTCAAAATTGAAAAAACACCAGCAAATTCAACAACAACCTCAACATTCAAAAACAACAACAACCTCAACATTGAAAAACACCAACAAATTCAACAACAACCTCAACATTGAAAAACACCAACAAATTCAACAACAACCTAAACATTGAAAAACACCAACAAACTAAACAACAACCTCAACATTGAAAAATAACAACAACCTCAACATTGAAAAACACCAACAAATTCAACAACAACCTCAACTTTGAAAAACACCAACAAATTGAACAACAAACTCAAGATTGAAAAACAACAACAACCTCAACATTGAAAAACACCAACAAATTCAACAACAACCTCAACACTGAAAAACAACAACAACCTCAACATTGAAAAACACCAACAAATTCAACAACAACTTCAACATTGAAAAACGCCAACAAATTCAACAACAACCTCGAAATTGAAAAACACCAACAAATACAACAACAACCTCAACATTGAAAAACAACAACCTCAACATTGAAAAACACCAACAAATACAACAAAAACCTCAACATTGAAAAACAACAACAACCTCAACATTGCACAACACCAGCAAATTCAACAACAACCTCAACATTTAAAAACACCAACAAATTCAACAACAACCTCAACATTGAAAAACAACAACAATCTCAACACTGAAAAACAGCAACAAATTCAACAACAACCTCAACATTGAAAAAGAACAACAACCTCAACATTGAAAAACACCAACAAATTCAACAACAACCTCGACATTGAAAAACACCCTCAAATTCAAAAGCAACCTCAACATTGAACAACACCAACAACCTCAAAATTGAAAAAACACCAACGAATTCAACAACAACCTCAACATTTAAAAACAACAACAACCTCAACATTGAAAAACACCAACAAATTCAACAACAACCTCAACATTGAAAAACACCAACAAATTCAACAACAACCTCAACATTGAAAAACACCAACAAACTAAACAAGAACCTCAACATTGAAAAATAACAACAACCTCAACATTGAAAAACACCAACAAATTCAACAACAACCTCAACATTGAAAAACAACAACAACCTCAACATTGAAAAACACCAACAAATTCAACAACAACCTCAACATTGAAAAACAACAACAAACTAAACATTGAAAAACACCAACAAATTCAACAACAACCTCAACATTGAAAAACAACAACAACCTCAACATTGAAAAACACCAACAAATTCAACAACAACCTCAACATTGAAAAACACCAACAAATTAAACAACAACCTCAACATTGAAAAACACTAACAAATTCAACAACAACCTCGAAATTGAAAAACACCAACAAATTCAACAACAAACTCAACATTGAAAAACACGAACAAATTCAACAACAACCTCAACATTGAAAAACAACAACAACATCAACATCGAAAAACACCAAAAAATTCAACAACAATCTCGACATTGAAAAGCACCAACAAATTCAACAACAACCTCAACATTGAAAAACAACAACAACCTCAACATTGAAAAAGACCAACAAATTCAACAACAACCTCAACATTGAAAAACACCAACAAATTCAACAACAACCTCAGCATTGAAAAACAACAACAACCTCAGCATTGAAAAACACCAACAAATTCAACAACAACCTCAACATTGAAAAACAACAACACCCTCAACATTGAAAAACAACAACAACCTCAACATTGAAAAACACCAACAAATTCAACAACAACCTCAACATTGAAAAACAACAACAACCTCAACATTGCAAAACACCAGCAAATTCATCAACAACCTCAACATTTAAAAACACCAACAAATTCAACAACAAACTCAACATTGAAAAAGAACAACAATCTCAACATTGAAAAACACCAACAAATTCGACAGCAACCTCAACATTGAAAAACAACAACAACCTCAACATTGAAAAACACCAACAAATTCAACAACAACCTCGACATTGAAAAACTCCCTCAAATTCAAAATCAACCTCAACATTGAAAAACACCAACTACCTCAAAATTGAAAAAACACCAACAAATTCAACAACAACCTCAACATTTAAAAACAACAACAACCTCAACATTGAAAAACACCAACAAATTCAACAACAACCTCAACATTGAAAAACACCAACAAATTCAACAACAACCTCAACATTGAAAAACACCAACAAACTCAACAACAACCTCAACATTGAAAAATAACAACAACCTCAACATTGAAAAACACCAACAAATTCAACAACAACCTCAACATTGAAAAACACCAACAAATTCAACAACAACCTCAACATTGAAAAACACCAACAATTTCAGCAACAACCTCAACATTGAAAAACAACAACAACCTAAACATTGAAAAACACCAACAAATTCAACAACAACCTCAACATTGAAAAACAACAACAACCTCAACATTGAAAAACACCAACAAATTCAACAACAACCTCAACTTTGAAAAACACCAACAAATTCAACAACAACCTCAGCATTGAAAAACAACAACAACCTCAACATTGAAAAACACCAACAAATTCAACAACAACCTCAACACTGAAAAACAACAACAACGTCAACATTGAAAAACACCAACAAATTCAACAGCAATTTCAACATTGAAAAACGCCAACAAATTCAACAACAACCTCGAAATTGAAAAACACCAACAAATACAACAACAACCTCAACATTGAAAAACAACAACCTCAACATTGAAAAACACCAACAAATTCAACAACAGCCTCAACATTGAAAAACAACAACAACCTCAACATTGCAAAACACCAGCAAATTCAACAACAACCTCAACATTTACAAACACCAACAAATTCAACAACAACCTCGACATTGAAAAACACCCTCAAATTCAAAATCAACCTCAACATTGAACAACACCAACAACCTCAAAATTGAAAAAACACCAACAAATTCAACAACAACCTCAACATTTAAAAACAACAACAACCTCAACATTGAAAAACACCAACAAATTCAACAACAACCTCAACATTGAAAAACACCAACAAATTCAACAACAACCTCAACATTGAAAAACACCAACAAACTAAACAACAACCTCAACATTGAAAAATAACAACAACCTCAACATTGAAAAACAACCAACAAATTCAACAACAACCTCAACTTTGAAAAACACCAACAAATTGAACAACAAACTCAAGATTGAAAAACAACAACAACCTCAACATTGAAAAACACCAACAAATTCAAAAACAACCTCAACACTGAAAAACAACAACAACCTCAACATTGAAAAACACCAACAAATTCAACAACAACTTCAACATTGAAAAACGCCAACAAATTCAACAACAACCTCGAAATTGAAAAACACCAACAAATACAACAACAACCTCAACATTGAAAAACAACAACCTCAACATTGAAAAACACCAACAAATTCAACAAAAACCTCAACATTGAAAAACAACAACAACCTCACATTGCAAAACACCAGCAAATTCAACAACAACCTCAACATTTAAAAACACCAACAAATTCAACAACAACCTCAACATTGAAAAACAACAACAATCTCAACATTGAAAAACAGCAACAAATTCAACAACAACCTCAACATTGAAAAAGAACAACAACCTCAACATTGAAAAACACCAACAAATTCAACAACAACCTCGACATTGAAAAGCACCCTCAAATTCAAAATCAACCTCAACATTGAACAACACCAACAACCTCAAAATTGAAAAAACACCAACGAATTCAACAACAACATCAACATTTAAAAACAACAACAACCTCAACATTGAAAAACACCAACAAATTCAACAACAACCTCAACATTGAAAAACACCAACAAATTCAACAACAACCTCAACGTTGAAAAACACCAACAAACTAAACAACAACCTCAACATTGAAAAATAACAACAACCTCAACATTGAAAAACGCCAACAAATTCAACAACAACCTCAACTTTGAAAAACACCAACAAATTCAACAACAAACTTAAGATTGAAAAACACCCACAAATTCAACAACCTCAACATTGAAAAACAACGACAACCTCATCATTGAAAAACACCAACAAATTCAACAACAACCTCAACATTGAAAAACACGAACAAATTCAACAACAACCTCAACTTTGAAAAACACTAACAAATTCAACAACAACCTCGAAATTGAAAAACACCAACAAATTCAAAAACAAACTCAACATTGAAAAACACCAACAAATTCAACAACAACCTCAACATTGAAAAACAACAACAACCTCAACATTGAAAAACACCAACAAATTCAACAACAATCTCAACATTGAAAAGCACCAACAAATTCAACAACAACCTCAACATTGAAAAACAACAACAACCTCAACATTGAAAAACACCAACAGATTCAACAACAACCTCAACATTGAAAAACAACAACAACCTCAACATTGAAAAACACCAACAAATTCAACAACAACCTCAACATTGAAAAACACCAACAAATTCAACAACAACCTCAGCATTGAAAAAGAACAACAACCTCAACATTGAAAAACATCAACAAATTCAACAACAACCTCAACATTGAAAAACAACAACAACCTCAACATTGAAAAACACCAACAAAATCAATAAAAACTTCAACATTGAAAAACACCAACAAATTCAACAACAACCTCGAAATTGAAAAACACCAACAAATTCAACAACAACTTCAACATTGAAAAACACCAACAAATTCAACAACAACCTCGACATTGAAAAACACCATCAAATTCAATAACAACCTCAAGATTGAAAAACACCAACAACCTCAAAATTGAAAAAACACCAACAAATTCAACAACAACCTCAACATTTAAAAACAACAACAACCTCAACATTGAAAAACACCAACAAATTCAACAACAACCTCAACACTAAAAAACACCAACAAATTCAACAACAACCTCAACATTGAAAAACACCAACAAACTCAACAACAACCTCAACATTGAAAAACAAGAACAACCTCAACATTGAAAAACACCAACAAATTCAACAACAACCTCAACATTGAAAAACACCAACAAATTCAACAACAACCTCAACATTGAAAAACAACAACAACCTCAACATTGAAAAACACCAACAAATTCAACAACAACCTCAACATTGAAAAACAACACCAACCTCAACATTGAAAAACACCAACAAATTAAACAACAACATCAACATTGAAAAACAACAACAACCTCAACATTGAAAAACAGCAACAATTTCAACAACAACCTCAACATTGAAAAACACCAACAAATTCAACAACAACCTCAACATTGAAAAACAACAACAATCTCAACATTGAAAAACACCAACAAATTCAACAACAACCTCAACATTGAAAAACAACAACAACCTCAACATTGAAAAACACCAACAAATTCAACAACAACCTCAACATTGAAAAACACCAACAAATTCAACAACGACCTCAGCATTGAAAAACAACAACAACCTCAACATTGAAAAAGAACCAACAAATTCAACAACAACCTCAACATTGAAATTCAACAACAACCTCAACATTGAAAAACAACAACAAACTCAACATTGAAAAACACGAACAAATTCAACAACAACCTCAACATTGAAAAACAACAACAACCTCAACATTGAAAAACACCAACAAATTCAAAAACAACCTCAACATTTAAAAACACCAACAAATTCAACAACAACCTCAACATTGAAAAACAACAACAATCTCAACATTGAAAAACACCAACAAATTCAACAAGAACCTGAACATCGAAAAACAGCAACAACCTCAACATTGAAAAACACCAACAAATTCAACAACAACCTCAACATTGAAAAACAACAACAACCTCAACATTGAAAAACACCAACAAATTCAACAACAACCTCAACATTGAAAAACACCAACAAATTAAACAACAACCTCAACATTGAAAAACACTAACAAATTCAACAACAACCTCGAAATTGAAAAACACCAACAAATTCAACAACAAACTCAACATTGAAAAACACGAACAAATTCAACAACAACCTCAACATTGAAAAACAACAACAACATCAACATTGAAAAACACCAAAAAATTCAACAACAATCTCAACATTGAAAAGCACCAACAAATTCAACAACAACCTCAACATTGAAAAACAACAACAACCTCAACATTGAAAAAGACCAACAAATTCAACAACAACCTCAACATTGAAAAACACCAACAAATTCAACAACAACCTCAGCATTGAAAAACAACAACAACCTCAGCATTGAAAAACACCAACAAATTCAACAACAACCTCAACATTGAAAAACAACAACACCCTCAACATTGAAAAACAACAACAACCTCAACATTGAAAAACACCAACAAATTCAACAACAACCTCAACATTGAAAAACAACAACAACCTCAACATTGCAAAACACCAGCAAATTCATCAACAACCTCAACATTTAAAAACACAACAAATTCAACAACAAACTCAACATTGAAAAACAACAACAATCTCAACATTGAAAAACACCAACAAATTCGACAGCAACCTCAACATTGAAAAACAACAACAACCTCAACATTGAAAAACACCAACAAATTCAACAACAACCTCGACATTGAAAAACTCCCTCAAATTCAAAATCAACCTCAACATTGAAAAACACCAACAACCTCAAAATTGAAAAAACACCAACAAATTCAACAACAACCTCAACATTTAAAAACAACAACAACCTCAACATTGAAAAACACCAACAAATTCAACAACAACCTCAACATTGAAAAACACCAACAAATTCAACAACAACCTCAACATTGAAAAACACCAACAAACTCAACAACAACCTCAACATTGAAAAATAACAACAACCTCAACATTGAAAAACACCAACAAATTCAACAAAAACCTCAACATTGAAAAACACCAACAAATTCAACAACAACCTCAACATTGAAAAACACCAACAATTTCAGCAACAACCTCAACATTGAAAAACAACAACAACCTAAACATTGAAAAACACCAACAAATTCAACAACAACCTCAACATTGAAAAACAACAACAACCTCAACATTGAAAAACACCAACAAATTCAACAACAACCTCAACTTTGAAAAACACCAACAAATTCAACAACAACCTCAGCATTGAAAAACAACAACAACCTCAACATTGAAAAACACCAACAAATTCAACAACAACCTCAACACTGAAAAACAACAACAACCTCAACATTGAAAAACACCAACAAATTCAACAACAATTTCAACATTGAAAAACGCCAACAAATTCAACAACAACCTCGAAATTGAAAAACACCAACAAATACAACAACAACCTCAGCATTGAAAAACAACAACCTCAACATTGAAAAACACCAACAAATTCAACAACAGCCTCAACATTGAAAAACAACAACAACCTCCACATTGCAAAACACCAGCAAATTCAACAACAACCTCAACATTTACAAACACCAACAAATTCAACAACAACCTCAACATTGAAAAACAACAACAATCTCAACATTGAAAAACAGCAACAAATTCAACAACAACCTCAACATCGAAAAAGAACAACAACCTCAACATTGAAAAACACCAACAAATTCAACAACAACCTCGACATTGAAAAACACCCTCAAATTCAAAATCAACCTCAACATTGAACAACACCAACAACCTCAAAATTGAAAAAACACCAACAAATTCAACAACAACCTCAACATTTAAAAACAACAACAACCTCAACATTGAAAAACACCAACAAATTCAACAACAACCTCAACATTGAAAAACACCAACAAATTCAACAACAACCTCAACATTGAAAAACACCAACAAACTAAACAACAACCTCAACATTGAAAAATAACAACAACCTCAACATTGGAAAAACACAAACAAATTCAACAACAACCTCAACTTTGAAAAACACCAACAAATTGAACAACAAACTCAAGATTGAAAAACAACAACAACCTCAACATTGAAAAACACCAACAAATTCAAAAACAACCTCAACACTGAAAAACAACAACAGCCTCAACATTGAAAAACACCAACAAATTCAACAACAACTTCAACATTGAAAAACGCCAACAAATTCAACAACAACCTCGAAATTGAAAAACACCAACAAATACAACAACAACCTCAACATTGAAAAACAACAACCTCAACATTGAAAAACACCAACAAATTCAACAAAAACCTCAACATTGAAAAACAACAACAACCTCAACATTGCAAAACACCAGCAAATTATACAACAAGCTCAACATTTAAAAACACCAACAAATTCAACAACAACCTCAACTTTGAAAAACAACAACAATCTCAACATTGAAAAACAGCAACAAATTCAACAACAACCTCAACATTGAAAAAGAACAACAACCTCAACATTGAAAAACACCAACAAATTCAACAACAACCTCGACATTGAAAAGCACCCTCAAATTCAAAATCAACCTCAACATTGAACAACACCAACAACCTCAAAATTGAAAAAACACCAACGAATTCAACAACAACCTCAACATTTAAAAACAACAACAACCTCAACATTGAAAAACACCAACAAATTCAACAACAACCTCAACATTGAAAAACACCAACAAATTCAACAACAACCTCAACATTGAAAAACACCAACAAACTAAACAACAACCTCAACATTGAAAAATAACAACAACCTCAACATTGAAAAACACCAACAAATTCAACAACAACCTCAACTTTGAAAAACACCAACAAATTCAACAACAAACTTAAGATTGAAAAACACCCACAAATTCAACAACCTCAACATTGAAAAACAACGACAACCTCATCATTGAAAAACACCAACAAATTCAACAACAACCTCAACATTGAAAAACACGAACAAATTCAACAACAACCTCAACTTTGAAAAACACTAACAAATTCAACAACAACCTCGAAATTGAAAAACACCAACAAATTCAAAAACAAACTCAACATTGAAAAACACCAACAAATTCAACAACAACCTCAACATTGAAAAACAACAACAACCTCAACATTGAAAAACACCAACAAATTCAACAACAATCTCAACATTGAAAAGCACCAACAAATTCAACAACAACCTCAACATTGAAAAACAACAACAACCTCAACATTGAAAAACACCAACAGATTCAACAACAACCTCAACATTGAAAAACAACAACAACCTCAACATTGAAAAACACCAACAAATTCAACAACAACCTCAACATTGAAAAACACCAACAAATTCAACAACAACCTCAGCATTGAAAAAGAACAACAACCTCAACATTGAAAAACATCAACAAATTCAACAACAACCTCAACATTGAAAAACAACAACAACCTCAACATTGAAAAACACCAACAAAATCAATAAAAACTTCAACATTGAAAAACACCAACAAATTCAACAACAACCTCGAAATTGAAAAACACCAACAAATTCAACAACAACTTCAACATTGAAAAACACCAACAAATTCAACAACAACCTCGACATTGAAAAACACCATCAAATTCAATAACAACCTCAAGATTGAAAAACACCAACAACCTCAAAATTGAAAAAACACCAACAAATTCAACAACAACCTCAACATTTAAAAACAACAACAACCTCAACATTGAAAAACACCAACAAATTCAACAACAACCTCAACACTAAAAAACACCAACAAATTCAACAACAACCTCAACATTGAAAAACACCAACAAACTCAACAACAACCTCAACATTGAAAAACAAGAACAACCTCAACATTGAAAAACACCAACAAATTCAACAACAACCTCAACATTGAAAAACACCAACAAATTCAACAACAACCTCAACATTGAAAAACAACAACAACCTCAACATTGAAAAACACCAACAAATTCAACAACAACCTCAACATTGAAAAACAACACCAACCTCAACATTGAAAAACACCAACAAATTAAACAACAACATCAACATTGAAAAACAACAACAACCTCAACATTGAAAAACAGCAACAATTTCAACAACAACCTCAACATTGAAAAACACCAACAAATTCAACAACAACCTCAACATTGAAAAACAACAACAATCTCAACATTGAAAAACACCAACAAATTCAACAACAACCTCAACATTGAAAAACAACAACAACCTCAACATTGAAAAACACCAACAAATTCAACAACAACCTCAACATTGAAAAACACCAACAAATTCAACAACGACCTCAGCATTGAAAAACAACAACAACCTCAACATTGAAAAAGAACCAACAAATTCAACAACAACCTCAACATTGAAATTCAACAACAACCTCAACATTGAAAAACAACAACAAACTCAACATTGAAAAACACGAACAAATTCAACAACAACCTCAACATTGAAAAACAACAACAACCTCAACATTGAAAAACACCAACAAATTCAAAAACAACCTCAACATTTAAAAACACCAACAAATTCAACAACAACCTCAACATTGAAAAACAACAACAATCTCAACATTGAAAAACACCAACAAATTCAACAAGAACCTGAACATCGAAAAACAGCAACAACCTCAACATTGAAAAACACCAACAAATTCAACAACAACCTCAACATTGAAAAACAACAACAACCTCAACATTGAAAAACACCAACAAATTCAACAACAACCTCAACATTGAAAAACACCAACAAATTAAACAACAACCTCAACATTGAAAAACACTAACAAATTCAACAACAACCTCGAAATTGAAAAACACCAACAAATTCAACAACAAACTCAACATTGAAAAACACGAACAAATTCAACAACAACCTCAACATTGAAAAACAACAACAACATCAACATTGAAAAACACCAAAAAATTCAACAACAATCTCAACATTGAAAAGCACCAACAAATTCAACAACAACCTCAACATTGAAAAACAACAACAACCTCAACATTGAAAAAGACCAACAAATTCAACAACAACCTCAACATTGAAAAACACCAACAAATTCAACAACAACCTCAGCATTGAAAAACAACAACAACCTCAGCATTGAAAAACACCAACAAATTCAACAACAACCTCAACATTGAAAAACAACAACACCCTCAACATTGAAAAACAACAACAACCTCAACATTGAAAAACACCAACAAATTCAACAACAACCTCAACATTGAAAAACAACAACAACCTCAACATTGCAAAACACCAGCAAATTCATCAACAACCTCAACATTTAAAAACACAACAAATTCAACAACAAACTCAACATTGAAAAACAACAACAATCTCAACATTGAAAAACACCAACAAATTCGACAGCAACCTCAACATTGAAAAACAACAACAACCTCAACATTGAAAAACACCAACAAATTCAACAACAACCTCGACATTGAAAAACTCCCTCAAATTCAAAATCAACCTCAACATTGAAAAACACCAACAACCTCAAAATTGAAAAAACACCAACAAATTCAACAACAACCTCAACATTTAAAAACAACAACAACCTCAACATTGAAAAACACCAACAAATTCAACAACAACCTCAACATTGAAAAACACCAACAAATTCAACAACAACCTCAACATTGAAAAACACCAACAAACTCAACAACAACCTCAACATTGAAAAATAACAACAACCTCAACATTGAAAAACACCAACAAATTCAACAAAAACCTCAACATTGAAAAACACCAACAAATTCAACAACAACCTCAACATTGAAAAACACCAACAATTTCAGCAACAACCTCAACATTGAAAAACAACAACAACCTAAACATTGAAAAACACCAACAAATTCAACAACAACCTCAACATTGAAAAACAACAACAACCTCAACATTGAAAAACACCAACAAATTCAACAACAACCTCAACTTTGAAAAACACCAACAAATTCAACAACAACCTCAGCATTGAAAAACAACAACAACCTCAACATTGAAAAACACCAACAAATTCAACAACAACCTCAACACTGAAAAACAACAACAACCTCAACATTGAAAAACACCAACAAATTCAACAACAATTTCAACATTGAAAAACGCCAACAAATTCAACAACAACCTCGAAATTGAAAAACACCAACAAATACAACAACAACCTCAGCATTGAAAAACAACAACCTCAACATTGAAAAACACCAACAAATTCAACAACAGCCTCAACATTGAAAAACAACAACAACCTCCACATTGCAAAACACCAGCAAATTCAACAACAACCTCAACATTTACAAACACCAACAAATTCAACAACAACCTCAACATTGAAAAACAACAACAATCTCAACATTGAAAAACAGCAACAAATTCAACAACAACCTCAACATCGAAAAAGAACAACAACCTCAACATTGAAAAACACCAACAAATTCAACAACAACCTCGACATTGAAAAACACCCTCAAATTCAAAATCAACCTCAACATTGAACAACACCAACAACCTCAAAATTGAAAAAACACCAACAAATTCAACAACAACCTCAACATTTAAAAACAACAACAACCTCAACATTGAAAAACACCAACAAATTCAACAACAACCTCAACATTGAAAAACACCAACAAATTCAACAACAACCTCAACATTGAAAAACACCAACAAACTAAACAACAACCTCAACATTGAAAAATAACAACAACCTCAACATTGGAAAAACACAAACAAATTCAACAACAACCTCAACTTTGAAAAACACCAACAAATTGAACAACAAACTCAAGATTGAAAAACAACAACAACCTCAACATTGAAAAACACCAACAAATTCAAAAACAACCTCAACACTGAAAAACAACAACAGCCTCAACATTGAAAAACACCAACAAATTCAACAACAACTTCAACATTGAAAAACGCCAACAAATTCAACAACAACCTCGAAATTGAAAAACACCAACAAATACAACAACAACCTCAACATTGAAAAACAACAACCTCAACATTGAAAAACACCAACAAATTCAACAAAAACCTCAACATTGAAAAACAACAACAACCTCAACATTGCAAAACACCAGCAAATTATACAACAAGCTCAACATTTAAAAACACCAACAAATTCAACAACAACCTCAACTTTGAAAAACAACAACAATCTCAACATTGAAAAACAGCAACAAATTCAACAACAACCTCAACATTGAAAAAGAACAACAACCTCAACATTGAAAAACACCAACAAATTCAACAACAACCTCGACATTGAAAAGCACCCTCAAATTCAAAATCAACCTCAACATTGAACAACACCAACAACCTCAAAATTGAAAAAACACCAACGAATTCAACAACAACCTCAACATTTAAAAACAACAACAACCTCAACATTGAAAAACACCAACAAATTCAACAACAACCTCAACATTGAAAAACACCAACAAATTCAACAACAACCTCAACATTGAAAAACACCAACAAACTAAACAACAACCTCAACATTGAAAAATAACAACAACCTCAACATTGAAAAACACCAACAAATTCAACAACAACCTCAACTTTGAAAAACACCAACAAATTCAACAACAAACTCAAGATTGAAAAACACCCACAAATTCAACAACCTCAACATTGAAAAACAACGACAACCTCATCATTGAAAAACACCAACAAATTCAACAACAACCTCAACATTGAAAAACACCAACAAATTCAACAACAACCTCAACTTTGAAAAACACTAACAAATTCAACAACAACCTCGAAATTGAAAAACACCAACAAATTCAACAACAAACTCAACATTGAAAAACACCAACAAATTCAACAACAACCTCAACATTGAAAAACAACAACAACCTCAACATTGAAAAACACCAACAAATTCAACAACAATCTCAACATTGAAAAGCACCAACAAATTCAACAACAACCTCAACATTGAAAAACAACAACAACCTCAACATTGAAAAACACCAACAGATTCAACAACAACCTCAACATTGAAAAACAACAACAACCTCAACATTGAAAAACACCAACAAATTCAACAACAACCTCAACATTGAAAAACACCAACAAATTCAACAACAACCTCAGCATTGAAAAAGAACAACAACCTCAACATTGAAAAACATCAACAAATTCAACAACAACCTCAACATTGAAAAACAACAACAACCTCAACATTGAAAAACACCAACAAAATCAATAAAAACTTCAACATTGAAAAACACCAACAAATTCAACAACAACCTCGAAATTGAAAAACACCAACAAATTCAACAACAACTTCAACATTGAAAAACACCAACAAATTCAACAACAACCTCGACATTGAAAAACACCATCAAATTCAATAACAACCTCAAGATTGAAAAACACCAACAACCTCAAAATTGAAAAAACACCAACAAATTCAACAACAACCTCAACATTTAAAAACAACAACAACCTCAACACTGAAAAACACCAACAAATTCAACAACAACCTCAACACTAAAAAACACCAACAAATTCAACAACAACCTCAACATTGAAAAACACCAACAAACTCAACAACAACCTCAACATTGAAAAACAAGAACAACCTCAACATTGAAAAACACCAACAAATTCAACAACAACCTCAACATTGAAAAACACCAACAAATTCAACAACAACCTCAACATTGAAAAACAACAACAACCTCAACATTGAAAAACACCAACAAATTCAACAACAACCTCAACATTGAAAAACAACACCAACCTCAACATTGAAAAACACCAACAAATTAAACAACAACCTCAACATTGAAAAACAACAACAACCTCAACATTGAAAAACAGCAACAATTTCAACAACAACCTCAACATTGAAAAACACCAACAAATTCAACAACAACCTCAACATTGAAAAACAACAACAATCTCAACATTGAAAAACACCAACAAATTCAACAACAACCTCAACATTGAAAAACAACAACAACCTCAACATTGAAAAACACCAACAAATTCAACAACAACCTCAACATTGAAAAACACCAACAAATTCAACAACGACCTCAGCATTGAAAAACAACAACAACCTCAACATTGAAAAACACCAACAAATTCAACAACAACCTCAACATTGAAATTCAACAACAACCTCAACATTGAAAAACAACAACAAACTCAACATTGAAAAACACCAACAAATTCAACAACAACCTCAACATTGAAAAACAACAACAACCTCAACATTGAAAAACACCAACAAATTCAACAACAACCTCAACATTGAAAAACAACAACAATCTCAACATTGAAAAACACCAACAAATTCAACAAGAACCTGAACATTGAAAAACAGCAACAACCTCAACATTGAAAAACACCAACAAATTCAACAACAACCTCAACATTGAAAAACAACAACAACCTCAACATTGAAAAACACCAACAAATTCAACAACAACCTCAACATTGAAAAACACCAACAAATTAAACAACAACCTCAACATTGAAAAACACTAACAAATTCAACAACAACCTCGAAATTGCAAAACACCAACAAATTCAACAACAAACTCAACATTGAAAAACACGAACAAATTCAACAACAACCTCAACATTGAAAAACAACAACAACATCAACATTGAAAAACACCAAAAAATTCAACAACAATCTCAACATTGAAAAGCACCAACAAATTCAACAACAACCTCAACATTGAAAAACAACAACAACCTCAACATTGAAAAAGACCAACAAATTCAACAACAACCTCAACATTGAAAAACACCAACAAATTCAACAACAACCTCAGCATTGAAAAACAACAACAACCTCAGCATTGAAAAACACCAACAAATTCAACAACAACCTCAACATTGAAAAACAACAACACCCTCAACATTGAAAAACAACAACAACCTCAACATTGAAAAACACCAACAAATTCAACAACAACCTCAACATTGAAAAACAACAACAACCTCAACATTGCAAAACACCAGCAAATTCATCAACAACCTCAACATTTAAAAACACAACAAATTCAACAACAAACTCAACATTGAAAAACAACAACAATCTCAACATTGAAAAACACCAACAAATTCGACAGCAACCTCAACATTGAAAAACAACAACAACCTCAACATTGAAAAACACCAACAAATTCAACAACAACCTCGACATTGAAAAACTCCCTCAAATTCAAAATCAACCTCAACATTGAAAAACACCAACAACCTCAAAATTGAAAAAACACCAACAAATTCAACAACAACCTCAACATTTAAAAACAACAACAACCTCAACATTGAAAAACACCAACAAATTCAACAACAACCTCAACATTGAAAAACACCAACAAATTCAACAACAACCTCAACATTGAAAAACACCAACAAACTCAACAACAACCTCAACATTGAAAAATAACAACAACCTCAACATTGAAAAACACCAACAAATTCAACAAAAACCTCAACATTGAAAAACACCAACAAATTCAACAACAACCTCAACATTGAAAAACACCAACAATTTCAGCAACAACCTCAACATTGAAAAACAACAACAACCTAAACATTGAAAAACACCAACAAATTCAACAACAACCTCAACATTGAAAAACAACAACAACCTCAACATTGAAAAACACCAACAAATTCAACAACAACCTCAACTTTGAAAAACACCAACAAATTCAACAACAACCTCAGCATTGAAAAACAACAACAACCTCAACATTGAAAAACACCAACAAATTCAACAACAACCTCAACACTGAAAAACAACAACAACCTCAACATTGAAAAACACCAACAAATTCAACAACAATTTCAACATTGAAAAACGCCAACAAATTCAACAACAACCTCGAAATTGAAAAACACCAACAAATACAACAACAACCTCAGCATTGAAAAACAACAACCTCAACATTGAAAAACACCAACAAATTCAACAACAGCCTCAACATTGAAAAACAACAACAACCTCCACATTGCAAAACACCAGCAAATTCAACAACAACCTCAACATTTACAAACACCAACAAATTCAACAACAACCTCAACATTGAAAAACAACAACAATCTCAACATTGAAAAACAGCAACAAATTCAACAACAACCTCAACATCGAAAAAGAACAACAACCTCAACATTGAAAAACACCAACAAATTCAACAACAACCTCGACATTGAAAAACACCCTCAAATTCAAAATCAACCTCAACATTGAACAACACCAACAACCTCAAAATTGAAAAAACACCAACAAATTCAACAACAACCTCAACATTTAAAAACAACAACAACCTCAACATTGAAAAACACCAACAAATTCAACAACAACCTCAACATTGAAAAACACCAACAAATTCAACAACAACCTCAACATTGAAAAACACCAACAAACTAAACAACAACCTCAACATTGAAAAATAACAACAACCTCAACATTGGAAAAACACAAACAAATTCAACAACAACCTCAACTTTGAAAAACACCAACAAATTGAACAACAAACTCAAGATTGAAAAACAACAACAACCTCAACATTGAAAAACACCAACAAATTCAAAAACAACCTCAACACTGAAAAACAACAACAACCTCAACATTGAAAAACACCAACAAATTCAACAACAACTTCAACATTGAAAAACGCCAACAAATTCAACAACAACCTCGAAATTGAAAAACACCAACAAATACAACAACAACCTCAACATTGAAAAACAACAACCTCAACATTGAAAAACACCAACAAATTCAACAAAAACCTCAACATTGAAAAACAACAACAACCTCAACATTGCAAAACACCAGCAAATTATACAACAAGCTCAACATTTAAAAACACCAACAAATTCAACAACAACCTCAACTTTGAAAAACAACAACAATCTCAACATTGAAAAACAGCAACAAATTCAACAACAACCTCAACATTGAAAAAGAACAACAACCTCAACATTGAAAAACACCAACAAATTCAACAACAACCTCGACATTGAAAAGCACCCTCAAATTCAAAATCAACCTCAACATTGAACAACACCAACAACCTCAAAATTGAAAAAACACCAACGAATTCAACAACAACCTCAACATTTAAAAACAACAACAACCTCAACATTGAAAAACACCAACAAATTCAACAACAACCTCAACATTGAAAAACACCAACAAATTCAACAACAACCTCAACATTGAAAAACACCAACAAACTAAACAACAACCTCAACATTGAAAAATAACAACAACCTCAACATTGAAAAACACCAACAAATTCAACAACAACCTCAACTTTGAAAAACACCAACAAATTCAACAACAAACTCAAGATTGAAAAACACCCACAAATTCAACAACCTCAACATTGAAAAACAACGACAACCTCATCATTGAAAAACACCAACAAATTCAACAACAACCTCAACATTGAAAAACACCAACAAATTCAACAACAACCTCAACTTTGAAAAACACTAACAAATTCAACAACAACCTCGAAATTGAAAAACACCAACAAATTCAACAACAAACTCAACATTGAAAAACACCAACAAATTCAACAACAACCTCAACATTGAAAAACAACAACAACCTCAACATTGAAAAACACCAACAAATTCAACAACAATCTCAACATTGAAAAGCACCAACAAATTCAACAACAACCTCAACATTGAAAAACAACAACAACCTCAACATTGAAAAACACCAACAGATTCAACAACAACCTCAACATTGAAAAACAACAACAACCTCAACATTGAAAAACACCAACAAATTCAACAACAACCTCAACATTGAAAAACACCAACAAATTCAACAACAACCTCAGCATTGAAAAAGAACAACAACCTCAACATTGAAAAACATCAACAAATTCAACAACAACCTCAACATTGAAAAACAACAACAACCTCAACATTGAAAAACACCAACAAAATCAATAAAAACTTCAACATTGAAAAACACCAACAAATTCAACAACAACCTCGAAATTGAAAAACACCAACAAATTCAACAACAACTTCAACATTGAAAAACACCAACAAATTCAACAACAACCTCGACATTGAAAAACACCATCAAATTCAATAACAACCTCAAGATTGAAAAACACCAACAACCTCAAAATTGAAAAAACACCAACAAATTCAACAACAACCTCAACATTTAAAAACAACAACAACCTCAACACTGAAAAACACCAACAAATTCAACAACAACCTCAACACTAAAAAACACCAACAAATTCAACAACAACCTCAACATTGAAAAACACCAACAAACTCAACAACAACCTCAACATTGAAAAACAAGAACAACCTCAACATTGAAAAACACCAACAAATTCAACAACAACCTCAACATTGAAAAACACCAACAAATTCAACAACAACCTCAACATTGAAAAACAACAACAACCTCAACATTGAAAAACACCAACAAATTCAACAACAACCTCAACATTGAAAAACAACACCAACCTCAACATTGAAAAACACCAACAAATTAAACAACAACCTCAACATTGAAAAACAACAACAACCTCAACATTGAAAAACAGCAACAATTTCAACAACAACCTCAACATTGAAAAACACCAACAAATTCAACAACAACCTCAACATTGAAAAACAACAACAATCTCAACATTGAAAAACACCAACAAATTCAACAACAACCTCAACATTGAAAAACAACAACAACCTCAACATTGAAAAACACCAACAAATTCAACAACAACCTCAACATTGAAAAACACCAACAAATTCAACAACGACCTCAGCATTGAAAAACAACAACAACCTCAACATTGAAAAACACCAACAAATTCAACAACAACCTCAACATTGAAATTCAACAACAACCTCAACATTGAAAAACAACAACAAACTCAACATTGAAAAACACCAACAAATTCAACAACAACCTCAACATTGAAAAACAACAACAACCTCAACATTGAAAAACACCAACAAATTCAAAAACAACCTCAACATTTAAAAACACCAGCAAATTCAACAACAACCTCAACATTGAAAAACAACAACAATCTCAACATTGAAAAACACCAACAAATTCAACAAGAACCTGAACATTGAAAAACAGCAACAACCTCAACATTGAAAAACACCAACAAATTCAACAACAACCTCAACATTGAAAAACACCAACAAATTCAACAACAACCTCAACATTGAAAAACACCAACAAATTCAACAACAAACTCTTCATTGAAAAACACCAACAAATTCAACAACAACCTCAACATTGAAAAACAACAACAACCTCAACATTGAAAAACACCAACAAAGTCAACAACAACCTCATCATTGAAAAGCACCAACAAATTCAACAACAACCTCAACATTGAATAACAACAACAACCTCAACATTGAAAAACACCAACAAATTCAACAACAACCTCAGCATTGAAAAACAACAACAACCTCAACATTGAAAAACACCAACAAATTCAACAACAACCTCAACATTGAAAAACAACAACAAACTCAACATTGAAAAACACCAACAATTTCAACAACAACCTCATCATTGAAAAACAACAATAACCTCAACATTGAAGAACACCAACAAATTCAACAACAACCTCAACATTGAAAAACACCAACAAATTCAACAACAACCTCAACATTGAAAAACAACAACAACCTCAACATTGAAAAACACCAACAAATTCAACAACAACCTCAACATTGAAAAACACCAACAAATTCAACAACAACCTCAGCATTGAAAAACAACAACAACCTCAACATTGAAAAACACCAACAAATTCAACAACAACCTCAACAATGAAAAACAACAACAACCTCAACATTTTGAAACACCAACAAATTCAACAACAACTTCAACATTGAAAAACACCAACAAATTCAACAACAACCTCGAAATTGAAAAACACCAACAAATACAACAACAACCTCAACATTGAAAAACAACAACAACCTCAACATTGAAAAACACCAAGAAATTCAACAACAACCTCAACATTGAAAAACAACAACAACCTCAACATTGCAAAACACCAGCAAATTCAACAACAACCTCAACATTTAAAAACACCAACAAATTCAACAACCTCAACATTGAAAAACAACAACAATCTCAACATTGAAAAACACCAACAAATTCAACAACAACCTCAACATTGAAAAACAACAACAACCTCAACATTGAAAAACGCCAACAAATTCAACAACAACCTCGGCATTGAAAAACACCCTCAAATTCAAAATCAACCTCAACATTGAACAAGACCAACAACCTCAAAATTGAAAAAACACCAACAAATTCAACAACAACCTCAACATTGAAAAACACCAACAAATTCAACAACAACCTCAACATTGAAGAACACCAACAACCTCAACATTGAAAAATACCAACAAATTCAACAACAACCTCAACATTGAAAAACAACAAGAACCTCAACATTGAAAAACACCAACAAATTCAACAACAACCTCAACATTGAAAAACAACAACAACCTCAACATTGAACAACACCAACAAATTCAACAACAACCTCAACATTGAAATACACCAACAAATTCAACAACAACCTCAACATTGAAAAACACTAACAAATTCAACAACAAACTCGAAATTGAAAAACACCAACAAATTCAACAAAAAACTCAACATTGAAAAACACCAACAAATTCAACAACAACCTCAACATTGAAGAACAACAACAACCTCAACATTGAAAAACACCAACAAATTCAACAACAATCTCAACATTGAAAAGCACCAACAAATTCAACAACAACCTCAACATTGAAAAACAACAACAACCTCAACATTGAAAAACACCAACAAATTCAACAACAACCTCAACATTGAAAAACAACAACAACCTCAACATTGAAAAACAACAACAAATTCAACAACAACCTCATCATTGAAAAACAACAACAAACTCAACATTGAAAAACACCAACAAATTCAACAACAACCGCAACATTGAAAAACAACAACAACCTCAACATTGAAAAACACCAACAAATTCAACAACAACCTCAACATTGAAAAACACCAACAAATTCAACAACAACCTCAACATTGAAAAACAACAACAACCTAAACATTGAAAAACACCAACAAATTCAACAACAACCTCAACATTGAAAAACAACAACAACCTCAACATTGAAAAACACCAACAAATTCAACAACAACCTCAACGTTGAAAAACACCAACAAATTCAACAACAACCTCAGCATTGAAAAAGAACAACAACCTCAACATTGAAAAACATCAACAAATTCAACAACAACCTCAACATTGAAAAACAACAACAACCTCAACATTGAAAAACACCAACAAAATCAATAAAAACTTCAACATTGAAAAACACCAACAAATTCAACAACAACCTCGAAATTGAAAAACACCAACAAATTCAACAACAACTTCAACATTGAAAAACACCAACAAATTCAACAACAACCTCGACATTGAAAAACACCATCAAATTCAATAACAACCTCAAGATTGAAAAACACCAACAACCTCAAAATTGAAAAAACACCAACAAATTCAACAACAACCTCAACATTTAAAAACAACAACAACCTCAACATTGAAAAACACCAACAAATTCAACAACAACCTCAACACTAAAAAACACCAACAAATTCAACAACAACCTCAACATTGAAAAACACCAACAAACTCAACAACAACCTCAACATTGAAAAACAAGAACAACCTCAACATTGAAAAACACCAACAAATTCAACAACAACCTCAACATTGAAAAACACCAACAAATTCAACAACAACCTCAACATTGAAAAACAACAACAACCTCAACATTGAAAAACACCAACAAATTCAACAACAACCTCAACATTGAAAAACAACACCAACCTCAACATTGAAAAACACCAACAAATTAAACAACAACCTCAACATTGAAAAACAACAACAACCTCAACATTGAAAAACAGCAACAATTTCAACAACAACCTCAACATTGAAAAACACCAACAAATTCAACAACAACCTCAACATTGAAAAACAACAACAATCTCAACATTGAAAAACACCAACAAATTCAACAACAACCTCAACATTGAAAAACAACAACAACCTCAACATTGAAAAACACCAACAAATTCAACAACAACCTCAACATTGAAAAACACCAACAAATTCAACAACGACCTCAGCATTGAAAAACAACAACAACCTCAACATTGAAAAACACCAACAAATTCAACAACAACCTCAACATTGAAATTCAACAACAACCTCAACATTGAAAAACAACAACAAACTCAACATTGAAAAACACCAACAAATTCAACAACAACCTCAACATTGAAAAACAACAACAACCTCAACATTGAAAAACACCAACAAATTCAAAAACAACCTCAACATTTAAAAACACCAACAAATTCAACAACAACCTCAACATTGAAAAACAACAACAATCTCAACATTGAAAAACACCAACAAATTCAACAAGAACCTGAACATTGAAAAACAGCAACAACCTCAACATTGAAAAACACCAACAAATTCAACAACAACCTCAACATTGAAAAACACCAACAAATTCAACAACAACCTCAGCATTGAAAAACACCAACAAATTCAACAACAAACTCTTCATTGAAAAACACCAACAAATTCAACAACAACCTCAACATTGAAAAACAACAACAACCTCAACATTGAAAAACACCAACAAAGTCAACAACAACCTCATCATTGAAAAGCACCAACAAATTCAACAACAACCTCAACATTGAAAAACAACAACAACCTCAACATTGAAAAACACCAACAAATTCAACAACAACCTCAGCATTGAAAAACAACAACAACCTCAACATTGAAAAACACCAACAAATTCAACAACAACCTCAACATTGAAAAACAACAACAAACTCAACATTGAAAAACACCAACAATTTCAACAACAACCTCATCATTGAAAAACAACAATAACCTCAACATTGAAGAACACCAACAAATTCAACAACAACCTCAACATTGAAAAACACCAACAAATTCAACAACAACCTCAACATTGAAAAACAACAACAACCTCAACATTGAAAAACACCAACAAATTCAACAACAACCTCAACATTGAAAAACACCAACAAATTCAACAACAACCTCAGCATTGAAAAACAACAACAACCTCAACATTGAAAAACACCAACAAATTCAACAACAACCTCAACATTGAAAAACAACAACAACCTCAACATTTTGAAACACCAACAAATTCAACAACAACTTCAACATTGAAAAACACCAACAAATTCAACAACAACCTCGAAATTGAAAAACACCAACAAATACAACAACAACCTCAACATTGAAAAACAACAACAACCTCAACATTGAAAAACACCAACAAATTCAACAACAACCTCAACATTGAAAAACAACAACAACCTCAACATTGCAAAACACCAGCAAATTCAACAACAACCTCAACATTTAAAAACACCAACAAATTCAACAACCTCAACATTGAAAAACAACAACAATCTCAACATTGAAAAACACCAACAAATTCAACAACAACCTCAACATTGAAAAACAACAACAACCTCAACATTGAAAAACGCCAACAAATTCAACAACAACCTCGACATTGAAAAACACCCTCAAATTCAAAATCAACCTCAACATTGAACAACACCAACAACCTCAAAATTGAAAAAACACCAAGAAATTCAACAACAACCTCAACATTGAAAAACACCAACAAATTCAACAACAACCTCAACATTGAAAAACACCAACAACCTCAACATTGAAAAATACCAACAAATTCAACAACAACCTCAACATTGAAAAACAACAAGAACCTCAACATTGAAAAACACCAACAAATTCAACAACAACCTCAACATTGAAAAACAACAACAACCTCAACATTGAACAACACCAACAAATTCAACAACAACCTCAACATTGAAATACACCAACAAATTCAACAACAACCTCAACATTGAAAAACACTAACAAATTCAACAACAAACTCGAAATTGAAAAACACCAACAAATTCAACAACAAACTCAACATTGAAAAACACCAACAAATTCAACAACAACCTCAACATTGAAGAACAACAACAACCTCAACATTGAAAAACACGAACAAATTCAACAACAATCTCAACATTGAAAAGCACCAACAAATTCAACAACAACCTCAACATTGAAAAACAACAACAACCTCAACATTGAAAAACACCAACAAATTCAACAACAACCTCAACATTGAAAAACAACAACAACCTCAACATTGAAAAACAACAACAAATTCAACAACAACCTCATCATTGAAAAACAACAACAAACTCAACATTGAAAAACACCAACAAATTCAACAACAACCGCAACATTGAAAAACAACAACAACCTCAACATTGAAAAACACCAACAAATTCAACAACAACCTCAACATTGAAAAACACCAACAAATTCAACAACAACCTCAACATTGAAAAACAACAACAACCTAAACATTGAAAAACACCAACAAATTCAACAACAACCTCAACATTGAAAAACAACAACAACCTCAACATTGAAAAACAACAACAAATTCAACAACAACCTCAACATTGAAAACCACCAACAAATTCAACAACAACCTCAGCATTGAAAAACAACAACAACCTCAACATTGAAAAACACCAACAAATTCAACAACACCCTCAACATTGAAAAACAACAACAACCTCAACATTGAAAAACACCAACAAATTCAACAACAACTTCAACATTGAAAAATACCAACAAATTCAACAACAACCTCGAAATTGAAAAACACCAACAAATGCAACAACAACCTCAACATTGAAAAACAACAACAACCTCAACATTGAAAAACACCAACAAATTCAACAACAACCTCAACATTGAAAAACAACAACAACCTCAACATTGCAAAACACCAGCAAATTCAACAACAACCTCAACATTTAAAAATACCAACAAATTCAACAACAAACTCAACATTGAAAAACAACAACAATCTCAGCATTGAAAAACACCAACAAATTCAACAACATCCTCGACATTGAAAAACACCCTCAAATTCAAAATCAACCTCAACATTGAAAAACACCAACAACGTCAAAATTGAAAAAACACCAACAAACTCAACAACAACCTCAACATTTAAAAACAACAACAACCTCAACATTGAAAAACACCAACAAATTCAACAACAACCTCAACATTGAAAAACACCAACAAATTCAACAACAACCTCAACATTGAAAAACACCAACAAATTCAACAACAACCTCAACATTGAAAAACAGCAACAACCTCAACATTGAAAAACACCAACAAATTCAACAACAACTTCAAAATTGAAAAACACCAACAAATTCAACAACAACCTCGACATTGAAAAACACCATCAAATTCAACAACAACCTCAATATTGAAAAACAACAACAACCTCAACATTGAAAAACACCAACAAATTCAACAGAAACTTCAAAATTGAAAACACCAACAAATTCAACAACAACCTCAACATTTAAAAACGCCAACAAATTCAACAACAACCTCAACATTGAAAAACAACAACCTCAACATTGAAAAACACCAACAAATTCAACAAAAAATTCAACGTTGAAAAACACCAACAAATTCAACAACAACCCCGACATTGAAAAACACCAACAAATTCAACAACAACCTCAACTTTGAAAAACAACAACAACTTCATCATGGAAAAACACCAACAAATTCAACAACAGCCTCAACATTGAAAAACAACAACATCCTCAAAATTGAAAAACACCAACAAATTCAACAACAACCTCAACATTGAAAAACACCAAAAAACTCAACAACAACCTCAACATTCAAAAACAACAACAACCTCAACATTGAAATAAATTCAACAACAACCTCAACATTGAAAAACACCAACAAATTCAACAAGAACCTCAACATTGAAAAACACCAACAACCTCAACATTGAAAAACACCAACAAATTCAACAACAACCTCAACATTGAAAAACAACAACAACCTCAACATTGAAAAACACCAACAAATTCAACAACAACCTCAACATTGAAAAACAACAACAAACTAAACATTGAAAAACACCAACAAATTCAACAACAACCTCAACATTGAAAAACAACAACAACCTCAACATTGAAAAACACCAACAAATTCAACAACAACCTCAACATTGACAAACACCAACAAATTCAACAACAACCTCAACATTGAAAAACACCAAAAAACTCAACAACAACCTCAACATTGAAAAACAACAACAACCTCAACATTGAAATAAATTCAACAACAACCTCAACATTGAAAAACACCAACAAATTCAACAACAACCTCAACATTGAAAAACACCAACAACCTCAACATTGAAAAACACCAACAAATTCAACAACAACCTCAACATTGAAAATCAACAACAACCTCAACATTGAAAAACACCAACAAATTCAACAACAACCTCAACATTGAAAAACAACAACAAACTCAACATTGAAAAACACCAACAAATTCAACAACAACCTCAACATTGAAAAACAACAACAACCTCAACATTGAAAAACACCAACAAATTCAACAACAACCTCAACATTGAAAAACACCAACAAACTCAACAACAACCTGAACATTGAAAAACAACAACAACCTCAACATTGAAAAACACCAACAAATTCAACAACAACCTCAACATTGAAAAACAACAACAACCTCAACATTGAAAAACACCAACAAATTCAACAACAACCTCAACATTGAAAAACAACACCAACCTCAACATTGAAAAACACCAACAAATTCAACAACAACCTCAACATTGAAAAACAACAACAACCTCAACATTGAAAAACACCAACAAATTCAACAACCACCTCAACATTGAAAAACACCAACAAATTCAACAACAACCTCAACATTGAAAAACAACAACAACCTCAACATTGAAAAACACCAACAAATTCAACAACAACCTCAACATTGAAAAACAACAACAACCTCAACATTGAAAAACACCAACAAATTCAAGAACAACCTCAACATTGAAAAACAACAACAACCTCAACATTGAAAAACACCAACAAATTCAACAACAACCTCAACATTGAAAAACACCAACAAATTCAACAACGACCTCAGCATTGAAAAACACCAACAAATTCAACAACGACCTCAGCATTGAAAAACAACAACGACCTCAACATGTAAAAACACCAACAAATTCAACAACAACCTCAACATTGAAAAACAACAACAATCTCAACATTGAAAAACACCAACAAATTCAACAACAACCTCAACATTGAAGAACAGCAACAACATCAACATTGAAAAACACCAACAAATTCAACAACAACCTCAACATTGAAAAACACCAACAAATTCAACAACAACCTCAACATTGAAAAACAACAACAACCTCAACATTGAAAAACACCAACAAATTCAACAACAACCTCATCCTTGAAAAGCACCAACAAATTCAACAACAACCTCAACATTGAAAAACAACAACAACCTCAACATTGAAAAACACCAACAAATTCAACAACAACCTCAACATTGAAAAACAACAACAAACTCAACATTGAAAAACACCAACAAATTCAACAACAACCTCAACATTGAAAAACAACAACAACCTCAACATTGAAGAACACCAACAAATTCAACAACAACCTCGACATTGAAAAACACCAACAATTTCAACAACAACCTCAACATTGAAAAACAACAACAACCTCAACATTGAAAAACACCAACAAATTCAACAACAACTTCAACATTGAAAAACACCAACAAATTCAACAACAACCTCGAAATTGAAAAACACCAACAAATACAACAACAACCTCAACATTGAACAACAACAACAACCTCAACATTGAAAAACACCAACAAATTCAACAACAACCTCAACATTGAAAAACAACAACAACCTCAACATTGCAAAACACCAGCAAATTCAACAACAACTTCAACATTTAAAAACCCCAACAAATTCAACAACAACCTCAACATTGAAAAACAACAACAATCTCAACATTGAAAAACACCAACAAATTCAACAACAACCTCAACATTGAAAAACAACATCAACCTCAACATTGAAAAACACCAACAAATTCAACAACAACCTCGACATTCAAAAACACCCTCAAATTCAAAATCAACCTCAACATTGAACAAGACCAACAACCTCAAAATTGAAAAAACACCAACAAATTCAACAACAACCTCAACATTTAAAAACAACCACAACCTCAACATTGAAAAACACCAACAAATTCAAAAACAACCTCAACATTGAAAAACACCAACAAATTCAACAACAACCTCAACATTGAAAAACACCAACAAACTCAACAACAACCTCAACATTGAAAAATAACAACAACCTCAACATTGAAAAACACCAACAAATTGAACAACAACCTCAACATTGAAAAACACCATCAAATTCAACAACAAACTCAAGATTGAAAAACACCCACAAATTCAACAACCTCAAAATTGAAAAACAACAACAACCTCATCATTGAAAAACACCAACAAATTCAACAACAACCTCAACATTGAAAAACATCAACAAATTCAACAACAACCTCAACATTGAAAAACAACAACAACCTCAACATTGAAAAACACCAACAAATTCAACAACAACATCAACATTGAAAAACAACAACAACCTCAACATTGAAAAACACCAACAAATTCAACAACAACCTCAGCATTGAAAAACAAATAGAAACTCAACATTGAAAAACACCAACAAATTCAACAACAACCTCAACATTGAAAAACAACAACAACCTCAACATTGCAAAACACCAACAAATTCAACAATAACCTCAACATTGAAAAACAACAACAACCTCAACATTGAAAAACACCAACAAATTCAACAACCTCAACATTGAAAAACACCAACAAATTCAACAACAACCACAACATTCAAAAAGACCAACAACCTCAACATTGAAAAACACCAAAAAATTCAACAACAACCTCAACATTGAAAAACAACAACAAATTCAACAACAACCTCAACATTGAAAAACACCAACAAATTCAACAACGACCTCAAGATTGAAAAACACCAACAACCTCAAAATTGAAAAAAACACCAACAAATTCAACAACAACCTCAACATTTAAAAACAACAACAACCTCAACATTGAAAAACACCAACAAATTCAACAACAACCTCAACACTAAAAAAAACCAACAAATTCAACAACAACCTCAACATTGAAAAACACCAACAAACTCAACAACAACCTCAACTTTGAAAAACAACAAGAACCTCAACATTGAAAAACACCAACAAATTCAACAACAACCTCAACATTGAAAAACACCAACAAATTCAACAACAACCTCAACATTGAAAAACAACAACAACCTCAACATTGAAAAACACCAACAAATTCAACAACAACCTCAACATTGAAAAACAACACCAACCTCAACATTGAAAAACAACAACAAATTCAACAACAACCTCAACATTAAAAACAACAACAACCTCAACATTGAAAAACACCAAAAAATTCAACAACAACCTCAACATTGAAAAACACCAACAAATTCAACAACAACCTCAACATTGAAAAACAACAAGAACCTCAACATTGAAAAACACCAACAAATTCAACAACAACCTCAGCATTGAAAAACAACAACAACCTCAACATTGAAAAACACCAACAAATTCAACAACAACCTCAACATTGAAAAACAACAACAACCTCAACATTGAAAAACACCAACAAATTCAACAACAACCTCAACATTGAAAAACACCAACAAATTCAACAACAACCTCAACTTTGAAAAACAACAACAACCTCAACATTGAAAAACACCAACAAATTCAACAACAACCTCAACATTGAAAACCACCAACAAATTCAACAACAACCTCAGCATTGAAAAACAACAACAACCTCAACATTGAAAAACAACAACAACCTCAACATTGAAGAACACCAACAAATTCAACAACAACCTCGAAATTGAAAAACACCAACAAATACAACAACAACCTCAACATTGAAAAACAACAACAACCTCAACATTGAAAAACACCAACAAATTCAACAACCTCAACATTGAAAAACAACAACAACCTCAACATTGCAAAACACCAGCAAATTCAACAACAACCTCAACATTTAAAAACCCCAACAAATTCAACAACAACCTCAACATTGAAAAACAACAACAATCTCAACATTGAAAAATACCAACAAATTCAACAACAACCTCAACATTGAAAAACAACATCAACCTCAACATTGAAAAACACCAACAAATTCAACAACAACCTCGACATTGAAAAACACGCTCAAATTCAAAATCAACCTCAACATTGAACAACACCAACAACCTCAAAATTGAAAAAACACCAACAAATTCAACAACAACCTCAACATTTAAAAACAAAAACAACCTCAACATTGAAAAACACCAACAAATTCAAAAACAACCTCAACATTGAAAAACAGCAAGAAATTCAACAACAACCTCAACATTGAAAAACACCAACAAACTCAACAACAACCTCAACATTGAAAAATAACAACAACCTCAACATTGAAAAACACCAACAAATTCAACAACAACCTCAACATTGAAAAACAACAACAAATTCAACAACAAACTCAAGATTGAAAAAAACCCACAAATTCAACAACCTCAAAATTGAAAAACAACAACAACCTCATCATTGAAAAACACCAACAAATTCAACAAAAACCTCAACATTGAAAAACACCAACAAATTCAACAACAACCTCAACATTGAAAAACAACAACAACCTCAACATTGAAAAACACCAACAAATTCAACAACAACATCAACATTGAAAAACAACAACAACTTCAACATTGAAAAACACCAACAAATTCAACAACAACCTCAACATTGAAAAACAACAACAACGTCAACATTGCAAAACACCAACAAATTCAACAATAACCTCAACATTGAAAAACAACAGCAACCTCAACATTGAAAAACACCAACAAATTCAACAACAACCTCAACATTGAAAAACACCAACAAATTCAACAATAACCACAACATTGAAAAACACCAACAAATTCAACAACAACCTCAACATTTAAAAACAACAACAACCTCAACATTGAAAAACACCAACAAATTCAACAACAACCTCAACACTAAAAAACACCAACAAATTCAACAACAACCTCAACATTGAAAAACACCAACAAACTCAACAACAACCTCAAATTTGAAAAACAACAACAACCTCAACATTGAAAAACACCAACAAATTCAACAACAACCTCAACATTGAAAAACACCAACAAATTCAACAACAACCTCAACATTGAAAAACAACAACAACCTCAACATTGAAAAACACCAACAAATTCAACAACAACCTCAACATTGAAAAACAACACCAACCTCAACATTGAAAAACACCAACAAATTCAACAACAACCTCAACATCGAAAAAAAAACAACAACCTCAACATTGAAAAACACCAACAAATTCAACAACAACCTCAACATTGAAAAACACCAACAAATTCAACAACAACCTCAACATTGAAAAACAACAACAACCTCAACATTGAAAAACACCAACAAATTCAACAACAACCTCAGCATTGAAAAACAACAACAACCTCAACATTGAAAAACACCAACAAATTCAACAACAACCTCAACATTGAAAAACAACAACAACCTCAACATTGAAAAACACCAAAAAATTCAACAACAACCTCAACATTGAAAAACACCAACAAATTCAACAACGACCTCAGCATTGAAAAACAACAACAACCTCAACATTGAAAAACACCAACAAATTCAACAACACCCTCAACATTGAAATTCAACAACAACCTCAACATTGAAAAACAACAACAAACTCAACATTGAAAAACACCAACAAATTCAACAACAACCTCAACATTGAAAAACAACAACAACCTCAACATTGAAAAACACCAAAAAATTCAACAACAACCTCAACATTTAAAAACACCAACAAATTCAACAACAACCTCAACATTGAAAAACTACAACAATCTCAACATTGAAAAACACCAACAAATTCAGCAAGAACCTCAACATTGAAAAACAGCAACAACCTCAACATTGAAAAACACCAACAAATTCAACAACAACCTCAACATTGAAAAACACCAACAAATTCAACAACAACCTCAACATTGAAAAACACCAACAAATTCAACAACAAACTCTTCATTGAAAAACACCAACAAATTCAACAACAACCTCAACATTGAAAAACAACAACAACCTCAACATTGAAAAACACCAACAAATTCAACAACAACCTCATCATTGAAAAGCACCAACAAATTCAACAACAACCTCAACATTGAAAAACAAGAACAACCTGAACATTGAAAAACACCAACAAATTCAACAACAACCTTTGCATTGAAAAACAACAACAACCTCAACATTCAAAAACACCAACAAATTCAACAACAACTTCAACATTGAAAAACAACAACAACCTCATAATTGAAGAACACCAACAAATTCAACAACAACCTCAACATTGAAAAACACCAACAAATTCAACAACAACCTCAACATTGAGAAACAACAACAACCTCAACATTGAAAAACACCAACAAATTCAACAACAACCTCAACATTGAAAAACAACAACAACCTCAACGTTGAAAAACACCAACAAATTCAACAACAACCTCAACATTGAAAAACAACAACAACCTCAACATTGAAAAACACCAACAAATTCAACAACAACCTCAGCATTGAAAAACAACAACAACCTCAACATTGAAAAACACCAACAAATTCAACAACAACCTCAACATTGAAAAACAACAACAACCTCAACATTGAAAAACACCAAAAAATTCAACAACAACCTCAACATTGAAAAACACCAACAAATTCAACAACGACCTCAGCATTGAAAAACAACAACAACCTCAACATTGAAAAACACCAACAAATTCAACAACAACCTCAACATTGAAATTCAACAACAACCTCAACTTTGAAAAACAACAACAAACTCAACATTGAAAAACACCAACAAATTCAACAACAACCTCAACATTGAAAAACAACAACAACCTCAACATTGAAAAACACCAACAAATTCAACAACAACCTCAACATTTAAAAACACCAACAAATTCAACAACAACCTCAACATTGAAAAACTACAACAATCTCAACATTGAAAAACACCAACAAATTCAGCAAGAACCTCAACATTGAAAAACAGCAACAACCTCAACATTGAAAAACACCAACAAATTCAACAACAACCTCAACATTGAAAAACACCAACAAATTCAACAACAACCTCAACATTGAAAAACACCAACAAATTCAACAACAAACTCTTCATTGAAAAACACCAACAAATTCAACAACAACCTCAACATTGAAAAACAACAACAACCTCAACATTGAAAAACACCAACAAATTCAACAACAACCTCATCATTGAAAAGCACCAACAAATTCAACAACAACCTCAACATTGAAAAACAAGAACAACCTGAACATTGAAAAACACCAACAAATTCAACAACAACCTTTGCATTGAAAAACAACAACAACCTCAACATTCAAAAACACCAACAAATTCAACAACAACTTCAACATTGAAAAACAACAACAACCTCATAATTGAAGAACACCAACAAATTCAACAACAACCTCAACATTGAAAAACACCAACAAATTCAACAACAACCTCAACATTGAGAAACAACAACAACCTAAACATTGAAAAACACCAACAAATTCAACAACAACCTCAACATTGAAAAACAACAACAACCTCAACGTTGAAAAACACCAACAAATTCAACAACAACCTCAACATTGAAAAACACCAACAAATTCAACAACAACCTCAGCATTGAAAAACAACAACAACCTCAACATTGAAAAACACCAACAAATTCAACAACAACCTCAACATTGAAAAACAACAACAGCCTCAACATTGAAAAACACCAACAAATTCAACAACAACTTCAACATTGAAAAACACCAACAAATTCAACAACAACCTCGAAATTGAAAAACACCAACAAATACAACAACAACCTCAACATTGAAAAACAACAACAACCTCAACTTTGAAAAATACCAACAAATTCAACAACAACCTCAACATTGAAAAACAACAACAACCTCAACATTGCAAAACACCAGCAAATTCAACAACAACCTCAACATTTAAAAACACCAACAAATTCAACACCAACCTCAACATTGAAAAACAACAACAATCTCAACATTGAAAAACACCAACAAATTCAACAACAACCTCAACATTGAAAAACAACAACAACCTCAACATTGAAAAACACCAACAAATTCAACAACAACCTCGACATTGAAAAACACCCTCAAATTCAAAATCAACCTCAACATTGACCATCACCAACAACCTCAAAATTGAAAAAACACCAACAAATTCAACAACAACCTCAACATTGAAAAACACCAACAAATTCAACAACAACCTCAACATTGAAAAACACCAACAACCTCAACATTGAAAAACACCAACAAATTCAGCAACAACCTCAACATTGAAAAACAACAACAACCTCAACATTGAAAAACACCAACAAATTCAACAACAACCTCAACACTGAAAAACAACAACAAACTAAACATTGAAAAACTCCAACAAATTCAACAACAACCTCAACATTGAAAAACAACAACAACCTCAACATTGAAAAACACCAACAAATTCAACAACAACCTCAACATTGAAATACACCAACAAATTCAACAACAACCTCAACATTGAAAAACACTAACAAATTCAACAACAACCTCGAAATTGAAAAACACCAACAAATTCAACAACAAACTCAACATTGAAAAACACGAACAAATTCAACAACAACCTCAACATTGAAAAACAACAACAACCTCAACATTGAAAAACACCAACAAATTCAACAACAATCTCAAGATTGAAAAGCACCAACAAATTCAACAACAACCTCAACATTGAAAAACAACAACAACCTCAACATTGAAAAACACCAACAAATTCAACAACAACCTCAACATTGAAAAACAACAACAATCTCAACAGTGAAAAACACCAACAAATTCAACAACAACCTCAACATTGAAAAACAACAACAAACTCAACATTGAAAAACACCAACAAATTCAACAACAACCTCAACATTGAAAAACAACAACAACCTCAACATTGAAAAACACCAACAAATTCAACAACAACCTCAACATTGAACAACACCAACAAATTCAACAACAGCCTCAACATTGAAAAACTACAACAACCTAAACATTGAAAAACACCAACAAATTCAACAACAACCTCAACATTGAAAAACAACAACAACCTCATCATTGAAAAACACCAACAAATTCAACAACAACCTCAACATTGAAAAACACCAACAAATTCAACAACAACCTCAGCATTGAAAAACAACAACAACCTCAACATTGAAAAGCACCAACAAATTCAACAACAACCTCAACATTGAAAAACAACAACAACCTCAACATTGAAAAACACCAACAAATTCAACAACAACCTCAACATTGAAAAACACCAACAAATTCAACAACAACCTCAGCATTGAAAAACAACAACAACCTCAACATTGAAAAACACCAACAAATTCAACAACAACCTCAACATTGAAAAACAACAACAACCTCAACATTGAAAAACACCAACAAATTCAACAACAACTTCAACATTGAAAAACACCAACAAATTCTACAACAACCTCGAAATTGAAAAACATCAACAAATACAACAACAACCTCAACATTGAAAAACAACAACAACCTCAACATTGAAAAAACACCAACAAATTCAACAACAACCTCAACATTGAAAAACAACAACAACCTCAACATTGCAAAACACCAGCAAATTCAACAATAACCTCAACATTTAAAAACACCAACAAATTCAACAACAAACTCAACATTGAAAAACAACAACAATCTCAACATTGAAAAACACCAACAAATTCAAAAACAACCTCAACATTGAAAAACAACAACAACCTCAACATTGAAAAACACCAACAAATTCAACAACAACCTCGACATTGAAAAACACCCTCAAATTCAAAATCAACCTCAACATTGAAAAACACCAACAACCTCAAAATTGAAAAAACACCAACAAATTCAACAACAACCTCAACATTTAAAAACAACAACAACCTCAACATTGAAAAACACCAACAAATTCAACAACAACCTCAACATTGAAAAACACCAACAAATTCAACAACAACCTCAACATTGAAAAACAGAAGCAACCTCAACATTGAAAAACACCAACAAATTCAACAACAACCTAAACATTGAAAAACACCAACAAATTCAACAACAACCTCAACATTGAAAAACAACAACAACCTCAACTTTGAAAAACACCAACAAATTCAACAACAACCTCAACATTGAAAAACACCAACAAATTCAACAACAACCTCAGCATTGAAAAACAACAACAACCTCAACATTGAAAAACACCAACAAATTCAACAACAACCTCAACATTGAAAAACAACAACAACCTCAACATTGAAAAACACCAACAAATTCAACAACAACTTCAACATTGAAAAACACCAACAAATTCAACAACAACCTCGAAATTGAAAAACACCAACAAATACAACAACAACCTCAACATTGAAAAACAACAACAACCTCAACATTGAAAAATACCAACAAATTCAACAACAACCTCAACATTGAAAAACAACAACAACCTCAACATTGCAAAACACCAGCAAATTCAACAACAACCTCAACATTTAAAAACACCAACAAATTCAACACCAACCTCAACATTGAAAAACAACAACAATCTCAACATTGAAAAACACCAACAAATTCAACAACAACCTCAACATTGAAAAACAACAACAACCTCAACATTGAAAAACACCAACAAATTCAACAACAACCTCGACATTGAAAAACACCCTCAAATTCAAAATCAACCTCAACATTGAACATCACCAACAACCTCAAAATTGAAAAAACACCAACAAATTCAACAACAACCTCAACATTGAAAAACACCAACAAATTCAACAACAACCTCAACATTGAAAAACACCAACAACCTCAACATTGAAAAACACCAACAAATTCAGCAACAACCTCAACATTGAAAAACAACAACAACCTCAACATTGAAAAACACCAACAAATTCAACAACAACCTCAACATTGAAAAACAACAACAAACTAAACATTGAAAAACTCCAACAAATTCAACAACAACCTCAACATTGAAAAACAACAACAACCTCAACATTGAAAAACACCAACAACTTCAACAACAACCTCAACATTGAAATACACCAACAAATTCAACAACAACCTCAACATTGAAAAACACTAACAAATTCAACAACAACCTCGAAATTGAAAAACACCAACAAATTCAACAACAAACTCAACATTGAAAAACACCAACAAATTCAACAACAACCTCAACATTGAAAAACAACAACAACCTCAACATTGAAAAACACCAACAAATTCAACAACAATCTCAACATTGAAAAGCACCAACAAATTCAACAACAACCTCAACATTGAAAAACAACAACAACCTCAACATTGAAAAACACCAACAAATTCAACAACAACCTCAACATTGAAAAACAACAACAACCTCAACATTGAAAAACACCAACAAATTCAACAACAACCTCAACATTGAAAAACAACAACAAACTCAACATTGAAAAACACCAACAAATTCAACAACAACCTCAACATTGAAAAACAACAACAACCTCAACATTGAAAAACACCAACAAATTCAACAACAACCTCAACATTGAACAACACCAACAAATTCAACAACAGCCTCAACATTGAAAAACTACAACAACCTAAACATTGAAAAACACCAACAAATTCAACAACAACCTCAACATTGAAAAACAACAACAACCTCATCATTGAAAAACACCAACAAATTCAACAACAACCTCAACATTGAAAAACACAAACAAATTCAACAACAACCTCAGCATTGAAAAACAACAACAACCTCAACATTGAAAAGCACCAACAAATTCAACAACAACCTCAACATTGAAAAACAACAACAACCTCAACATTGAAAAACACCAACAAATTCAACAACAACCTCAACATTGAAAAACACCAACAAATTCAACAACAACCTCAGCATTGAAAAACAACAACAACCTCAACATTGAAAAACACCAACAAATTCAACAACAACCTCAACATTGAAAAACAACAACAACCTCAACATTGAAAAACACCAACAAATTCAACAACAACTTCAACATTGAAAAACACCAACAAATTCTACAACAACCTCGAAATTGAAAAACACCAACAAATACAACAACAACCTCAACATTGAAAAACAACAACAACCTCAACATTGAAAAAACACCAACAAATTCAACAACAACCTCAACATTGAAAAACAACAACAACCTCAACATTGCAAAACACCAGCAAATTCAACAATAACCTCAACATTTAAAAACACCAACAAATTCAACAACAAACTCAACATTGAAAAACAACAACAATCTCAACATTGAAAAACACCAACAAATTCAAAAACAACCTCAACATTGAAAAACAACAACAACCTCAACATTGAAAAACACCAACAAATTCAACAACAACCTCGACATTGAAAAACACCCTCAAATTCAAAATCAACCTCAACATTGAAAAACACCAACAACCTCAAAATTGAAAAAACACCAACAAATTCAACAACAACCTCAACATTTAAAAACAACAACAACCTCAACATTGAAAAACACCAACAAATTCAACAACAACCTCAACATTGAAAAACACCAACAAATTCAACAACAACCTCAACATTGAAAAACAGCAGCAACCTCAACATTGAAAAACACCAACAAATTCAACAACAACTTCAACATTGAAAAACACCAACAAATTCAACAACAACCTCGACATTGAAAAACACCATCAAATTCAACAACAACCTCAATATTGAAAAACAACAACAACCTCAGCATTGAAAAACACCAACAAATTCAACAGAAACTTCAACATTGAAAACACCAACAAATTCAACAACAACCTCAACATTTAAAAAGGCCAACAAATTCAACAACAACCTCAACATTGAAAAACAACAACCTCAACATTGAAAAACACCAACAAATTCAACAAAAAATTCAACATTGAAAAACACCAACAAATTCAACAACAACCCCGACATTGAAAAACACCAACAAATTCAACAACAACCTCAACTTTGAAAAACAACAACAACCTCATCATGGAAAAACACCAGCAAATTCAACAACAACCTCAACATTGAAAAACAACAACATCCTCAAAATTGAAAAACACCAACAAATTCAACAACAACCCCAAAATTTAAAAACAACAACAACCTCAACATTGAAAAACACCAACAAATTCAACAACAACCTCAACATTGAAAAACACCAACAAATTCAACAACAACCTCAACATTGAAAAACACCAACAACCTCAACATTGAAAAACACCAACAAATTCAACAACAACCTCAACATTGAAAAACACCAACAAACTCAACATTGAAAAACACCAACAAATTCAACAACAACCTCAACATTGAAAAACAACAACAACCTCAACATTGAAAAACACCAACAAATTCAACAACAACCTCAACATTGAACAACACCAACAAATTCAACAACAGCCTCAACGTTGAAAAACTACAACAACCTAAGCATTGAAAAACACCAACAAATTCAACAACAACCTCAACATTGAAAAACACCAACAAATTCAACAACAACCTCAGCATTGAAAAACAACAACAACCTCAACATTGAAAAGCACCAACAAATTCAACAACAACCTCAACATTGAAAAACAACAACAACCTCAACATTGAAAAACACCAACAAATTCAACAACAACCTCAACATTGAAAAACACCAACAAATTCAACAACAACCTCAGCATTGAAAAACAACAACAACCTCAACATTGAAAAACACCAACAAATTCAACAACAACCTCAACATTGAAAAACAACAACAACCTCAACATTGAAAAACACCAACAAATTCAACAACAACTTCAACATTGAAAAACACCAACAAATTCTACAACAACCTCGAAATTGAAAAACACCAACAAATACAACAACAACCTCAACATTGAAAAACAACAACAACCTCAACATTGAAAAAACACCAACAAATTCAACAACAACCTCAACATTGAAAAACAACAACAACCTCAACATTGCAAAACACCAGCAAATTCAACAATAACCTCAACATTTAAAAACACCAACAAATTCAACAACAAACTCAACATTGAAAAACAACAACAATCTCAACATTGAAAAACACCAACAAATTCAAAAACAACCTCAACATTGAAAAACAACAACAACCTCAACATTGAAAAACACCAACAAATTCAACAACAACCTCGACATTGAAAAACACCCTCAAATTCAAAATCAACCTCAACATTGAAAAACACCAACAACCTCAAAATTGAAAAAACACCAACAAATTCAACAACAACCTCAACATTTAAAAACAACAACAACCTCAACATTGAAAAACACCAACAAATTCAACAACAACCTCAACATTGAAAAACACCAACAAATTCAACAACAACCTCAACATTGAAAAACAGCAGCAACCTCAACATTGAAAAACACCAACAAATTCAACAACAACTTCAACATTGAAAAACACCAACAAATTCAACAACAACCTCGACATTGAAAAACACCATCAAATTCAACAACAACCTCAATATTGAAAAACAACAACAACCTCAGCATTGAAAAACACCAACAAATTCAACAGAAACTTCAACATTGAAAACACCAACAAATTCAACAACAACCTCAACATTTAAAAAGGCCAACAAATTCAACAACAACCTCAACATTGAAAAACAACAACCTCAACATTGAAAAACACCAACAAATTCAACAAAAAATTCAACATTGAAAAACACCAACAAATTCAACAACAACCCCGACATTGAAAAACACCAACAAATTCAACAACAACCTCAACTTTGAAAAACAACAACAACCTCATCATGGAAAAACACCAGCAAATTCAACAACAACCTCAACATTGAAAAACAACAACATCCTCAAAATTGAAAAACACCAACAAATTCAACAACAACCCCAAAATTTAAAAACAACAACAACCTCAACATTGAAAAACACCAACAAATTCAACAACAACCTCAACATTGAAAAACACCAACAAATTCAACAACAACCTCAACATTGAAAAACACCAACAACCTCAACATTGAAAAACACCAACAAATTCAACAACAACCTCAACATTGAAAAACACCAACAAACTCAACATTGAAAAACACCAACAAATTCAACAACAACCTCAACATTGAAAAACAACAACAACCTCAACATTGAAAAACACCAACAAATTCAACAACAACCTCAACATTGAACAACACCAACAAATTCAACAACAACCTCAACATTGAAAAACAACAACAACCTAAACATTGAAAAACACCAACAAATTCAACAACAACCTCAACATTGAAAAACAACAACAACCTCAACATTGAAAAACACCAACAAATTCAACAACAACCTCAACATTGAAAAACACCAACAAATTCAACAACAACCTCAGCATTGAAAAACAACAACAACCTCAACATTGAAAAACACCAACAAATTCAACAACAACCTCAACATTGAAAAACAACAACAACCTCAACATTGAAAAACACCAACAAATTCAACAACAACCTCAACATTGAAAAACACCAACAAATTCAACAACAACATCAGCATTGAAAAACAACAACAACCTCAACATTGAAAAACACCAACAAATTCAACAACAACCTCAACATTGAAAAACAACAACAACCTCAACATTGAAAACCACCAACAAATTCAACAACAACTTCAACATTGAAAAACACCAACAAATTCAACAACAACCTCGAAATTGAAAAACACCAACAAATACAACAACAACCTCAACATTGAAAAACAACAACAACCTCAACATTGAAAAACACCAACAAATTCAACAACAACCTCAACATTGAAAAACAACAACAACCTCAACATTGCAAAACACCAGCAAATTCAACAACAACCTCAACATTTAAAAACACCAACAAATTCAACAACAAACTCAACATTGAAAAACAACAACAATCTCAACATTGAAAAACACCAACAAATTCAAAAACAACCTCAACATTGAAAAACAACAACAACCTCAACATTGAAAAACACCAACAAATTCAAAAACAACCTCAACATTGAAAAACAACAACAACCTCAACATTGAAGAACACCAACAAATTCAACAACAACCTCGAAATTGAAAAACACCAACAAATACAACAACAACCTCAACATTGAAATACAACAACAACGTCAACATTGAAAAACACCAACAAATTCAACAACAACCTCAACATTGAAAAACAGCAACAACCTCAACATTGCAAAACACCAGCAAATTCAACAACAACCTCAACATTTAAAAACCCCAACAAATTCAACAACAACCTCAACATTGAAAAACAACAACAATCTCAACATTGAAAAATACCAACAAATTCAACAACAACCTCAACATTGAAAAACAACATCAACCTCAACATTGAAAAACACCAACAAATTCAACAACAACCTCGACATTGAAAAACACCCTCAAATTCAAAATCAACCTCAACATTGAACAACACCAACAACCTCAAAATTGAAAAAACACCAACAAATTCAACAACAACCTCAACATTTAAAAACAAAAACAACCTCAACATTGAAAAACACCAACAAATTCAAAAACAACCTCAACATTGAAAAACACCAACAAATTCAACAACAACCTCAACATTGAAAAACACCAACAAACTCAACAACAACCTCAACATTGAAAAATAACAACAACCGCAACATTGAAAAACACCAACAAATTCAACAACAACCTCAACATTGAAAAGCAACAACAAATTCAACAACAAACTCAAGATTGAAAAACACCCACAAATTCAACAACCTCAAAATTGAAAAACAACAACAACCTCATCATTGAAAAACACCAACAAATTCAACAACAACCTCAACATTGAAAAACACCAACAAATTCAACAACAACCTCAACATTGAAAAACAACAACAACCTCAACATTGAAAAACACCAACAAATTCAACAACAACATCAACATTGATAAACAACAACAACCTCAACATTGAAAAACACCAACAAATTCAACAACAACCTCAACATTGAAAAACAACAACAAACTCAACATTGAAAAACACCAACAAATTCAACAACAACCTCAACATTGAAAAACAACAACAACGTCAACATTGCAAAACACCAACAAATTCAACAATAACCTCAACATTGAAAAACAACAGCAACCTCCACATTGAAAAACACCAACAAATTCAACAACAACCTCAACATTGAAAAACACCAACAAATTCAACAATAACCACAACATTGAAAAACACCAACAACCTCAACATTGAAAAACACCAACAAATTCAACAACAACCTCAACATTGAAAAACAACAACAACCTCAACATTGAAAAACACCAACAAATTCAACAACAACCTCAACATTGAAAAACACCAACAAATTCAACAACGACCTCAAGATTGAAAAACACCAACAACCTCAAAATTGAATAAACACCAACAAATTCAACAACAACCTCAACATTTAAAAACAACAACCTCAACATTGAAAAATACCAACAAATTCAACAACAACCTCAACACTAAAAAACACCAACAAATTCAACAACAACCTCAACATTGAAATACACCAACAAACTCAACAACAACCTCAAATTTGAAAAACAACAACAACCTCAACATTGAAAAACACCAACAAATTCAACAACAACCTCAACATTGAAAAACACCAACAAATTCAACAACAACCTCAACATTGAAAAACAACAACAACCTCAACATTGAAAAACACCAACAAATTCAACAACAACCTCAACATTGAAAAACAACACCAACCTCAACATTGAAAAACACCAACAAATTCAACAACAACCTCAACATCGAAAAACAACAACAACCTCAACATTGATAAACACCAACAAATTCAACAACAACCTCAACATTGAAAAACACCAACAAATTCAACAACAACCTCAACATTGAAAAACCACAACAACCTCAACATTGAAAAACACCAACAAATTCAACAACAACCTCAGCATTGAAAAACAACAACAACCTCAACATTGAAAAACACCAACAAATTCAACAACAACCTCAACATTGAAAAACAACAACAACCTCAACATTGAAAAACACCAACAAATTCAACAACAACCTCAACATTTAAAAACACCAACAAATTCAACAGCGACCTCAGCATTGAAAAACAACAACAACCTCAACATTGAAAAACACCAACAAATTCAACAACAACCTCAACATTGAAATTCAACAACAACCTCAACATTGAAAAACAACAACAAACTCAACATTGAAAAACACCAACAAATTCAACAAGAACCTCAACATTGAAAAACAGCAAAAACCTCAACATTGAAAAACACCAACAAATTCAACAACAACCTCAACATTGAAAAACACCAACAAATTCAACAACAACCTCAACATTGAAAAACACCAACAAATTCAACAACAAACTCTTCATTGAAAAACACCAACAAATTCAACAACAACCTCAACATTGAAAAACAACAACAACCTCAACATTGAAAAACACCAACAAATTCAACAACAACCTCATCATTGAAAAGCACCAACAAATTCAACAACAACCTCAACATTGAAAAACAAGAACAACCTCAACATTGAAAAACACCAACAAATTCAACAACAACCTCAGCATTGAAAAACAACAACAACCTCAACATTGAAAAACACCAACAAATTCAACAACAACCTCAACATTGAAAAACAACAACAACCTCAACATTGAAAAACACCAACAAATTCAACAACAACCTCAACATTGAAAAACACCAACAAATTCAAAAACAACCTCAACATTGAGAAACAACAACAACCTGAACATTGAAAAACACCAACAAATTCAACAACAACCTCAACATTGAAAAACAACAACAACCTCAACATTGAAAAACACCAACAAATTCAACAACAACCTCAACATTGAAAAACACCAACAAATTCAACAACAACCTCAGCATTGAAAAACAACAACAACCTCAACATTGAAAAACACCAACAAATTCAACAACAAGCTCAACATTGAAAAACAACAACAGCCTCAACATTGAAAAACACCAACAAATTCAACAACAACTTCAACATTGAAAAACACCAACAAATTCAACAACAACCTCGAAATTGAAAAACACCAACAAATACAACAACAACCTCAACATTGACAAACAACAACAACCTCAACATTGAAAAATACCAACAAATTCAACAACAACCTCAACATTGAAAAAAAACAACAACCTCAACATTGCAAAACACCAGCAAATTCAACAACAACTTCAACATTTAAAAACACCAACAAATTCAACAACAACCTCAACATTGAAAAACAACAACAATCTCAACATTGAAAAACACCAACAAATTCAACAACAACCTCAACATTGAAAAACAACAACAACCTCAACATTGAAAAACACCAACAAATTCAACAACAACCTCGACATTGAAAAACACCCTCAAATTCAAAATCAACCTCAACATTGAACATCACCAACAACCTCAAAATTGAAAAAACACCAACAAATTCAACAACAACCTCAACATTGAAAAACACCAACAAATTCAACAACAACCTCAACATTGAAAAACACCAACAACCTCAACATTGAAAAACACCAACAAATTCAACAACAACCTCAACATTGAAAAACAACAACAACCTCAACATTGAAAAACACCAACAAATTCAACAACAACCTCAACATTGAAAAACAACAACAAACTAAACATTGAAAAACTCCAACAAATTCAACAACAACCTCAACATTGAAAAACAACAACAACCTCAACATTGAAAAACACCAACAAATTCAACAACAACCTCAACATTGAAATACACCAACAAATTCAACAACAACCTCAACATTGAAAAACACTAACAAATTCAACAACAACCTCGAAATTGAAAAACACCAACAAATTCAACAACAAACACAACATTGAAAAACACCAACAAATTCAACAACAACCTCAACATTGAAAAACAACAACAACCTCAACATTGAAAAACACCAACAAATTCAACAACAATCTCAACATTGAAAAGCACCAACAAATTCAACAACAACCTCAACATTGAAAAACAAAAACAACCTCAACATTGAAAAACACCAACAAATTCAACAACAACCTCAACATTGAAAAACAACAACAACCTCAACATTGAAAAACACCAACAAATTCAACAACAACCTCAACATTGAAAAACAACAACAAATTCAACAACAACATCAACATTGAAAAACAACAACAACCTCAACATTGAAAAACACCAACAAATTCAACAACAACCTCAACATTGAAAAACAACAACAAACTCAACATTGAAAAACACCAACAAATTCAACAACAACCTCAACATTGAAAAACAACAACAACCTCAACATTGCAAAACACCAACAAATTCAACAACAACCTCAACATTGAAAAACAACAACAACCTCAACATTGAAAAACACCAACAAATTCAACAACAACCTCAACATTGAAAAACACCAACAAATTCAACAACAACCACAACATTGAAAAACACCAACAACCTCAACATTGAAAAACACCAACAAATTCAACAACAACCTCAACATTGAAAAACAACAACAACGTCAACATTGAAAAACACCAACAAATTCAACAACAACGTCAACATTGAAAAACACCAACAAATTCAACAACGACCTCAGCATTGAAAAACAACAACAACCTCAACATTGAGAATCACCAACAAATTCAACAACAACCTCAACATTGAAATTCAACAACAACCTCAACATTGAAAAACAACAACAAACTCAACATTGAAAAACACCAACAAATTCAACAACAACCTCAACATTGAAAAACAACAACAACCTCAACATTGAAAAACACCAACAAATTCAAAAACAACCTCAACATTTAGAAACACCAACAAATTCAACAACAACCTCAACATTGAAAAACAACAACAATCTCAACATTGAAAAACACCAACAAATTCAACAACAACCTCAACATTGAAAAACAGCAACAAAATCAACATTGAAAAACACCAACAAATTCAACAACAACCTCAACATTGAAAAACACCAACAAATTCAACAACAACCTCATCAGTGAAAAGCACCAACAAATTCAACAACAACCTCAACATTGAAAAACAACAACAACCTCAACATTGAAAAACACCAACAAATTCAACAACAACCTCAACATTGAAAAACAACAACAACCTCAACATTGAAAAACACCAACAAATTCAACAACAACCTCAACATTGAAAAACAACAACAAACTCAACATTGAAAAACACCAACAAATTCAACAACAACCTCAACATTGAAAAACAACAACAACCTCAACATTGAAAAACACCAACAAATTCAACAACAACCTCAACATTGAAAAACACCATCAAATTCAACAACAACCTCAACATTGAAAAACAACAACAACCTAAACATTAAAAAACACCAACAAATTCAACAACAACCTTAACATTGAAAAACAACAACAACCTCAACATTGAAAAACACCAACAAATTCAACAACAACCTCAACATGGAAAAACACCAACAAATTCAACAACAACCTAAGCATTGAAAAACAACAACAACCTCAACATTGAAAAACACCAACAAATTCAACAACAACCCCAACATTGAAAAACAACAACAACCTCAACATTGAAAAACACCAACAAATTCAACAACAACTTCAACATTGACAAACACCAACAAATTCAACAACAACCTCGAAATTGAAAAAAACCAACAAATACAACAACAACCTCAACATTGAAAAACAACAACAACCTCAACATTGAAAAACACCAACAAATTCAACAACAACCTCAACATTGAAAAACAACAAAAACCTCAAGATTGCAAAACACCTGCAAATTCAACAACAACCTCAACATTTAAAAACACCAACAAATTCAACAACAACCTCAACATTGAAAAACAACAACAATCTCAACATTGAAAAACACCAACAAATTCAACAACAACCTCAGCATTGAAAAACAACAACAACCTCAACATTGAAAAACACCAACAAATTCAACAACAACCTCAACATTTAGAAACACCAACAAATTCATCAACAACCTCAACATTGAACAACACCAACAATCTCAACATTGAAAAACACCAACAAATTCAACAACAACCTCAACATTGAAAAACAGCAACAACCTCAACATTGAAAAACACCAACAAATTCAACAACAACCTCAACATTGAAAAACACCAACAAATTCAACAACAACCTCATCATTGAAAAGCACCAACAAATTCAACAACAACCTCAACATTGAAAAACAACAACAACCTCAACATTGACAAACACCAACAAATTCAACAACAACCTCAACATTGAAAAACAACAACAAACTCAACATTGAAAAACACCAACAAATTCAACAACAACCTCAACATTGAAAAACAACAACAACCTCAACATTGAAAAACACCAACAAATTAAACAACAACCTCAACATTGAAAAACACCATCAAATTCAACAACAACCTCAACATTGAAAAACAGCAACAACCTCAACATTGAAAAACACCAACAAATTCAACAACAACCTCAACATTGAAAAACAACAACAAACTCAACATTGAAAAACACCAACAAATTCAACAACAACCTCAACATTGAAAAACAACAACAACCTCAACATTGAAGAACACCAACAAATTCAACAACAACCTCAACATTGAAAAACACCAACAAATTCAACAACAACCTCAACATTGAAAAACAACAACAACCTCAACATTGAAAAACACCAACAAATTCAACAACAACATCAACATTGAAAAACAACAACAACCTCAACATTGAAAAACACCAACAAATTCAACAACAACCTCAACATTGAAAAACAACAACAAACTCAACATTGAAAAACACCAACAAATTCAACAACAACCTCAACATTGAAAAACAACAACAACCTCAACATTGCAAAACACCAACAAATTCAACAACAACCTCAACATTGAAAAACAACAACAACCTCAACATTGAAAAACACCAACAAATTCAACAACAACCTCAACATTGAAAAACACCAACAAATTCAACAACAACCACAACATTGAAAAACACCAACAACCTCAACATTGAAAAACACCAACAAATTCAACAACAACCTCAACATTGAAAAACACCAACAAATTCAACAACAAACTCAAGATTGAAAAACACCCACAAATTCAACAACCTCAAAATTGAAAAACAACAACAACCTCATCATTGAAAAACACCAACAAATTCAACAACAACCTCAACATTGAAAAACACCAACAAATTCAACAACAACCTCAACATTGAAAAACAACAACAACCTCAACATTGAAAAACACCAACAAATTCAACAACAACATCAACATTGAAAAACAACAACAACCTCAACATTGAAAAACACCAACAAATTCAACAACAACCTCAACATTGAAAAACAACAACAAACTCAGCATTGAAAAACACCAACAAATTCAGCAACAACCTCAACATTGAAAAACAACAACAACCTCAACATTGCAAAACACCAACAAATTCAACAACAACCTCAACATTGAAAAACAACAACAACCTCAACATTGAAAAACACCAACAAATTCAACAACAACCTCAACATTGAAAAAAACCAACAAATTCAACAACAACCACAACATTGAAAAACACCAACAACCTCAACATTGAAAAACACCAACAAATTCAACAACAACCTCAACATTGAAAAACAACAACAACCTCAACATTGAATAACACCAACAAATTCAACAACAACGTCAACATTGAAAAACACCAACAAATTCAACAACGACCTCAGCATTGAAAAACAACAACAACCTCAACATTGAGAAACACCAACAAATTCAACAACAACCTCAACATTGAAATTCAACAACAACCTCAACATTGAAAAACAACAACAAACTCAACATTGAAAAACAGCAACAAATTCAACAACAACCTCAACATTGAAAAACAACAACAACCTCAACATTGAAAAACACCAACAAATTCAAAAACAACCTCAACATTTAGAAACACCAACAAATTCAACAACAACCTCAACATTGAAAAACAACAACAATCTCAACATTGAAAAACACCAACAAATTCAACAACAACCTCAACATTGAAAAACAGCAACAACCTCAACATTGTAAAACAGCAACAAATTCAACAACAACCTCAACATTGAAAAACACCAACAAATTCAACAACAACCTCATCAGTGAAAAGCACCAACAAATTCAACAACAACCTCAACATTGAGAAACAACAACAACCTCAACATTGAAAAACACCAACAAATTCAACAACAACCTCAACATTGAAAAACAACAACAACCTCAACATTGAAAAACACCAACAAATTCAACAACAACCTCAACATTGAAAAACAACAACAAACTCAACATTGAAAAACACCAACAAATTCAACAACAACCTCAACATTGAAAAACAACAACAACCTCAACATTGAAAAACACCAACAAATTCAACAACAACCTCAACATTGAAAAACACCATCAAATTCAACAACAACCTCAACATTGAAAAACAACAACAACCTAAACATTAAAAAACACCAACAAATTCAACAACAACCTTAACATTGAAAAACAACAACAACCTCAACATTGAAAAACACCAACAAATTCAACAACAACCTCAACATTGAAAAACACCAACAAATTCAACAACAACCTAAGCATTGAAAAACAACAACAACCTCAACATTGAAAAACACCAACAAATTCAACAACAACCTCAACATTGAAAAACAACAACAACCTCAACATTGAAAAACACCAACAAATTCAACAACAACTTCAACATTGACAAACACCAACAAATTCAACAACAACCTCGAAATTGAAAAAAACCAACAAATACAACAACAACCTCAACATTGAAAAACAACAACAACCTCAACATTGAAAAACACCAACAAATTCAACAACAACCTCAACATTGAAAAACAACAAAAACCTCAACATTGCAAAACACCTGCAAATTCAACAACAACCTCAACATTTAAAAACACGAACAAATTCAACAACAACCTCAACATTGAAAAACAACAACAATCTCAACATTGAAAAACACCAACAAATTCAACAACAACCTCAACATTGAAAAACAACAACAACCTCAACATTGAAAAACACCAACAAATTCAACAACAACCTCAACATTTAGAAACACCAACAAATTCAACAACAACCTCAACATTGAACAACACCAACAATCTCAACATTGAAAAACACCAACAAATTCAACAACAACCTCAACATTGAAAAACAGCAACAACCTCAACATTGAAAAACACCAACAAATTCAACAACAACCTCAACATTGAAAAACACCAACAAATTCAACAACAACCTCATCATTGAAAAGCACCAACAAATTCAACAACAACCTCAACATTGAAAAACAACAACAACCTCAACATTGACAAACACCAACAAATTCAACAACAACCTCAAAATTGAAAAACAGCAACAAACTCAACATTGAAAAACACCAACAAATTCAACAACAACCTCAACATTGAAAAACAACAACAACCTCAACATTGAAAAACAGCAACAAATTAAACAACAACCTCAACATTGAAAAACACCATCAAATTCAACAACAACCTCTACATTGAAAAACAGCAACAACCTCAACATTGAAAAACACCAACAAATTCAACAACAACCTCAACATTGAAAAACACCAACAAATTCAACAACAACCTCATCATTGAAAAGCACGAACAAATTCAACAACAACCTCAACATTGAAAAACAACAACAACCTCAACATTGACAAACACCAACAAATTCAACAACAACCTCAACATTGAAAAACAACAACAAACTCAACATCGAAAAACACCAACAAATTCAACAACAACCTCAACATTGAAAAACAACAACAACCTCAACATTGAAAAACACCAACAAATTAAACAACAACCTCAACATTGAAAAACACCATCAAATTCAACAACAACCTCAACATTGAAAAACAACAACCTAAACATTGAAAAACACCAACAAATTCAACAACAACCTCAACATTGAAAAACAACAACAACCTCAACATTGAAAAACACCAACAAATTCAACAACAACCTCAACATTGAAAAACAACAACAAACTCAACATTGAAAAACACCAACAAATTCAACAACAACCTCAACATTGAAAAACAACAACAACCACAACATTGAAGAACACCAACAAACTCAACAACAACCTCAACATTGAAAAACACCAACAAATTCAACAACAACCTCAACATTGAAAAACAACAACGACCTCAACATTGAAAAACACCAACAAATTCAACAACAACATCAACATTGAAAAACAACAATAACCTCAACATTGAAAAACACCAACAAATTCAACAACAACCTCAACATTGAAAAACAACAACAAACTCAACATTGAAAAACACCAACAAATTCAACAACAACCTCAACATTGAAAAACAACAACAACCTCAACATTGCAAAACACCAACAAATTCAACAACAACCTCAACTTTGAAAAACAACAACAACCTCAACATTGAAAAACACCAACAAATTCAACAACAACCTCAACATTGAAAAACACCAACAAATTCAACAACAACCACAACATTGAAAAACACCAACAACCTCAACATTGAAAAACACCAACAAATTCAACAACAACCTCAACATTTAAAAACAACAACAACCTCAACATTGAAAAACACCAACAAATTCAACAACAACCTCAACATTGAAATTCAACAACAACCTCAACATTGAAAAACAACAACAAACTCAACTTTGAAAAACACCAACAAATTCAACAACAACCTCAACATTGAAAAACAACAACAACCTCAACATTGAAAAACACCAACAAATTCAAAAACAACCTCAACATTTAGAAACACCAACAAATTCAACAACAACCTCAACATTGAAAAACAACAACAATCTCAACATTGAAAAACACCAACAAATTCAACAACAACCTCAACATTGAAAAACAGCAACAACCTCAACATTGAAAAACACCAACAAATTCAACAACAACCTCAACATTGAAAAACACCAACAAATTCAACAACAACCTCATCACTGAAAAGCACCAACAAATTCAACAACAACCTCAACATTGAAAAACAACAACAACCTCAACATTGAAAAACACCAACAAATTCAACAACAACCTCAACATTGAAAAACAACAACAACCTCAACATTGAAAAACACCAACAAATTCAACAACAACCTCAACATTGAAAAACAACAACAAACTCAACATTGAAAAACACCAACAAATTCAACAACAACCTCAACATTGAAAAACAACAACAACCTCAACATTGAAAAACACCAACAAATTCAACAACAACCTCAACATTGAAAAACACCATCAAATTCAACAACAACCTCAACATTGAAAAACAACAACAACCTAAACATTAAAAAACACCAACAAATTCAACAACAACCTTAACATTGAAAAACAACAACAACCTCAACATTGAAAAACACCAACAAATTCAACAACAACCTCAACATTGAAAAACACCAACAAATTCAACAACAACCTAAGCATTGAAAAACAACAACCACCTCAACATTGAAAAACACCAACAAATTCAACAACAACCTCAACATTGAAAAACAACAACAACCTCAACATTGAAAAACACCAACAAATTCAACAACAACTTCAACATTGACAAACACCAACAAATTCAACAACAACCTCGAAATTGAAAAAAACCAACAAATACAACAACAACCTCAACATTGAAAAACAACAACAACCTCAACATTGAAAAACACCAACAAATTCAACAACAACCTCAACATTGAAAAACAACAAAAACCTCAACATTGCAAAACACCAGCAAATTCAACAACAACCTCAACATTTAAAAACACCAACAAATTCAACAACAACCTCAACATTGAACAACACCAACAATCTCAACATTGAAAAACACCAACAACTTCAACAACAACCTCAACATTGAAAAACAGCAACAACCTCAAATTTGAAAAGCACCAACAAATTCAACAACAACTTCAACATTGAAAAACACCAACAAATTCAACATCAACCTCATCATTGAAAAGCACCAACAAATTCAACAACAACCTCAGCATTGAAAAACAACAACAACCTCAACATTGACAAACACCAACAAATTCAACATTGAAAAACACCAACAAATTCAACAACAACCTCAACATTGAAAAACAACAACAACCACAACATTGAAAAACACCAACAAATTAAACAACAACCTCAACATTGAAAAACACCATCAAATTCAACAACAACCTCAACATTGAAAAACAGCAACAACCTCAACATTGAAAAACACCAACAAATTCAACAACAACCTCAACATTGAAAAACACCAACAAATTCAACAACAACCTCATCATTGAAAAGCACGAACAAATTCAACAACAACCTCAACCTTGAAAAAGAACAACAACCTCAACTTTGACAAACACCAACAAATTCAACAACAACCTCAACATTGAAAAACAACAACAAACTCAACATTGAAAAACACCAACAAATTCAACAACAACCTCAACATTGAAAAACAACAACAACCTCAACATTGAAAAACACCAACAAATTAAACAACAACCTCAACATTGAAAAACACCATCAAATTCAACAACAATCTCAACATTGAAAAACAACAACAACCTAAACATTGAAAAACACCAACAAATTCAACAACAACCTCAACATTGAAAAACAACAACAACCTCAACATTGAAAAACACCAACAAATTCAACAACAACCTCAACATTGAAAAACAACAACAAACTCAACATTGAAAAACACCAACAAATTCAACAACAATCTCAACATTGAAAAACAACAACAACCTCAACATTGAAGAACACCAACAAATTCAACAACAACCTCAACATTGAAAAAGAGACAACAATTTCAACAACAACCTCAACATTGAAAAACAACAACAACCTCGACATTGAAAAACACCAACAAATTCAACAACAACTTCAACATTGAAAAACACCAACAAATTCAACAACAACCTTAACATTGAAAAACAACAACAACCTCGAAATTGAAAAACACCAATATATACAACAACAACCTCAACATTGAAAAACAACAACAACCTCAACATTGAAAAACACCAACAAATTCAACAACAACCTCAACATTGAAAAACAACAACAACCTCAACATTGCAAAACACCAGCAAATTCAACAACAACCTCAACATTTAAAAACCCCAGCAAATTCAACAACAACCTCAACATTGAAAAACAACAACAATCTCAACATTGAAAAACACCAACAAATTCAACAACAACCTCAACATTGAAAAACAACATCAACCTCAACATTGAACAACACCAACAAATTCAACAACAACCTCGACATTGAAAAACACCCTCAAATTCAAAATCAACCTCAACATTGAACAACACCAACAACCTCAAAATTGAAAAAAACACCAACAAATTCAACAACAACCTCAACATTTAAAAACAACAACAACCTCAACATTGAAAAACACCAACAAATTCAAAAACAACCTCAACATTGAAAAACAACAACAAATTCAACAACAATCTCAACATTGAAAAACACCAACAAACTCAACAACAACCTCAAAATTGAAAAACAACAACAACCTCATCATTGAAAAACACCAACAAATTCAACAAAAACCTCAACATTGAAAAACACCAACAAATTCAACAACAACCTCAACATTGAAAAACAACAACAACCTCAACATTGAAAAACACCAACAAATTCAACAACAACATCAACATTGAAAAACAATAACAACCTCAACATTGAAAAACACCAACAAATTCAACAACAACCTCAACATGGAAAAACAACAACAAACTCAACATTGAAAAACACCAACAAATTCAACAACAACCTCAACATTGAAAAACAACAACAACCTCAACATTGAAAAACACCAACAAATTCAACAATAACCTCAACATTGAAAAACAACAACAACCTCAACATTGAAAAACACCAACAAATTCAACAACAACCTCAACATTGAAAAACACCAACAAATTCAACAACAACCACAACATTGAAAAACACCAACAACCTCAACATTGAAAAACACCAACAAATTCAACAACAACCTCAACATTGAAAAACAACAACAACCTCAACATTGAAAAACACCAACAAATTCAACAACAACCTCAACATTGAAAAACACCAACAAATTCAACAACGACCTCAGCATTGAAAAACAACAACAACCTCAAAATTGAGAAACACCAACAAATTCAACAACAACCTCAACATTGAAATTCAACAACCACCTCAACATTGAAAAACAACAACAACCTCAACATTGAAAAACACCAACAAATTCAACAACAACCTCAACATTGAAAAACAACAACAACCTCAACATTGCAAAACACCAGCAAATTCAACAACAACCTCAACATTTAAAAACCCCAACAAATTCAACAACAACCTCAACATTGAAAAACAACAACAATCTCAACATTGAAAAACACCAACAAATTCAACAACAACCTCAACATTGAAAAACAGCAACAACCTCAACATTGAAAAACACCAACAAATTCAACAACAACCTCAACATTGAAAAACACCAACAAATTCAACAACAACCTCATCATTGAAAAGCACCAACAAATTCAACAACAACCTCAACATTGAAAAACAAGAACAACCTCAACATTGAAAAACACCAACAAATTCAACAACAACCTCAACATTGAAAAACAACAACAACCTCAACATTGACAAACACCAACAAATTCAACAACAACCTCAACATTGAAAAACAACAACAAACTCAACATTGAAAAACACCAACAAGTTCAACAACAACCTCAACATTGAAAAACAACAACAACCTCAACATTGAAAAACACCAACAAATTAAACAACAACCTCAACATTGAAAAACACCATCAAATTCAACAACAATCTCAACATTGAAAAACAACAACAACCTAAACATTGAAAAACACCAACAAATTCAACAACAACCTCAACATTGAAAAACAACAACAACCTCAACATTGAAAAACACCAACAAATTCAACAGCAACCTCAACATTGAAAAACAACAACAACCTCAACATTGAAAAACACCAACAAATTCAACAACAACCTCAACATTGAAAAACACCAACAAATTCAACAACAACCTAAGCATTGAAAAACAACAACCACCTCAACATTGAAAAACACCAACAAATTCAACAACAACCTCAACATTGAAAAACAACAACAACCTCAACATTGAAAAACACCAACAAATTCAACAACAACTTCAACATTGACAAACACCAACAAATTCAACAACAACCTCGAAATTGAAAAAAACCAACAAATACAACAACAACCTCAACATTGAAAAACAACAACAACCTCAACATTGAAAAACACCAACAAATTCAACAACAACCTCAACATTGAAAAACAACAAAAACCTCAACATTGCAAAACACCAGCAAATTCAACAACAACCTCAACATTTAAAAACACCAACAAATTCAACAACAACCTCAACATTGAACAACACCAACAATCTCAACATTGAAAAACACCAACAACTTCAACAACAACCTCAACATTGAAAAACAGCAACAACCTAAAATTTGAAAAGCACCAACAAATTCAACAACAACTTCAACATTGAAAAACACCAACAAATTCAACAACAACCTCATCATTGAAAAGCACCACCAAATTCAACAACAACCTCAGCATTGAAAAACAACAACAACCTCAACATTGACAAACACCAACAAATTCAACAACAACCTCAACATTGAAAAACAACAACAAACTCAACATTGAAAAACACCAACAAATTCAACAACAACCTCAACATTGAAAAACAACAACAACCACAACATTGAAAAACACCAACAAATTAAACAACAACCTCAACATTGAAAAACACCATCAAATTCAACAACAACCTCAACATTGAAAAACAGCAACAACCTCAACATTGAAAAACACCAACAAATTCAACAACAACCTCAACATTGAAAAACACCAACAAATTCAACAACAACCTCATCATTGAAAAGCACGAACAAATTCAACAACAACCTCAACATTGAAAAACAACAACAACCTCAACATTGACAAACACCAACAAATTCAACAACAACCTCAACATTGAAAAACAACAACAAACTCAACATTGAAAAACACCAACAAATTCAACAACAACCTCAACATTGAAAAACAACAACAACCTCAACATTGAAAAACACCAACAAATTAAACAACAACCTCAACATTGAAAAACACCATCAAATTCAACAACAATCTCAACATTGAAAAACAACAACAACCTAAACATTGAAAAACACCAACAAATTCAACAACAACCTCAACATTGAAAAACAACAACAACCTCAACATTGAAAAACACCAACAAATTCAACAACAACCTCAACATTGAAAAACAACAACAAACTCAACATTGAAAAACACCAACAAATTCAACAACAATCTCAACATTGAAAAACAACAACAACCTCAACATTGAAGAACACCAACAAATTCAACAACAACCTCAACATTGAAAAAGAGACAACAATTTCAACAACAACCTCAACATTGAAAAACAGCAACAACCTCGACATTGAAAAACACCAACAAATTCAACAACAACTTCAACATTGAAAAACACCAACAAATTCAACAACAACCTTAACATTGAAAAACAACAACAACCTCGAAATTGAAAAACACCAACATATACAACAACAACCTCAACATTGAAAAACAACAACAACCTCAACATTGAAAAACACCAACAAATTCAACAACAACCTCAACATTGAAAAACAACAACAACCTCAACATTGCAAAACACCAGCAAATTCAACAACAACCTCAACATTTAAAAACCCCAGCAAATTCAACAACAACCTCAACATTGAAAAACAACAACAATCTCAACATTGAAAAACACCAACAAATTCAACAACAACCTCAACATTGAAAAACAACATCAACCTCAACATTGAACATCACCAACAAATTCAACAACAACCTCGACATTGAAAAACACCCTCAAATTCAAAATCAACCTCAACATTGAACAACACCAACAACGTCAAAATTGAAAAAACACCAACAAATTCAACAACAACCTCAACATTTAAAAACAACAACAACCTCAACATTGAAAAACACCAACAAATTCAAAAACAACCTCAACATTGAAAAACAACAACAAATTCAACAACAACCTCAACATTGAAAAACACCAACAAACTCAACAACAACCTCAAAATTGAAAAACAACAACAACCTCATCATTGAAAAACAGCAACAAATTCAACAAAAACCTCAACATTGAAAAACACCAACAAATTCAACAACAACCTCAACATTGAAAAACAACAACAACCTCAACATTGAAAAACACCAACAAATTCAACAACAACATCAACATTGAAAAACAATAACAACCTCAACATTGAAAAACACCAACAAATTCAACAACAACCTCAACATGGAAAAACAACAACAAACTCAACATTGAAAAACACCAACAAATTCAACAACAACCTCAACATTGAAAAACAACAACAACCTCAACATTGAAAAACACCAACAAATTCAACAATAACCTCAACATTGAAAAACAACAACAACCTCAACATTGAAAAACACCAACAAATTCAACAACAACCTCAACATTGAAAAACACCAACAAATTCAACAACAACCACAACATTGAAAAACACCAACAACCTCAACATTGAAAAACACCAACAAATTCAACAACAACCTCAACATTGAAAAACAACAACAACCTCAACATTGAAAAACACCAACAAATTCAACAACAACCTCAACATTGAAAAACACCAACAAATTCAACAACGACCTCAGCATTGAAAAACAACAACAACCTCAAAATTGAGAAACACCAACAAATTCAACAACAACCTCAACATTGAAATTCAACAACCACCTCAACATTGAAAAACAACAACAAACTCAACATTGAAAAACACCAACAAATTCAACAACAACCTCAACATTGAAAAACAACAACAACCTCAACATTGAAAAACACCAACAAATTCAAAAACAACGTCAACATTTAGAAACACCAACAAATTCAACAACAACCTCAACATTGAAAAACAACAACAATCTCAACATTGAAAAACACCAACAAATTCAACAACAACCTCAACATTGAAAAACAGCAACAACCTCAACATTGAAAAACACCAACAAATTCAACAACAACCTCAACATTGAAAAACACCAACAAATTCAACAACAACCTCATCATTGAAAAGCACCAACAAATTCAACAACAACCTCAACATTGAAAAACAAGAACAACCTCAACATTGAAAAACACCAACAAATTCAACAACAACCTCAACATTGAAAAACAACAACAACCTCAACATTGACAAACACCAACAAATTCAACAACAACCTCAACATTGAAAAACAACAACAAACTCAACATTGAAAAACACCAACAAATTCAACAACAACCTCAACATTGAAAAACAACAACAACCTCAACATTGAAAAACACCAACAAATTAAACAACAACCTCAACATTGAAAAACACCATCAAATTCAACAACAATCTCAACATTGAAAAACAACAACAACCTAAACATTGAAAAACACCAACAAATTCAACAACAACCTCAACATTGAAAAACAACAACAACCTCAACATTGAAAAACACCAACAAATTCAACAACAACCTCAACATTGAAAAACAACAACAAACTCAACATTGAAAAACACCAACAAATTCAACAACAATCTCAACATTGAAAAACAACAACAACCTCAACATTGAAGAACACCAACAAATTCAACAACAACCTCAACATTGAAAAAGAGACAACAATTTCAACAACAACCTCAACATTGAAAAACAACAACAACCTCGACATTGAAAAACACCAACAAATTCAACAACAACTTCAACATTGAAAAACACCAACAAATTCAACAACAACCTTAACATTGAAAAACAACAACAACCTCGAAATTGAAAAACACCAACATATACAACAACAACCTCAACATTGAAAAACAACAACAACCTCAACATTGAAAAACACCAACAAATTCAACAACAACCTCAACATTGAAAAACAACAACAACCTCAACATTGCAAAACACCAGCAAATTCAACAACAACCTCAACATTTAAAAACCCCAGCAAATTCAACAACAACCTCAACATTGAAAAACAACAACAATCTCAACATTGAAAAACACCAACAAATTCAACAACAACCTCAACATTGAAAAACAACATCAACCTCAACATTGAACAACACCAACAACGTCAAAATTGAAAAAACACCAACAAATTCAACAACAACCTCAACATTTAAAAACAACAACAACCTCAACATTGAAAAACACCAACAAATTCAAAAACAACCTCAACATTGAAAAACAACAACAAATTCAACAACAACCTCAACATTGAAAAACAGCAACAAAATCAACAACAACCTCAAAATTGAAAAACAACAACAACCTCATCATTGAAAAACACCAACAAATTCAACAAAAACCTCAACATTGAAAAACACCAACAAATTCAACAACAACCTCAACATTGAAAAACAACAACAACCTCAACATTGAAAAACACCAACAAATTCAACAACAACATCAACATTGAAAAACAATAACAACCTCAACATTGAAAAACACCAACAAATTCAACAACAACCTCAACATGGAAAAACAACAACAAACTCAACATTGAAAAACACCAACAAATTCAACAACAACCTCAACATTGAAAAACAACAACAACCTCAACATTGAAAAACACCAACAAATTCAACAATAACCTCAACATTGAAAAACAACAACAAACTCAACATTGAAAAACACCAACAAATTCAACAACAACCTCAACATTGAAAAACAACAACAACCTCAACATTGAAAAACACCAACAAATTAAACAACAACCTCAACATTGAAAAACACCATCAAATTCAACAACAATCTCAACATTGAAAAACAACAACAACCTAAACATTGAAAAACACCAACAAATTCAACAACAACCTCAACATTGAAAAACAACAACAACCTCAACATTGAAAAACACCAACAAATTCAACAACAACCTCAACATTGAAAAACAACAACAAACTCAACATTGAAAAACACCAACAAATTCAACAACAATCTCAACATTGAAAAACAACAACAACCTCAACATTGAAGAACACCAACAAATTCAACAACAACCTCATCATTGAAAAAGAGACAACAATTTCAACAACAACCTCAACATTGAAAAACAACAACAACCTCGACATTGAAAAACACCAACAAATTCAACAACAACTTCAACATTGAAAAACACCAACAAATTCAACAACAACCTTAACATTGAAAAACAACAACAACCTCGAAATTGAAAAACACCAACATATACAACAACAACCTCAACATTGAAAAACAACAACAACCTCAACATTGAAAAACACCAACAAATTCAACAACAACCTCAACATTGAAAAACAACAACAACCTCAACATTGCAAAACACCAGCAAATTCAACAACAACCTCAACATTTAAAAACCCCAGCAAATTCAACAACAACCTCAACATTGAAAAACAACAACAATCTCAACATTGAAAAACACCAACAAATTCAACAACAACCTCAACATTGAAAAACAACATCAACCTCAACATTGAACAACACCAACAAATTCAACAACAACCTCGACATTGAAAAACACCCTCAAATTCACAATCAACCTCAACATTGAACAACACCAACAACGTCAAAATTGAAAAAACACCAACAAATTCAACAACAACCTCAACATTTAAAAACAACAACAACCTCAACATTGAAAAACACCAACAAATTCAAAAACAACCTCAACATTGAAAAACAACAACAAATTCAACAACAACCTCAACATTGAAAAACACCAACAAAATCAACAACAACCTCAAAATTGAAAAACAACAACAACCTCATCATTGAAAAACACCAACAAATTCAACAAAAACCTCAACATTGAAAAACACCAACAAATTCAACAACAACCTCAACATTGAAAAACAACAACAACCTCAACATTGAAAAACACCAACAAATTCAACAACAACATCAACATTGAAAAACAATAACAACCTCAACATTGAAAAACACCAACAAATTCAACAACAACCTCAACATGGAAAAACAACAACAAACTCAACATTGAAAAACACCAACAAATTCAACAACAACCTCAACATTGAAAAACAACAACAACCTCAACATTGAAAAACACCAACAAATTCAACAATAACCTCAACATTGAAAAACAACAACAACCTCAACATTGAAAAACACCAACAAATTCAACAACAACCTCAACATTGAAAAACACCAACAAATTCAACAACAACCACAACATTGAAAAACACCAACAACCTCAACATTGAAAAACACCAACAAATTCAACAACAACCTCAACATTGAAAAACAACAACAACCTCAACATTGAAAAACACCAACAAATTCAACAACAACCTCAACATTGAAAAACACCAACAAATTCAACAACGACCTCAGCATTGAAAAACAACAACAACCTCAAAATTGAGAAACACCAACAAATTCAACAACAACCTCAACATTGAAATTCAACAACCACCTCAACATTGAAAAACAACAACCAACTGAACATTGAAAAACACCAACAAATTCAACAACAACCTCAACATTGAAAAACAACAACAACCTCAACATTGAAAAACACCAACTAATTCAAAAACAACGTCAACATTTAGAAACACCAACAAATTCAACAACAACCTCAACATTGAAAAACAACAACAATCTGAACATTGAAAAACACCAACAAATTCAACAACAACCTCAACATTGAAAAACAGCAACAACCTCAACATTGAAAAACACCAACAAATTCAACAACAACCTCAACATTGAAAAACACCAACAAATTCAACAACAACCTCATCATTGAAAAGCACCAACAAATTCAACAACAACCTCAACATTGAAAAACAAGAACAACCTCAACATTGAAAAACACCAACAAATTCAACAACAACCTCAACATTGAAAAACAACAACAACCTCAACATTGAAAAACACCAACAAATTCAACAACAACCTCAACATTGAAAAACAACAACAAACTCAACATTGAAAAACACCAACAAATTCAACAACAACCTCAACATTGAAAAACAACAACAACCTCAACATTGAAAAACACCAACAAATTCAACAACAACCTCAACATTGAAAAACACCATCAAATTCAACAACAACCTCAACATTGAAAAACAACAACAACCTAAACATTGAAAAACACCAACAAATTCAACAACAACCTTAACATTGAAAAACAACAACAACCTCAACATTGAAAAACACCAACAAATTCAACAACAACCTCAGCATTGAAAAACACCAACAAATTCAACAACAACCTAAGCATTGAAAAACAACAACAACCTCAACATTGAAAAACACCAACAAATTCAACAACAACCTCAACATTGAAAAACAACAACAACCTCAACATTGAAAAACACCAACAAATTCAACAACAACCTCAACATTGAAAAACAACAAAAACCTCAACATTGCAAAACACCAGCAAATTCAACAACAACCTCAACATTGAAAAACACCAACAAATTCAACAACAACCTCAACATTGAAAAACAACAACAATCTCAACATTGAAAAACACCAACAAATTCAACAACAACCTCAAAATTGAAAAACAACAACAACCTCAACATTGAAAAACACCAACAAATTCAACAACAACCTCAACATTTAGAAACACCAACAAATTCAAAAACAACCTCAACATTGAACAACACCAACAATCTCAACATTGAAAAACACCAACAAATTCAACAACAACCTCAACATTGAAAAACAGCAACAACCTCAACATTGAAAAACACCAACAAATTCAACAACCTCAACATTGAAAAACACCAACAAATTCAACAACAACCTCATCATTGAAAAGCACCAACAAATTCAACAACAACCTCAACATTGAAAAACAACAACAACCTCAACATTGACAAACACCAACAAATTCAAAAACAACCTCAACATTGAAAAACAACAAAAACCTCAACATTGAAAAACACCTTCAAATTCAACAACAACCTCAACATTGAAAAACAACAACAACCTCAACATTGAAAAACACCAACAAATTAAACTACAACCTCAACATTGAAAAACACCATCAAATTCAACAACAACCTCAACATTGAAAAACAACAACAACCTAAACATTGAAAAACACCAACAAATTCAACAACAACCTTAACATTGAAAAACAACAACAACCTCAACATTGAAAAACACCAACAAATTCAACAACAACCTCAACATTGAAAAACACCAACAAATTCAACAACAACCTAAGCATTGAAAAACAACAACAACCTCAACATTGAAAAACACCAACAAATTCAACAACAACCTCAACATTGAAAAACAACAACAACCTCAACATTGAAGAACACCAACAAATTCAACAACAACTTCAACATTGAAAAACACCAACAAATTCAACAACAACCTCGAAATTGAAAAAAACCAACAAATACAACAACAACCTCAACATTGAAAAACAACAACAACCTCAACATTGAAAAACACCAACAAATTCAACAACAACCTCAACATTGAAAAACAACAACAACCTCAACATTGCAAAACACCAGCAAATTCAACAACAACCTCAACATTTAAAAACACCAACAAATTCAACAACAACCTCAACATTGAAAAACAACAACAATCTCAACATTGAAAAACACCAACAAATTCAACAACAACCTCAACATTGAAAAACAACAACAACCTCAACATTGAAAAACACCAACAAATTCAACAACAACGTCGACATTGAAAAACACCCTCAAATTCAAAATCAACCTCAACATTGAACAACACCAACAATCTCAAAATTGAAAAAACACCAACAAATTCAAAAACAACCTCAACATTGAAAAACACCAACAAATTCAACAACAACATCAACATTGAAAAACACAAACAAACTCAACAATAACCTCAACATTGAAAAATAACAACAACCTCAACATTGAAAAACACCAACAAATTCAACAACAACCTCAACATTGAAAAACACCAACAAATTCAACAACAATCTCAACATTGAAAAACACCAACAAATTCAACAACAACCTCATCATTGAAAAGCACGAACAAATTCAACAACAACCTCAACATTGAAAAACAACAACAACCTCAACATTGACAAACACCAACAAATTCAACAACAACCTCAACATTGAAAAACAACAACAAACTCAACATTGAAAAACACCAACAAATTCAACAACAACCTCAACATTGAAAAACAACAACAACCTCAACATTGAAAAACACCAACAAATTAAACAACAACCTCAACATTGAAAAACACCATCAAATTCAACAACAACCTCAACATTGAAAAACAACAACAACCTAAACATTGAAAAACACCAACAAATTCAACAACAACCTCAACATTGAAAAACAACAACAACCTCAACATTGAAAAACACCAACAAATTAAACAACAACCTCAACATTGAAAAACACCATCAAATTCAACAACAACCTCAACATTGAAAAACAACAACAACCTAAATATTGAAAAACACCAACAAATTCAACAACAACCTCAACATTGAAAAACAACAACAACCTAAACATTGAAAAACACCAACAAATTCAACAACAACCTCAACATTGAAAAACAACAACAACCTCAACATTGAAAAACACCAACAAATTCAACAACAACCTGAACATTGAAAAACAACAACAAACTCAACATTGAAAAACACCAACAAATTCAACAACAATCTCAACATTGAAAAACAACAACAACCTCAACATTGAAGAACACCAACAAATTCAACAACAACCTCAACATTGAAAAAGAGACAACAATTTCAACAACAACCTCAACATTGAAAAACAACAACAACCTCGACATTGAAAAACACCAACAAATTCAACAACAACTTCAACATTGAAAAACACCAACAAATTCAACAACAACCTTAACATTGAAAAACAACAACAACCTCGAAATTGAAAAACACCAACATATACAACAACAACCTCAACATTGAAAAACAACAACAACCTCAACATTGAAAAACACCAACAAATTCAACAACAACCTCAACATTGAAAAACAACAACAACCTCAACATTGCAAAACACCAGCAAATTCAACAACAACCTCAACATTTAAAAACCACAGCAAATTCAACAACAACCTCAACATTGAAAAACAACAACAATCTCAACATTGAAAAACACCAACAAATTCAACAACAACCTCAACATTGAAAAACAACATCAACCTCAACATTGAACAACACCAACAAATTCAACAACAACCTCGACATTGAAAAACACCCTCAAATTCAAAATCAACCTCAACATTGAACAACACCAACAACGTCAAAATTGAAAAAACACCAACAAATTCAACAACAACCTCAACATTTAAAAACAACAACAACCTCAACATTGAAAAACACCAACAAATTCAAAAACAACCTCAACATTGAAAAACAACAACAAATTCAACAACAACCTCAACATTGAAAAACACCAACAAAATCAACAACAACCTCAAAATTGAAAAACAACAACAACCTCATCATTGAAAAACACCAACAAATTCAACAAAAACCTCAACATTGAAAAACACCAACAAATTCAACAACAACCTCAACATTGAAAAACAACAACAACCTCAACATTGAAAAACACCAACAAATTCAACAACAACATCAACATTGAAAAACAATAGCAACCTCAACATTGAAAAACACCAACAAATTCAACAACAACCTCAACATGGAAAAACAACAACAAACTCAACATTGAAAAACACCAACAAATTCAACAACAACCTCAACATTGAAAAACAACAACAACCTCAACATTGAAAAACACCAACAAATTCAACAATAACCTCAACATTGAAAAACAACAACAAACTCAACATTGAAAAACACCAACAAATTAAACAACAACCTCAACATTGAAAAACACCATCAAATTCAACAACAATCTCAACATTGAAAAACAACAACAACCTAAACATTGAAAAACACCAACAAATTCAACAACAACCTCAACATTGAAAAACAACAACAACCTCAACATTGAAAAACACCAGAAATTCAACAACAACCTCAACATTGAAAAACAACAACAAACTCAACATTGAAAAACACCAACAAATTCAACAACAATCTCAACATTGAAAAACAACAACAACCTCAACATTGAAGAACACCAACAAATTCAACAACAACCTCATCATTGAAAAAGAGACAACAATTTCAACAACAACCTCAACTTTGAAAAACAACAACAACCTCGACATTGAAAAACACCAACAAATTCAACAACAACTTCAACATTGAAAAACACCAACAAATTCAACAACAACCTTAACATTGAAAAACAACAACAACCTCGAAATTGAAAAACACCAACATATACAACAACAACCTCAACATTGAAAAACAACAACAACCTCAACATTGAAAAACACCAACAAATTCAACAACAACCGCAACATTGAAAAACAACAACAACCTCAACATTGCAAAACACCAGCAAATTCAACAACAACCTCAACATTTAAAAACCCCAGCAAATTCAACAACAACCTCAACATTGAAAAACAACAACAATCTCAACATTGAAAAACACCAACAAATTCAACAACAACCTCAACATTGAAAAACAACATCAACCTCAACATTGAACAACACCAACAAATTCAACAACAACCTCGACATTGAAAAACACCCTCAAATTCAAAATCAACCTCAACATTGAACAACACCAACAACGTCAAAATTGAAAAAACACCAACAAATTCAACAACAACCTCAACATTTAAAAACAACAACAACCTCAACATTGAAAAACACCAACAAATTCAAAAACAACCTCAACATTGAAAAACAACAACAAATTCAACAACAACCTCAACATTGAAAAACACCAACAAAATCAACAACAACCTCAAAATTGAAAAACAACAACAACCTCATCATTGAAAACACCAACAAATTCAACAAAAACCTCAACATTGAAAAACACCAACAAATTCAACAACAACCTCAACATTGAAAAACAACAACAACCTCAACATTGAAAAACACCAACAAATTCAACAACAACATCAACATTGAAAAACAATAACAACCTCAACATTGAAAAACACCAACAAATTCAACAACAACCTCAACATGGAAAAACAACAACAAACTCAACATTGAAAAACACCAACAAATTCAACAACAACCTCAACATTGAAAAACAACAACAACCTCAACATTGAAAAACACCAACAAATTCAACAATAACCTCAACATTGAAAAACAACAACAACCTCAACATTGAAAAACACCAACAAATTCAACAACAACCTCAACATTGAAAAACACCAACAAATTCAACAACAACCACAACATTGAAAAACACCAACAAATTCAACAACAACCTCAACATTGAAAAACAACAACAACCTCAACATTGAAAAACACCAACAAATTCAACAACAACCTCAACATTGAAAAACAACAACAAACTCAACATTGAAAAACACCAACAAATTCAACAACAACCTCAACATTGAAAAACAACAACAACCTCAACATTGAAAAACACCAACAAATTCAACAACAACCTCAACATTGAAAAACACCATCAAATTCAACAACAACCTCAACATTGAAAAACAACAACAACCTAAACATTGAAAAACACCAACAAATTCAACAACAACCTTAACATTGAAAAACAACAACAACCTCAACATTGAAAAACACCAACAAATTCAACAACAACCTCAACATTGAAAAACACCAACAAATTCAACAACAACCTAAGCATTAAAAAAGAACAACAACCTCAACATTGAAAAACACCAACAAATTCAACAACAACCTCAACATTGAAAAACAACAACAACCTCAACATTGAAAAACACCAACAAATTCAACAACAATTTCAACATTGACAAACACCAACAAATTCAACAACAACCTCGAAATTGAAAAAAAACCAACAAATACAACAACAACCTCAACATTGAAAAACAACAACAACCTCAACATTGAAAAACACCAACAAATTCAACAACAACCTCAACATTGAAAAACAACAAAAACCTCAACATTGCAAAACACCAGCAAATTCAACAACAAACTCAACATTGAAAAACACCAACAAATTCAACAACAACCTCAACATTGAAAAACAACAACAATCTCAACATTGAAAAACACCAACAAATTCAACAACAACCTCAAAATTGAAAAACAACAACAACCTCAACATTGAAAAACACCAACAAATTCAACAACAACCTCAACATTTAGAAACACCAACAAATTCAAAAACAACCTCAACATTGAACAACACCAACAATCTCAACATTGAAAAACACCAACAAATTCAACAACAACCTCAACATTGAAAAACAGCAACAACCTCAACATTGAAAAACACCAACAAATTCAACAACCTCAGCATTGAAAAACACCAACAAATTCAACAACAACCTCATCATTGAAAAGCACCAACAAATTCAACAACAACCTCAACATTGAAAAACAACAACAACCTCAACATTGACAAACACCAACAAATTCAAAAACAACCTCAACATTGAAAAACAACAAAAACCTCAACATTGAAAAACACCAACAAATTCAACAACAACCTCAACATTGAAAAACAACAACAACCTCAACATTGAAAAACACCAACAAATTAAACTACAACCTCAACATTGAAAAACACCATCAAATTCAACAACAACCTCAACATTGAAAAACAACAACAACCTAAACATTGAAAAACACCAACAAATTCAACAACAACCTTAACATTGAAAAACAACAACAACCTCAACATTGAAAAACACCAACAAATTCAACAACAACCTCAACATTGAAAAACACCAACAAATTCAACAACAACCTAAGCATTGAAAAACAACAACAACCTCAACATTGAAAAACACCAACAAATTCAACAACAACCTCAACATTGAAAAACAACAACAACCTCAACATTGAAAAACACCAACAAATTCAACAACAACTTCAACATTGAAAAACACCAACAAATTCAACAACAACCTCGAAATTGAAAAAAACCAACAAATACAACAACAACCTCAACATTGAAAAACAACAACAGCCTCAACATTGAAAAACACCAACAAATTCAACAACAACCTCAACATTGAAAAACAACAACAACCTCAACATTGCAAAACACCAGCAAATTCAACAACAACCTCAACATTTAAAAACACCAACAAATTCAACAACAACCTCAACATTGAAAAACAACAACAATCTCAACATTGAAAAACACCAACAAATTCAACAACAACCTCAACATTGAAAAACAACAACAACCTCAACATTGAAAAACACCAACAAATTCAACAACAACCTCGACATTGAAAAACACCCTCAAATTCAAAATCAACCTCAACATTGAACAACACCAACAATCTCAAAATTGAAAAAACACCAACAAATTCAAAAACAACCTCAACATTGAAAAACACCAACAAATTCAACAACAACCTCAACATTGAAAAACACAAACAAACTCAACAATAACCTCAACATTGAAAAATAACAACAACCTCAACATTGAAAAACACCAACAAATTCAACAACAACCTCAACATTGAAAAACACCAACAAATTCAACAACAGTCTCAACATTGAAAAACACCAACAAATTCAACAACAACCTCATCATTGAAAAGCACGAACAAATTCAACAACAACCTCAACATTGAAAAACAACAACAACCTCAACATTGACAAACACCAACAAATTCAACAACAACCTCAACATTGAAAAACAACAACAAACTCAACATTGAAAAACACCAACAAATTCAACAACAACCTCAACATTGAAAAACAACAACAACCTCAACATTGAAAAACACCAACAAATTAAACAACAACCTCAACATTGAAAAACACCATCAAATTCAACAACAACCTCAACATTGAAAAACAACAACAACCTAAACATTGAAAAACACCAACAAATTCAACAACAACCTCAACATTGAAAAAAAACAACAACCTCAACATTGAAAAACACCAACAAATTCAACAACAACCTCAACATTGAAAAACAACAACAAACTCAACATTGAAAAACACCAACAAATTCAACAACAACCTCAACATTGAAAAACAGCAACAACCTCAACATTGAAGAACACCAACAATTTCAACAACAACCTCAACATTGAAAAACAACAACAACCTCAACATTGAAAAACACCAACAAATTCAACAACAACTTCAACATTGAAAAACACCAACAAATTCAACAACAACCTCGAAATTGAAAAACACCAACAAATACAACAACATCCTCAACATTGAAAAACAACAACAACCTCAACATTGAAAAACACCAACAATTTCAACAACAACCTCAACATTGAAAAACAACAACAACCTCAACATTGCAAAACACCAGCAAATTCAACAACAACCTCAACATTTAAAAACCCCAACAAATTCAACAACAACCTCAACATTGAAAAACAACAACAATCTCAACATTGAAAAACACCAACAAATTCAACAACAACCTCAACATTGAAAAACAACATCAACCTCAACATTGAACGTCACCAACAAATTCAACAACAACCTCGACATTGAAAAACACCCTCAAATTCAAAATCAACCTCAACATTGAACAACACCAACAACCTCAAAATTGAAAAAACACCAACAGCTTCAACAACAACCTCAACATTTAAAAACAACAACAACCTCAACATTGAAAAACACCAACAAATTCAAAAACAACCTCAACATTGAAAAACACCAACAAATTCAACAACAACCTCAACATTGAAAAACACCAACAAACTCAACTTCAACCTCAACATTGAAAAATAACAACAACCTCAACATTGAAAAACACCAACAAATTCAACAACAACCTCAACATTGAAAAACACCAACAAATTCAACAACAAACTCAAGATTGAAAAACACCCACAAATTCAACCACCTCAAAATTGAAAAACAACAACAACCTCATCATTGAAAAACACCAACAAATTCAACAACAACCTCAACATTGAAAAACACCAACAAATTCAACAACAACCTCAACATTGAAAAACAACAACAACCTCAACATTGAAAAACACCAACAAATTCAACAACAACATCAACATTGAAAAACAACAACAACCTCAACATTGAAAAACACCAACAAATTCAACAACAACCTCAACATTGAAAAACAACAACAAACTCAAAATTGAAAAACACCAACAAATTCAACAACAACCTCAACATTGAAAAACAACAACAACCTCAACATTGCAAAACACCAACAAATTCAACAATAACCTCAACATTGAAAAACAACAACAACCTCAACATTGAAAAACACCAACAATTCCAACAACAACCTCAACATTGAAAAACACCAACAAATTCAACAACAACCACAACATTGAAAAACACCAACAACCTCAACATTGAAAAACACCAACAAATTCAACAACAACCTCGACATTGAAAAACAACAACAACCTCAACATTGAAAAACACCAACAAATTCAACAACAACCTCAACATTGAGAAACACCAGCAAATTCAACAACAACCTCAACATTGAAATTCAACAACAACCTCAACATTGAAAAACAACAACAAACTCAACATTGAAAAACACCAACAAATTCAACAACAACCTCAACATTGAAAAACAACAACAACCTCAACATTGAAAAACACCAACAAATTCAACAACAACCTCAACATTGAAAAACAACAACAACCTCAACATTGCAAAACACCAGCAAATTCAACAACAACCTCAACATTTAAAAACACCAACAAATTCAACAACAACCTCAACATTGAAAAACAACAACAATCTCAACATTGAAAAACACCAACAAATTCAACAACAACCTCAACATTGAAAAACAACAACAACCTCAACATTGAAAAACACCAACAAATTCAACAACAACCTCGACATTGAAAAACACCCTCAAATTCAAAATCAACCTCAACATTGAACAACACCAACAATCTCAAAATTGAAAAAACACCAACAAATTCAAAAACAACCTCAACATTGAAAAACACCAACAAATTCAACAACAACCTCAACATTGAAAAACACAAACAAACTCAACAACAACCTCAACATTGAAAAATAACAACAACCTCAACATTGAAAAACACCAACAAATTCAACAACAACCTCAACATTGAAAAACACCAACAAATTCAACAACAATCTCAACATTGAAAAACACCAACAAATTCAACAACAACCTCATCATTGAAAAGCACGAACAAATTCAACAACAACCTCAACATTGAAAAACAACAACAACCTCAACATTGACAAACACCAACAAATTCAACAACAACCTCAACATTGAAAAACAACAACAAATTCAACATTGAAAAACACCATCAAATTCAACAACAACCTCAACATTGAAAAACAACAACAACCTAAACATTGAAAAACACCAACAAATTCAACAACAACCTCAACATTGAAAAAAAACAACAACCTCAACATTGAAAAACACCAACAAATTCAACAACAACCTCAACATTGAAAAACAACAACAAACTCAACATTGAAAAACACCAACAAATTCAACAACAACCTCAACATTGAAAAACAGCAACAACCTCAACATTGAAGAACACCAACAATTTCAACAACAACCTCAACATTGAAAAACAACAACAACCTCAACATTGAAAAACACCAACAAATTCAACAACAACTTCAACATTGAAAAACACCAACTAATTCAACAACAACCTCGAAATTGAAAAACACCAACAAATACAACAACAACCTCAACATTGAAAAACAACAACAACCTCAACATTGAAAAACACCAACAAATTCAACAACAACCTCAACATTGAAAAACAACAACAACCTCAACATTGCAAAACACCAGCAAATTCAACAACAACCTCAACATTTTAAAACCCCAACAAATTCAACAACAACCTCAACATTGAAAAACAACAATAATCTCAACATTGAAAAACACCAACAAATTCAACAACAACCTCAACATTGAAAAACAACATCAACCTCAACATTGAACATCACCAACAAATTCAACAACAACCTCGTCATTGAAAAACACCCTCAAATTCAAAATCAACCTCAACATTGAACAACACCAACAACCTCAAAATTGAAAAAACACCAACAACTTCAACAACAACCTCAACATTTAAAAACAACAACAACCTCAACATTGAAAAACACCAACAAATTCAAAAACAACCTCAACATTGAAAAACACCAACAAATTCAACAACAACCTCAACATTGAAAAACACCAACAAACTCAACTTCAACCTCAACATTGAAAAATAACAACAACATCAACATTGAAAAACACCAACAAATTCAACAACAACCTCAACATTGAAAAACACCAACAAATTCAACAACAAACTCAAGATTGAAAAACACCCACAAATTCAACAACCTCAAAATTGAAAAACAACAACATCCTCATCATTGAAAAACAGCAACAAATTCAACAACAACCTCAATATTGAAAAACACCAACAAATTCAACAACAACCTCAACATTGAAAAACAACAACAACCTCAACATTGAAAAACACCAACAAATTCAACAACAACATCAACATTGAAAAACAACAACAACCTCAACATTGAAAAACACCAACAAATTCAACAACAACCTCAACATTGAAAAACAACAACAAACTCAAAATTGAAAAACACCAACAAATTCAACAACAACCTCAACATTGAAAAACAACAACAACCTCAACATTGCAAAACACCAACAAATTCAACAATAACCTCAACATTGAAAAACAACAACAACCTCAACATTGAAAAACACCAACAAATCCAACAACAACCTCAACATTGAAAAACACCAACAAATTCAACAACAACCACAACATTGAAAAACACCAACAACCTCAACATTGAAAAGCACCAACAAATTCAACAACAACCTCGACATTGAAAAACAACAACAACCTCAACATTGAAAAACACCAACAAATTCAACAACAACCTCAACATTGAAAAACACCAACAAATTCAACAACGACCTCAGCATTGAAAAACAACAACAACCTCAACATTGAGAAACACCAACAAATTCAACAACAACCTCAACATTGAAATTCAACAACAACCTCAACATTGAAAAACAACAACAAACTCAACATTGAAAAACACCAACAAATTCAACAACAACCTCAACATTGAAAAACAACAACAACCTCAACATTGAAAAACACCAACAAATTCAAAAACAACCTCAACATTTAGAAACACCAACAAATTCAACAACAACCTCAACATTGAAAAAACAACAACAATCTCAACGTTGAAAAACACCAACAAATTCAACAACAACCTTAACATTGAAAAACAGCAACAACCTCAACATTGAAAAACACCAACAAATTCAACAACAACCTCAACATTGAAAAACACCAACAAATTCAACAACAACCTCATCATTGAAAAGCACCAACAAATTCAACAACAACCTCAACATTGAAAAACAACAACAACCTCAACATTGAAAAACACCAACAAATTCAACAACAACCTGAACATTGAAAAACAACAACAACCTCAACATTGAAAAACACCAACAAATTCAACAACAACCTCAACATTGAAAAACAACAACAAACTCAACATTGAAAAACACCAACAAATTCAACAACAACCTCAACATTGAAAAACAACAACAACCTCAACATTGAAAAACACCAACAAATTCAACAACAACCTCAACATTGAAAAACACCATCAAATTCAACAACAACCTCTACATTGAAAAACGACAACAACCTAAACATTGAAAAACACCAACAAATTCAACAACAACCTTAACATTAATAAACAACAACAACCTCAACATTGAAAAACACCAACAAATTCAACAACAACCTCAACATTGAAAAACACCAACAAATTCAACAACAACCTAAGCATTGAAAAACAACAACAACCTCAACATTGAAAAACACCAACAAATTCAACAACAACCTCAACATTGAAAAACAACAACAACCTCAACATTGAAAAACACCAACAAATTCAACAACAACTTCAACATTGACAAACACCAACAAATTCAACAACAACCTCGAAATTGAAAAAAACCAACAAATACAACAACAACCTCAACATTGAAAAACAACAACAACCTCAACATTGAAAAACACCAACAAATTCAACAACAACCTCAACATTGAAAAACAACAAAAACCTCAACATTGCAAAACACCAGCAAATTCAACAACAACCTCAACATTTAAAAACACCAACAAATTCAACAACAACCTCAACATTGAACAACACGAACAATCTCAACATTGAAAAACACCAACAAATTCAACAACAACCTCAACATTGAAAAACAGCAACAACCTCAACATTGAAAAACACCAGCAAATTCAACAACAACCTCAACATTGAAAAACACCAACAAATTCAACAACAACCTCATCATTGAAAAGCACCAACAAATACAACAACAACCTCAACATTGAAAAACAACAACAACCTCAACATTGAAAAACACCAACAAATTCAACAACAACCTCAACATTGAAAAACAACAACAACCTCAACATTGCAAAACACCAGCAAATTCAACAACAACCTCAACATTTAAAAACACCAACAAATTCAACAACAACCTCAACATTGAAAAACAACAACAATCTCAACATTGAAAAACACCAACAAATTCAACAACAACCTCAACATTGAAAAACAACAACAACCTCAACATTGAAAAACACCAACAAATTCAACAACAACCTCGACATTGAAAAACACCCTCAAATTCAAAATCAACCTCAACATTGAACAACACCAACAACCTCAAAATTGAAAAAACACCAACAAATTTAAAAACAACCTCAACTTTGAAAAACACCAACAAATTCAACAACAACCTCAACATTGAAAAACACAAACAAACTCAACAACAACCTCAACATTGAAAAATAACAACAACCTCAACATTGAAAAACATCAACAAATTCAACAACAACCTCAACATTGAAAAACACCAACAAATTCAACAACAACCTCAACATTGAAAAACACCAACAAATTCAACAACAACCTCATCATTGAAAAGCACGAACAAATTCAACAACAACCTCAACATTGAAAAACAACAACAACCTCAACATTGACAAACACCAACAAATTCAACAACAACCTCAACATTGAAAAACAACAACAAACTCAACATTGAAAAACACCAACAAATTCAACAACAACCTCAACATTGAAAAACAACAACAACCTCAACATTGAAAAACACCAACAAATTAAACAACAACCTCAACATTGAAAAACACCATCAAATTCAACAACAACCTCAACATTGAAAAACAACAACAACCTAAACATTGAAAAACACCAACAAATTCAACAACAACCTCAACATTGAAAAACAACAACAACCTCAACATTGAAAAACACCAACAAATTCAACAACAACCTCAACATTGAAAAACAACAACAAACTCAACATTGAAAAACACCAACAAATTCAACAACAACCTCAACATTGAAAAACAACAACAACCTCAACATTGAAGAACACCAACAAAATCAACAACAACCTCAACATTGAAAAAGACCAACAATTTCAACAACAACCTCAACATTGAAAAACAACAACAACCTCAACATTGAAAAACACCAACAAATTCAACAACAACTTCAACATTGTAAAACACCAACAAATTCAACAACAACCTCGAAATTGAAAAACACCAACAAATACAACAACAACCTCAACATTGAAAAACAACAACAACCTCAACATTGAAAAACACCAACAAATTCAACAACAACCTCAACATTGAAAAACAACAACAACCTCAACATTGCAAAACACCAGCAAATTCAACAACAACCTCAACATTTAAAAACCCCAACAAATTCAACAACAACCTCAACATTGAAAAACAACAACAATCTCAACATTGAAAAACACCAACAAATTCAACAACAACCTCAACATTGAAAAACAACATCAACCTCAACATTGAACAACACCAACAAATTCAACAACAACCTCGACATTGAAAAACACCCTCAAATTCAAAATCAACCTCAACATTGAACAACACCAACAACCTCAAAATTGAAAAAACACCAACAAATTCAACAACAACCTCAACATTTAAAAACAACAACAACCTCAACATTGAAAAACACCAACAAATTCAAAAACAACCTCAACATTGAAAAACACCAACAAATTCAACAACAACCTCAACATTGAAAAACACCAACAAACTCAACAACAACCTCAACATTGAAAAATAACAACCACCTCAACATTGAAAAACACCAACAAATTCAACAACAACCTCAACATTGAAAAACACCAACAAATTCAACAACAAACTCAAGATTGAAAAACACCCACAAATTCAACAACCTCAAAATTGAAAAACAACAACAACCTCATCATTGAAAAACACCAACAAATTCAACAACAACCTCAACATTGAAAAACACCAACAAATTCAACAACAACCTCAACATTGAAAAACAACAACAACCTCAACATTGAAAAACACCATCAAATTCAACAACAACATCAACATTGAAAAACAACAACAACCTCAACATTGAAAAACACCAACAAATTCAACAACAACCTCAACATTGAAAAACAACAACAAACTCAACATTGAAAAACACCAACAAATTCAACAACAACCTCAACATTGAAAAACAACAACAACCTCAACATTGCAAAACACCAACAAATTCAACAATACCCTCAACATTGAAAAACAACAACAACCTCAACATTGAAAAACACCAACAAATTCAACAACAACCTCAACATTGAAAAACACCAACAAATTCAACAACAACCACAACATTGAAAAACACCAACAACCTCAACATTGAAAAACACCAACAAATTCAACAACAACCTCAACATTGAAAAACAACAACAACCTCAACATTGAAAAACACCAACAAATTCAACAACAACCTCAACATTGAAAAACACCAACAAATTCAACAACGACCTCAGCATTGAAAAACAACAACAACCTCAACATTGAGAAACACCAACAAATTCAACAACAACCTCAACATTGAAATTCAACAACAACCTCAACATTGAAAAACAACAACAAACTCAACATTGAAAAACACCAACAAATTCAACAACAACCTCAACATTGAAAAACAACAACAACCTCAACATTGAAAAACACCAACAAATTCAAAAACAACCTCAACATTTAGAAACACCAACAAATTCAACAACAACCTCAACATTGAAAAACAACAACAATCTCAACATTGAAAAACACCAACAAATTCAACAACAACCTCAACATTGAAAAACAGCAATAACCTCAACATTGAAAAACACCAACAAATTCAACAACAACCTCAACATTGAAAAACACCAACAAATTCAACAACAACCTCATCATTGAAAAGCACCAACAAATTCAACAATAACCTCAACATTGAAAAACAACAACAATCTCAACATTGAAAAACACCAACAAATTCAACAACAACCTCAACATTGAAAAACAACAACAACCTCAACATTGAAAAACACCAACAAATTCAACAACAACCTCAACAATGAAAAACAACAACAAACTCAACATTGAAAAACACCAACAAATTCAACAACAACTTCAACATTGAAAAACAACAACAACCTCAACATTGAAAAACACCAACAAATTCAACAACAACCTCAACATTGAAAAACACCATCAAATTCAACAACAACCTCAACATTGAAAAACAACAACAACCTAAACATTGAAAAACACCAACAAATTCAACAACAACCTTAACATTGAAAAACAACAACAACCTCAACATTGAAAAACACCAACAAATTGAACAACAACCTCAACATTGAAAAACACCAACAAATTCAACAACAACCTAAGCATTGAAAAACAACAACAACCTCAACATTGAAAAACACCAACAAATTCAACAACAACCTCAACATTGAAAAACAACAACAACCTCAACATTGAAAAACACCAACAAATTCAACAACAACTTCAACATTGACAAACACCAACAAATTCAACAACAACCTCGAAATTGAAAAAAACCAACAAATACAACAACAACCTCAACATTGAAAAACAACAACAACCTCAACATTGAAAAACACCAACAAATTCATCAACAACCTCAACATTGAAAAACAACAAAAACCTCAACATTGCAAAACACCAGCAAATTCAACAACAACCACAACATTGAAAAACACCAACAAATTCAACAACAACCTCATCATTGAAAAGCACCAACAAATTGAACAACAACCTCAACATTGAAAAACAACAACAACCTCAACATTGACAAACACCAACAAATTCAACAACAACCTCAACATTGAAAAACAACAACAAACTCAACATTGAAAAACACCAACAAATTCAACAAAAACCTCAACATTGAAAAACAACAACAACCTCAACATTGAAAAACACCAACAAATTAAACAACAACCTCAACATTGAAAAACACCATCTAATTCAACAACAACCTCAACATTGAAAAACAGCAACAACCTCAACATTGAAAAACATCAACAAATTCAACAACAACCTCAACATTGAAAAACACCAACAAATTCAACAACAACCTCAACATTGAAAAACACCAACAAATTCAACAACAACCTCATCATTGAAAAGCACGAACAAATTCAACAACAACCTCAACATTGAAAAACAACAACAACCTCAACATTGACAAACACCAACAAATTCAACAACAACCTCAACATTGAAAAACAACAACAAACTCAACATTGAAAAACACCAACAAATTCAACAACAACCTCAACATTGAAAAACAACAACAACCTCAACATTGAAAAACACCAACAAATTAAACAACAACCTCAACATTGAAAAACACCATCAAATTCAACAACAACCTCAACATTGAAAAACAACAACAACCTAAACATTGAAAAACACCAACAAATTCAACAACAACCTCAACATTGAAAAACAACAACAACCTCAACATTGAAAAACACCAACAAATTCAACAACAACCTCAACATTGAAAAACAACAACAAACTCAACATTGAAAAACACCAACAAATTCAACAACAACCTCAACATTGAAAAACAACAACAACCTCAACATTGAAGAACACCAACAAATTCAACAACAACCTCAACATTGAAAAAGACCAACAATTTCAACAACAACCTCAACATTGAAAAACAACAACAACCTCAACATTGAAAAACACCAACAAATTCAACAACAACTTCAACATTGTAAAACACCAACAAATTCAACAACAACCTCGAAATTGAAAAACACCAACAAATACAACAACAACCTCAACATTGAAAAACAACAACAACCTCAACATTGAAAAACACCAACAAATTCAACAACAACCTCAACATTGAAAAACAACAACAACCTCAACATTGCAAAACACCAGCAAATTCAACAACAACCTCAACATTTAAAAACCCCAACAAATTCAACAACAACCTCAACATTGAAAAACAACAACAATCTCAACATTGAAAAACACCAACAAATTCAACAACAACCTCAACATTGAAAAACAACATCAACCTCAACATTGAACAACACCAACAAATTCAACAACAACCTCGACATTGAAAAACACCCTCAAATTCAAAATCAACCTCAACATTGAACAACACCAACAACCTCAAAATTGAAAAAACACCAACAAATTCAACAACAACCTCAACATTTAAAAACAACAACAACCTCAACATTGAAAAACACCAACAAATTCAAAAACAACCTCAACATTGAAAAACACCAACAAATTCAACAACAACCTCAACATTGAAAAACACCAACAAACTCAACAACAACCTCAACATTGAAAAATAACAACCACCTCAACATTGAAAAACACCAACAAATTCAACAACAACCTCAACATTGAAAAACACCAACAAATTCAACAACAAACTCAAGATTGAAAAACACCCACAAATTCAACAACCTCAAAATTGAAAAACAACAACAACCTCATCATTGAAAAACACCAACAAATTCAACAACAACCTCAACATTGAAAAACACCAACAAATTCAACAACAACCTCAACATTGAAAAACAACAACAACCTCAACATTGAAAAACACCATCAAATTCAACAACAACATCAACATTGAAAAACAACAACAACCTCAACATTGAAAAACACCAACAAATTCAACAACAACCTCAACATTGAAAAACAACAACAAACTCAACATTGAAAAACACCAACAAATTCAACAACAACCTCAACATTGAAAAACAACAACAACCTCAACATTGCAAAACACCAACAAATTCAACAATACCCTCAACACTGAAAAACAACAACAACCTCAACATTGAAAAACACCAACAAATTCAACAACAACCTCAACATTGAAAAACACCAACAAATTCAACAACAACCACAACATTGAAAAACACCAACAACCTCAACATTGAAAAACACCAACAAATTCAACAACAACCTCAACATTGAAAAACAACAACAACCTCAACATTGAAAAACACCAACAAATTCAACAACAACCTCAACATTGAAAAACACCAACAAATTCAACAACGACCTCAGCATTGAAAAACAACAACAACCTCAACATTGAGAAACACCAACAAATTCAACAACAACCTCAACATTGAAATTCAACAACAACCTCAACATTGAAAAACAACAACAAACTCAACATTGAAAAACACCAACAAATTCAACAACAACCTCAACATTGAAAAACAACAACAACCTCAACATTGAAAAACACCAACAAATTCAAAAACAACCTCAACATTTAGAAACACCAACAAATTCAACAACAACCTCAACATTGAAAAACAACAACAATCTCAACATTGAAAAACACCAACAAATTCAACAACAACCTCAACATTGAAAAACAGCAATAACCTCAACATTGAAAAACACCAACAAATTCAACAACAACCTCAACATTGAAAAACACCAACAAATTCAACAACAACCTCATCATTGAAAAGCACCAACAAATTCAACAATAACCTCAACATTGAAAAACAACAACAATCTCAACATTGAAAAACACCAACAAATTCAACAACAACCTCAACATTGAAAAACAACAACAACCTCAACATTGAAAAACACCAACAAATTCAACAACAACCTCAACATTGAAAAACAACAACAAACTCAACATTGAAAAACACCAACAAATTCAACAACAACCTCAACATTGAAAAACAACAACAACCTCAACATTGAAAAACACCAACAAATTCAACAACAACCTCAACATTGAAAAACACCATCAAATTCAACAACAACCTCAACATTGAAAAACAACAACAACCTAAACATTGAAAAACACCAACAAATTCAACAACAACCTTAACATTGAAAAACAACAACAACCTCAACATTGAAAAACACCAACAAATTGAACAACAACCTCAACATTGAAAAACACCAACAAATTCAACAACAACCTAAGCATTGAAAAACAACAACAACCTCAACATTGAAAAACACCAACAAATTCAACAACAACCTCAACATTGAAAAACAACAACAACCTCAACATTGAAAAACACCAACAAATTCAACAACAACTTCAACATTGACAAACACCAACAAATTCAACAACAACCTCGAAATTGAAAAAAACCAACAAATACAACAACAACCTCAACATTGAAAAACAACAACAACCTCAACATTGAAAAACACCAACAAATTCATCAACAACCTCAACATTGAAAAACAACAAAAACCTCAACATTGCAAAACACCAGCAAATTCAACAACAACCACAACATTGAAAAACACCAACAAATTCAACAACAACCTCATCATTGAAAAGCACCAACAAATTGAACAACAACCTCAACATTGAAAAACAACAACAACCTCAACATTGACAAACACCAACAAATTCAACAACAACCTCAACATTGAAAAACAACAACAAACTCAACATTGAAAAACACCAACAAATTCAACAAAAACCTCAACATTGAAAAACAACAACAACCTCAACATTGAAAAACACCAACAAATTAAACAACAACCTCAACATTGAAAAACACCATCAAATTCAACAACAACCTCAACATTGAAAAACAGCAACAACCTCAACATTGAAAAACACCAACAAATTCAACAACAACCTCAACATTGAAAAACACCAACAAATTCAACAACAACCTCATCATTGAAAAGCACGAACAAATTCAACAACAACCTCAACATTGAAAAACAACAACAACCTCAACATTGACAAACACCAACAAATTCAACAACAACCTCAACATTGAAAAACAACAACAAACTCAACATTGAAAAACACCAACAAATTCAACAACAACCTCAACATTGAAAAACAACAACAACCTCAACATTGAAAAACACCAACAAATTAAACAACAACCTCAACATTGAAAAACACCATCAAATTCAACAACAACCTCAACATTGAAAAACAACAACAACCTAAACATTGAAAAACACCAACAAATTCAACAACAACCTCAACATTGAAAAACAACAACAACCTCAACATTGAAAAACACCAACAAATTCAACAACAACCTCAACATTGAAAAACAACAACAATCTCAACATTGAAAAACACCAGCAAATTCAAAAACAACCTCAACATTGAAAAACAACGACAACCTCAACATTGAGGAACACCAACAAATTCAACAACAACCTCAACATTGAAAAAGACCAACAATGTCAGCAACAACCTCAACATTGAAAAACAACAACAACCTCAACATTGAAAAACACCAACAAATTCAACAACAACTTCAACAATGAAAAACACCAACAAATTCAACAATAACCTCGAAATTGAAAAACACCAACAAATACAACAACAACCTCAACATTGAAAAACAACAACAACCTCAACATTGAAAAACACCAACAAATTCAACAACAACCTCAACATTGAAAAACAACAACAACCTCAACATTGCAAAACACCAGCAAATTCAACAACAACCTCAACATTTAAAAACCCCAACAAATTCAACAACAACCTCAACATTGAAAAACAACAACAATCTCAACATTGAAAAACACCAACAAATTCAACAACAACCTCAACATTGAAAAACAACATCAACCTCAACATTGAACAACACCAACAAATTCAACAACAACCTCGACATTGAAAAACACCCTCAAATTCAAAATGAACCTCAACATTGAACAACACCAACAACCTCAAAATTGAAAAAACACCAACAAATTCAACAACAACCTCAACATTTAAAAACAACAACAACCTCAACATTGAAAAACACCAACAAATTCAAAAACATCCTCAACATTGAAAAACACCAACAAATTCAACAACAACCTCAACATTGAAAAACAACAACAACCTCAACATTGAAAAACACCAACAAATTCAACAACAACATCAACATTGAAAAACAACAACAACCTCAACATTGAAAAACACCAACAAATTCAACAACAACCTCAACATTGAAAAACAACAACAAACTCAACATTGAAAAACACCAACAAATTCAACAACAACCTCAACATTGAAAAACAACAACAACCTCAACATTGCAAAACACCAACAAATTCAACAATACCCTCAACATTGAAAAACAACAACAACCTCAACATTGAAAAACACCAACAAATTCAACAACAACCTCAACATTGAAAAACACCAACAAATTCAACAACAACCACAACATTGAAAAACACCAACAACCTCAACATTGAAAAACACCAACAAATTCAACAACAACCTCAACATTGAAAAACAACAACAACCTCAACATTGAAAAACACCAACAAATTCAACAACAACCTGAGCATTGAAAAACAACAACAACCTCAACATTGAAAAACACCAACAAATTCAACAACAACCTCAACATTGAAAAACAACAACAACCTCAACATTGAAAAACACCAACAAATTCAACAACAACTTCAACATTGACAAACACCAACAAATTCAACAACAACCTCGAAATTGAAAAAAACCAACAAATACAACAACAACCTCAACATTGAAAAACAACAACAACCTCAACATTGAAAAACACCAACAAATTCATCAACAACCTCAACATTGAAAAACAACAAAAACCTCAACATTGCAAAACACCAGCAAATTCAACAACAACCACAACATTGAAAAACACCAACAAATTCAACAACAACCTCATCATTGAAAAGCACCAACAAATTGAACAACAACCTCAACATTGAAAAACACCAACAAATTCAACAACAACCTAAGCATTGAAAAACAACAACAACCTCAACATTGAAAAACACCAACAAATTCAACAACAACCTCAACATTGAAAAACAACAACAACCTCAACATTGAAAAACACCAACAAATTCAACAACAACTTCAACATTGACAAACACCAACAAATTCAACAACAACCTCGAAATTGAAAAAAACCAACAAATACAACAACAACCTCAACATTGAAAAACAACAACAACCTCAACATTGAAAAACACCAACAAATTCATCAACAACCTCAACATTGAAAAACAACAATAACCTCAACATTGCAAAACACCAGCAAATTCAACAACAACCACAACATTGAAAAACACCAACAAATTCAACAACAACCTCATCATTGAAAAGCACCAACAAATTGAACAACAACCTCAACATTGAAAAACAACAACAACCTCAACATTGACAAACACCAACAAATTCAACAACAACCTCAACATTGAAAAACAACAACAAACTCAACATTGAAAAACACCAACAAATTCAACAACAACCTCAACATTGAAAAACAACAACAACCTCAACATTGAAAAACACCAACAAATTAAACAACAACCTCAACAGTGAAAAACACCATCAAATTCAACAACAACCTCAACATTGAAAAACAACAACAACCTAAACATTGAAAAACACCAACAAATTCAACAACAACCTCAACATTGAAAAACAACAACAACCTCAACATTGAAAAACACCAACAAATTCAACAACAACCTCAACATTGAAAAACAACAACAATCTCAACATTGAAAAACACCAGCAAATTCAAAAACAACCTCAACATTGAAAAACAACGACAACCTCAACATTGAGGAACACCAACAAATTCAACAACAACCTCAACATTGAAAAAGACCAACAATTTCAGCAACAACCTCAACATTGAAAAACAACAACAACCTCAACATTGAAAAACACCAACAAATTCAACAACAACTTCAACAATGAAAAACACCAACAAATTCAACAATAACCTCGAAATTGAAAAACACCAACAAATACAACAACAACCTCAACATTGAAAAACAACAACAACCTCAACATTGAAAAACACCAACAAATTCAACAACAACCTCAACATTGAAAAACAACAACAACCTCAACATTGCAAAACACCAGCAAATTCAACAACAACCTCAACATTTAAAAACCCCAACAAATTCAACAACAACCTCAACATTGAAAAACAACAACAATCTCAACATTGAAAAACACCAACAAATTCAACAACAACCTCAACATTGAAAAACAACATCAACCTCAACATTGAACAACACCAACAAATTCAACAACAACCTCGACATTGAAAAACACCCTCAAATTCAAAATGAACCTCAACATTGAACAACACCAACAACCTCAAAATTGAAAAAACACCAACAAATTCAACAACAACCTCAACATTTAAAAACAACAACAACCTCAACATTGAAAAACACCAACAAATTCAAAAACATCCTCAACATTGAAAAACACCAACAAATTCAACAACAACCTCAACATTGAAAAACACCAACAAATTCAACAACAACCTCAACATTGAAAAACAACAACAACCTCAACATTGAAAAACACCAACAAATTCAACAACAACATCAACATTGAAAAACAACAACAACCTCAACATTGAAAAACACCAACAAATTCAACAACAACCTCAACATTGAAAAACAACAACAAACTCAACATTGAAAAACACCAACAAATTCAACAACAACCTCAACATTGAAAAACAACAACAACCTCAACATTGCAAAACACCAACAAATTCAACAATACCCTCAACATTGAAAAACAACAACAACCTCAACATTGAAAAACACCAACAAATTCAACAACAACCTCAACATTGAAAAACACCAACAAATTCAACAACAACCACAACATTGAAAAACACCAACAACCTCAACATTGAAAAACACCAACAAATTCAACAACAACCTCAACATTGAAAAACAACAACAACCTCAACATTGAAAAACACCAACAAATTCAACAACAACCTCAACATTGAAAAACACCAACAAATTCAACAACGACCTCAGCATTGAAAAACAACAACAACCTCAACATTGAGAAACACCAACAAATTCAACAACAACCTCAACATTGAAATTCAACAACAACCTCAACATTGAAAAACAACAACAAACTCAACATTGAAAAACACCAACAAATTCAACAACAACCTCAACATTGAAAAACAACAACAACCTCAACATTGAAAAACACCAACAAATTCAAAAACAACCTCAACATTTAGAAACACCAACAAATTCAACAACAACCTCAACATTGAAAAACAACAACAATCTCAACATTGAAAAACACCAACAAATTCAACAACAACCTCAACATTGAAAAACAGCAACAACCTCAACATTGAAAAACACCAACAAATTCAACAACAACCTCAACATTGAAAAACACCAACAAATTCAACAACAACCTCATCATTGAAAAGCACCAACAAATTCAACAATAACCTCAACATTGAAAAACAACAACAACCTCAACATTGAAAAACACCAACAAATTCAACAACAACCTCAACATTGAAAAGCAACAACAACCTCAACATTGAAAAACACCAACAAATTCAACAACAACCTCAACATTGAAAAACAACAACAAACTCAACATTGAAAAACACCAACAAATTCAACAACAACCTCAACATTGAAAAACAACAACAACCTCAACATTGAAAAACACCAACAAATTCAACAACAACCTCAACATTGAAAAACACCATCAAATTCAACAACAACCTCAACATTGAAAAACAACAACAACCTAAACATTGAAAAACACCAACAAATTCAACAACAACCTTAACATTGAAAAACAACAACAACCTCAACATTGAAAAACACCAACAAATTGAACAACAACCTCAACATTGAAAAACACCAACAAATTCAACAACAACCTAAGCATTGAAAAACAACAACAACCTCAACATTGAAAAACTCCAACAAATTCAACAACAACCTCAACATTGAAAAACAACAACAACCTCAACATTGAAAAACACCAACAAATTCAACAACAACTTCAACATTGACAAACACCAACAAATTCAACAACAACCTCGAAATTGAAAAAAACCAACAAATACAACAACAACCTCAACATTGAAAAACAACAACAACCTCAACATTGAAAAACACCAACAAATTCATCAACAACCTCAACATTGAAAAACAACAAAAACCTCAACATTGCAAAACACCAGCAAATTCAACAACAACCACAACATTGAAAAACACCAACAAATTCAACAACAACCTCATCATTGAAAAGCACCAACAAATTGAACAACAACCTCAACATTGAAAAACAACAACAACCTCAACATTGACAAACACCAACAAATTCAACAACAACCTCAACATTGAAAAACAACAACAAACTCAACATTGAAAAACAACAACAAATTCAACAAAAACCTCAACATTGAAAAACAACAACAACCTCAACATTGAAAAACACCAACAAATTAAACAACAACCTCAACATTGAAAAACACCATCAAATTCAACAACAACCTCAACATTGAAAAACAGCAACAACCTCAACATTGAAAAACACCAACAAATTCAACAACAACCTCAACATTGAAAAACACCAACAAATTCAACAACAACCTCATCATTGAAAAGCACGAACAAATTCAACAACAACCTCAACATTGAAAAACAACAACAACCTCAACATTGACAAACACCAACAAATTCAACAACAACCTCAACATTGAAAAACAACAACAAACTCAACATTGAAAAACACCAACAAATTCAACAACAACCTCAACATTGAAAAACAACAACAACCTCAACATTGAAAAACACCAACAAATTAAACAACAACCTCAACATTGAAAAACACCATCAAATTCAACAACAACCTCAACATTGAAAAACAACAACAACCTAAACATTGAAAAACACCAACAAATTCAACAACAACCTCAACATTGAAAAACAACAACAACCTCAACATTGAAAAACACCAACAAATTCAACAACAACCTCAACATTGAAAAACAACAACAAACTCAACATTGAAAAACACCAGCAAATTCAAAAACAACCTCAACATTGAAAAACAACGACAACCTCCACATTGAGGAACACCAACAAATTCAACAACAACCTCAACATTGAAAAAGACCAACAATTTCAACAACAACCTCAACATTGAAAAACAACAACAACCTCAACATTGAAAAACACCAACAAATTCAACAACAACTTCAACATTGAAAAACACCAACAAATTCAACAATAACCTCGAAATTGAAAAACACCAACAAATACAACAACAACCTCAACATTGAAAAACAACAACAACCTCAACATTGAAAAACACCAACAAATTCAACAACAACCTCAACATTGAAAAACAACAACAACCTCAACATTGCAAAACACCAGCAAATTCAACAACAACCTCAACATTTAAAAACCCCAACAAATTCAACAACAACCTCAACATTGAAAAACAACAACAATCTCAACATTGAAAAACACCAACAAATTCAACAACAACCTCAACATTGAAAAACAACATCAACCTCAACATTGAACAACACCAACAAATTCAACAACAACCTCGACATTGAAAAACACCCTCAAATTCAAAATGAACCTCAACATTGAACAACACCAACAAACTCAAAATTGAAAAAACACCAACAAATTCAACAACAACCTCAACATTTAAAAACAACAACAACCTCAACATTGAAAAACACCAACAAATTCAAAAACATCCTCAACATTGAAAAACACCAACAAATTCAACAACAACCTCAACATTGAAAAACACCAACAAACTCAACAACAACCTCAACATTGAAAAATAACAACAACCTCAACATTGAAAAACACCAACAAATTCAACAACAACATCAACATTGAAAAACAACAACAACCTCAACATTGAAAAACACCAACAAATTCAACAACAACCTCAACATTGAAAAACAACAACAAACTCAACATTGAAAAACACCAACAAATTCAACAACAACCTCAACATTGAAAAACAACAACAACCTCAACATTGCAAAACACCAACAAATTCAACAATAACCTCAACATTGAAAAACAACAACAACCTCAACATTGGAAAACACCAACAAATTCAACAACAACCTCAACATTGAAAAACACCAACAAATTCAACAACAACCACAACATTGAAAAACACCAACAACCTCAACATTGAAAAACACCAACAAATTCAACAACAACCTCAACATTGAAAAACAACAACAACCACAACATTGAAAAACACCAACAAATTCAACAACAACCTCAACATTGAAAAACACCATCAAATTCAACAACAACCTCAACATTGAAAAACAACAACAACCTAAACATTGAAAAACACCAACAAATTCAACAACAACCTTAACATTGAAAAACAACAACAACCTCAACATTGAAAAACACCAACAAATTCAACAACAACCTCAAAATTGAAATACACCAACAAATTCAACAACAACCTAAGCATTGAAAAACAACAACAACCTCAACATTGAAAAACACCAACAAATTCAACAACAACCTCAACATTGAAAAACAACAACAACCTCAACATTGAAAAACACCAACAAATTCAACAACAACTTCAACATTGACAAACACCAACAAATTCAACAACAACCTCGAAATTGAAAAAAACCAACAAATACAACAACAACCTCAACATTGAAAAACAACAACAACCTCAACATTGAAAAACACCAACAAATTCAACATCAACCTCAACATTGAAAAACAACAAAAACCTCAACATTGCAAAACACCAGCAAATTCAACAACAACCTCAACATTTAAAAACACCAACAAATTCAAAAACAACCTCAATATTTAGAAACACCAACAAATTCAACAACAACCTCAACATTGAAAAACAACAACAATCTCAACATTGAAAAACACCAACAAATTCAACAACAACCTCAACATTGAAAAACAGCAACAACCTCAACATTGAAAAACACCAACAAATTCAACAACAACCTCAACATTGAAAAACACCAACAAATTCAACAACAACCTCATCATTGAAAAGCACCAACAAATTCAACAACAACCTCAACATTGAAAAACACAAACAACCTCAACATTGAAAAACACCAACAAATTCAACAACAACCTCAACATTGAAAAACAACAACAACCTCAACATTGAAAAACACCAACAAATTCAACAACAACCTCAACATTGAAAAACAACAACAAACTCAACATTGAAAAACACCAACAAATTCAACAACAACCTCAACATTGAAAAACAACAACAACCTCAACATTGAAAAACACCAACAAATTCAACAACAACCTCATCTTTGAAAAACACCATCAAATTCAACAACAACCTCAACATTGAAAAACAACAACAACCTAAACATTGAAAAACACCAACAAATTCAACAACAACCTTAACATTGAAAAACAACAACAACCTAAACATTGAAAAACACCAACAAATTCAACAACAACCTCAAAATTGAAATACACCAACAAATTCAACAACGACCTAAGCATTGAAAAACAACAACAACCTCAACATTGAAAAACACCAACAAATTCAACAACAACCTCAACATTGAAAAACAACAACAACCTCAACATTGAAAAACACCAACAAATTCAACAACAACTTCAACATTGACAAACACCTACAAATTCAACAACAACCTCGAAATTGAAAAAAACCAACAAATACAACAACAACCTCAACATTGAAAAACAACAACAACCTCAACATTGAAAAACACCAACAAATTCAACAACAACCTCAACATTGAAAAACAACAAAAACCTCAACATTGCAAAACACCAGCAAATTCAACAACAACCTCAACATTTAAAAACACCAACAAATTCAACAACAACCTCAACATTGAAAATCACCAACAAATTCAACAACGATCTCAGCATTGAAAAACAACAACAACCTCAACATTGAGAAACACCAACAAATTCAACCTCAACATTGAAATTCAACAACAACCTCAACATTGAAAAACAACAACAAACTCAACATTGAAAAACACCAACAAATTCAACAACAACCTCAACATTGAAAAACAACAACAACCTCAACATTGAAAAACACCAACAAATTCAAAAACAACCTCAACATTTAGAAACACCAACAAATTCAACAACAACCTCAACATTGAAAAACAACAACAATCTCAACATTGAAAAACACCAACAAATTCAACAACAACCTCAACATTGAAAAACAGCAACAACCTCAACATTGAAAAACACCAACAAATTCAACAACAACCTCAACATTGAAAAACACCAACAAATTCAACAACAACCTCATCACTGAAAAGCACCAACAAATTCAACAACAACCTCAACATTGAAAAACAACAACAACCTCAACATTGAAAAACACCAACAAATTCAACAACAACCTCAACATTGAAAAACAACAACAACCTCAACATTGAAAAACACCAACAAATTCAACAACAACCTCAACATTGAAAAACACCATCAAATTCAACAACAACCTCAACATTGAAAAACAACAACAACCTAAACATTGAAAAACAGCAACAAATTCAACAACAACCTCAACATTGAAAAACACCAACAAATTCAACAACAACCTCAACATTGAAAAACAACAACAACCTAAACATTGAAAAACACTAACAAATTCAACAACAACCTCAACATTGAAAAACACCAACAAACTCAACAACAACCTCAACATTGAAACATAACAACAACCTCAACATTGAAAAACACCAACAAATTCAACAACAACATCAACATTGAAAAACAACAACAACCTCAACATTGAAAAACACCAACAAATTCAACAACAACCTCAACATTGAAAAACAACAACAAACTCAACATTGAAAAACACCAACAAATTCAACAACAACCTCAACATTGAAATACAACAACAACCTCAACATTGCAAAACACCAACAAATTCAACAATAACCTCAACATTGAAAAACAACAACAACCTCAACATTGGAAAACACCAACAAATTCAACAACAACCTCAACATTGAAAAACACCAACAAATTCAACAACAACCACAACATTGAATAACACCAACAACCTCAACATTGAAAAACACCAACAAATTCAACAACAACCTCAACATTGAAAAACAACAACAACCTCAACATTGAAAAACACCAACAAATTCAACAACAACCTCAACATTGAAAAACACCAACAAATTCAACAACGACCTCAGCATTGAAAAACAACAACAACCTCAACATTGAGAAACACCAACAAATTCAACAACAACCTCAACATTGAAATTCAACAACAACCTCAACATTGAAAAACAACAACAAACTCAACATTGAAAAACACCAACAAATTCAACAACAACCTCAACATTGAAAAACAACAACAACCTCAACATTGAAAAACACCAACAAATTCAACAACAACCTCAACATTGAAAAACACCAACAAATTCAACAACGACCTCAGCATTGAAAAACAACAACAACCTCAACATTGAGAAACACCAACAAATTCAACAACAACCTCAACATTGAAATTCAACAACAACCTCAACATTGAAAAACAACAACAAACTCAACATTGAAAAACACCAACAAATTCAACAACAACCTCAACATTGAAAAACAATAACAACCTCAACATTGAAAAACACCAACAAATTCAAAAACAACCTCAACATTTAGAAACACCAACAAATTCAACAATAACCTCAACATTGAAAAAGAACAACAATCTCAACATTGAAAAACACCAACAAATTCAACAACAACCTCAACATTGAAAAACAGCAACAACCTCAACATTGAAAAACACCAACAAATTCAACAACAACGTCAACATTGAAAAACACCAACAAATTCAACAACAACCTCATCATTGAAATGCACCAACAAATTCAACAACAAACTCAACATTGAAAAACACAAACAACCTCAACATTGAAAAACACCAACAAATTCAACAACAACCTCAATATTGAAAAACAACAACAACCTCAACATTGAAAAACACCAACAAATTCAACAACAACCTCAACATTGAAAAACAACAACAAACTCAACATTGAAAAACACCAACAAATTCAACAACAACCTCAACATTGAAAAACAACAACAACCTCAACATTGAAAAACACCAACAAATTCAACAACAACCTCAACATTGAAAAACACCATCAAATTCAACAACAACCTCAACATTGAAAAACAACAACAACCTAAACATTGAAAAACACCGACAAATTCAACAACAACCTTAACATTGAAAAACAACAACAACCTCAACATTGAAAAACACCAACAAATTCAACAACAACCTCAAAATTGAAATACACCAACAAATTCAACAACAACCTTAGCATTGAAAAACAACAACAACTTCAACATTGAAAAACACCAACAAATTCAACAACAACCTCAACATTGAAAAACAACAACAACCTCAACATTGAAAAACACCAACAAATTCAACAACAACTTCAACATTGACAAACACCAACAAATTCAACAACAACCTCGAAATTGAAAAAAACCAACAAATACAACAACAACCTCAACATTGAAAAACAACAACAACCTCAACATTGAAAAACACCAACAAATTCAACAACAACCTCAACATTGAAAAACAACAAAAACCTCAACATTGCAAAACACCAGCAAATTCAACAACAACCTCAACATTTAAAAACGCCAACAAATTCAAAAACAACCTCAATATTTAGAAACACCAACAAATTCAACAACAACCTCAACATTGAAAAACAACAACAATCTCAACATTGAAAAACACCAACAAATTCAACAACAACCTCAACATTGAAAAACAGCAACAACCTCAACATTGAAAAACACCAACAAATTCAACAACAACCTCAACATTGAAAAACACCAACAAATTCAACAACAACCTCATCATTGAAAAGCACCAACAAATTCAACAACAACCTCAACATTGAAAAACACAAACAACCTCAACATTGAAAAACACCAACAAATTCAACAACAACCTCAGCATTGAAAAACAACAACAACCTCAACATTGAGAAACACCAACAAATTCAACAACAACCTCAACATTGAAATTCAACAACAACCTCAACATTGAAAAACAACAACAAACTCAACATTGAAAAACACCAACAAATTCAACAACAACCTCAACATTGAAAAACAACAACAACCTCAACATTGAAAAACACCAACAAATTCAACAACAACCTCAACATTGAAAAACACCAACAAATTCAACAACGACCTCAGCATTGAAAAACAACAACAACCTCAACATTGAGAAACACCAACAAATTCAACAACAACCTCAACATTGAAATTCAACAACAACCTCAACATTGAAAAACAACAACAAACTCAACATTGAAAAACACCAACAAATTCAACAACAACCTCAACATTGAAAAACAACAACAACCTCAACATTGAAAAACACCAACAAATTCAAAAACAACCTCAACATTTAGAAACACCAACAAATTCAACAATAACCTCAACATTGAAAAAGAACAACAATCTCAACATTGAAAAACACCAACAAATTCAACAACAACCTCAACATTGAAAAACAGCAACAACCTCAACATTGAAAAACACCAACAAATTCAACAACAACGTCAACATTGAAAAACACCAACAAATTCAACAACAACCTCATCATTGAAATGCACCAACAAATTCAACAACAAACTCAACATTGAAAAACACAAACAACCTCAACATTGAAAAACACCAACAAATTCAACAACAACCTCAATATTGAAAAACAACAACAACCTCAACATTGAAAAACACCAACAAATTCAACAACAACCTCAACATTGAAAAACAACAACAAACTCAACATTGAAAAACACCAACAAATTCAACAACAACCTCAACATTGAAAAACAACAACAACCTCAACATTGAAAAACACCAACAAATTCAACAACAACCTCAACATTGAAAAACACCATCAAATTCAACAACAACCTCAACATTGAAAAACAACAACAACCTAAACATTGAAAAACACCGACAAATTCAACAACAACCTTAACATTGAAAAACAACAACAACCTCAACATTGAAAAACACCAACAAATTCAACAACAACCTCAAAATTGAAATACACCAACAAATTCAACAACAACCTTAGCATTGAAAAACAACAACAACTTCAACATTGAAAAACACCAACAAATTCAACAACAACCTCAACATTGAAAAACAACAACAACCTCAACATTGAAAAACACCAACAAATTCAACAACAACTTCAACATTGACAAACACCAACAAATTCAACAACAACCTCGAAATTGAAAAAAACCAACAAATACAACAACAACCTCAACATTGAAAAACAACAACAACCTCAACATTGAAAAACACCAACAAATTCAACAACAACCTCAACATTGAAAAACAACAAAAACCTCAACATTGCAAAACACCAGCAAATTCAACAACAACCTCAACATTTAAAAACGCCAACAAATTCAAAAACAACCTCAATATTTAGAAACACCAACAAATTCAACAACAACCTCAACATTGAAAAACAACAACAATCTCAACATTGAAAAACACCAACAAATTCAACAACAACCTCAACATTGAAAAACAGCAACAACCTCAACATTGAAAAACACCAACAAATTCAACAACAACCTCAACATTGAAAAACACCAACAAATTCAACAACAACCTCATCATTGAAAAGCACCAACAAATTCAACAACAACCTCAACATTGAAAAACACAAACAACCTCAACATTGAAAAACACCAACAAATTCAACAACAACCTCAACATTGAAAAACAACAACAACCTCAACATTGAAAAACACCAGCAAATTCAACAACAACCTCAACATTGAAAAACAACAACAAACTCAACATTGAAAAACACCAACAAATTCAACAACAACCTCAACATTGAAAAACAACAACAACCTCAACATTGAAAAACACCAACAAATTCAACAACAACCTCAACATTGAAAAACACCATCAAATTCAACAACAACCTCAACATTGAAAAACAACAACAACCTAAACATTGAAAAACACCAACAAATTCAACAACAACCTTAACATTGAAAAACAACAACAACCTAAACATTGAAAAACACCAACAAATTCAACAACAACCTCAAAATTGAAATACACCAACAAATTCAACAACAACCTAAGCATTGAAAAACAACAACAACCTCAACATTGAAAAACACCAACAAATTCAACAACAACCTCAACATTGAAAAACAACAACAACCTCAACATTGAAAAACACCAACAAATTCAACAACAACTTCAACATTGACAAACACCAACAAATTCAACAACAACCTCGAAATTGAAAAAAACCAACAAATACAACAACAACCTCAACATTGAAAAACAACAACAACCTCAACATTGAAAAACACCAACAAATTCAACAACAACCTCAACATTTAGAAACACCAACAAATTCAACAACAACCTCAACATTGAACAACACCAACAATCTCAACATTGAAAAACACCAACAAATTCAACAACAACCTCAACATTGAAAAACAACAACAACCTCAACATTGACAAACACCAACAAATTCAACAACAACCTCAACATTGAAAAACAACAAAAACCTCAACATTGAAATACACCAACAAATTCAACAACAACCTCAACATTGAACAACACCAACAATCTCAACATTGAAAAACACCAACAAATTCAACAACAACCTCAACATTGAAAAACAACAACAACCTCAACATTGACAAACACCAACAAATTCAACAACAACCTCAACATTGAAAAACAACAAAAACCTCAACATTGAAAAACACCAACAAATTCAACAACAACCTCAACATTGAAAAACAACAACAAACTCAACATTGAAAAACACCAACAAATTCAACAACAACCTCAACATTGAAAAACAACAGCAACCTCAACATTGAAAAACACCAACAAATTAAACAACAACCTCAACATTGAAAAACACCATCAAATTCAACAACAACCTCAACATTGAAAAACAACAACAACCTAAACATTGAAAAACACCAACAAATTCAACAACAACCTTAACATTGAAAAACAACAACAACCTCAACATTGAAAAACACCAACAAATTCAACAACAACCTCAACATTGAAAAACACCAACAAATTCAACAACAACCTAAGCATTGAAAAACAACAACAACCTCAACATTGAAAAACACCAACAAATTCAACAACAAGCTCAACATTGAAAAACAACAACAACCTCAACATTGAAAAACACCAACAAATTCAACAACAACTTCAACATTGAAAAACACCAACAAATTCAACAACAACCTCGAAATTGAAAAAAACCAACAAATACAACAACCTCAACATTGAAAAACAACAACAACCTCAACATTGAAAAACACCAACAAATTCAACAACAACCTCAACATTGAAAAACAACAACAACCTCAACATTGCAAAACACCAGCAAATTCAACAACAACCTCAACATTTAAAAACACCACAAATTCAACAACAACCACAACATTGAAAAACAACAACAATCTCAACATTGAAAAACACCAACAAATTCAACAACAACCTCAACATTGAAAAACAACAACAACCTCAACATTGAAAAACACCAACAAATTCAACAACAACCTCGACATTGAAAAACACCCTCAAATTCAAAATCAACCTCAACACTGAACAACACCAACAACCTAAAAATTGAAAAAACACCAACAAATTCAAAAACAACCTCAACATTGAAAAACACCAACAAATTCAACAACAACCTCAACATTGAAAAACACAAACAAACTCAACAACAACTTCAACATTGAAAAATAACAACAACCTCAACATTGAAAAACACCAACAAATTCAACAACAACCTCAACATTGAAAAACACCAACAAATTCAACAACAAACTCAAGATTGAAAAACACCCACAAATTCAACAACCTCATCATTGAAAAACACCAACAAATTCAACAACAACCTCAACATTGAAAAACACCAACAAATTCAACAACAACCTCAACATTGAAAACCAATAACAACCTCAACATTGAAAAACACCAACAAATTCAACAACAACCTCAACATTGAAAAACAACAACAACCTCAACATTGAAAAACACCAACAAATTCAACAACAACCTCAACATTGAAAAACAACAACAAACTCAACATTGAAAAACACCAACAAATTCAACAACAACCTCAACATTGAAAAACAACAACAACCTCAACATTGAAAAACACCAACAAATTCAACAGTAACCTCAACATTCAAAAACAGCAACAACCTCAACATTGAAAAACACCAACAAATTCAACAACAACCTCGAAATTGAAAAACACCAACAAATTCAACAACAACCTCAAATTTGAAAAACAACAACAACCTCAACATTGAAAAACACCAACAAATTCAACAACAACCTCAACATTGAAAAACAACAACAACCTCAACATTGAAAAACACCAACAAATTCAATAACAACCTCCACATTGAAAAGCACCAACAAGTTCAACATTGAAAAACACCAACAAATTCAACAACAACCTCAACATTGAAAAACAACAACAAATTCAACAACAACCTAAGCATTGAAAAACAACAACAACCTCAACATTGAAAAACACCAACAAATTCAACAACAAGCTCAACATTGAAAAACAACAACAACCTCAACATTGAAAAACACCAACAAATTCAACAACAACTTCAACATTGAAAAACACCAACAAATTCAACAACAACCTCGAAATTGAAAAAAACCAACAAATACAACAACCTCAACATTGAAAAACAACAACAACCTCAACATTGAAAAACACCAACAAATTCAACAACAACCTCAACATTGAAAAACAACAACAACCTCAACATTGCAAAACACCAGCAAATTCAACAACAACCTCAACATTTAAAAACACCACAAATTCAACAACAACCACAACATTGAAAAACAACAACAATCTCAACATTGAAAAACACCAACAAATTCAACAACAACCTCAACATTGAAAAACAACAACAACCTCAACATTGAAAAACACCAACAAATTCAACAACAACCTCAACATTGAAAAACAACAACAACCTCAACATTGCAAAACACCAGCAAATTCAACAACAACCTCAACATTTAAAAACACCACAAATTCAACAACAACCACAACATTGAAAAACAACAACAATCTCAACATTGAAAAACACCAACAAATTCAACAACAACCTCGACATTGAAAAACACCCTCAAATTCAAAATCAACCTCAACACTGAACAACACCAACAACCTAAAAATTGAAAAAACACCAACAAATTCAAAAACAACCTCAACATTGAAAAACACCAACAAATTCAACAACAACCTCAACATTGAAAAACACAAACAAACTCAACAACAACTTCAACATTGAAAAATAACAACAACCTCAACATTGAAAAACACCAACAAATTCAACAACAACCTCAACATTGAAAAACACCAACAAATTCAACAACAAACTCAAGATTGAAAAACACCCACAAATTCAACAACCTCATCATTGAAAAACACCAACAAATTCAACAACAACCTCAACATTGAAAAACACCAACAAATTCAACAACAACCTCAACATTGAAAACCAATAACAACCTCAACATTGAAAAACACCAACAAATTCAACAACAACCTCAACATTGAAAAACAACAACAACCTCAACATTGAAAAACACCAACAAATTCAACAACAACCTCAACATTGAAAAACAACAACAAACTCAACATTGAAAAACACCAACAAATTCAACAACAACCTCAACATTGAAAAACAACAACAACCTCAACATTGAAAAACACCAACAAATTCAACAGTAACCTCAACATTCAAAAACAGCAACAACCTCAACATTGAAAAACACCAACAAATTCAACAACAACCTCGAAATTGAAAAACACCAACAAATTCAACAACAACCTCAAATTTGAAAAACAACAACAACCTCAACATTGAAAAACACCAACAAATTCAACAACAACCTCAACATTGAAAAACAACAACAACCTCAACATTGAAAAACACCAACAAATTCAATAACAACCTCCACATTGAAAAGCACCAACAAGTTCAACATTGAAAAACACCAACAAATTCAACAACAACCTCAACATTGAAAAACAACAACAACCTCAACATTGAAAAACACCAACAAATTCAACAACAACCTCAACATTGAAAAACAACAACAACCTCAACATTGAAAAACACCAACAAATTCAATAACAACCTCAGCATTGAAAAACAACAACAACCTCAACATTGAAAAACACCAACAAATTCAACAACAACCTCAACATTGAAAAACAACAACAACCTCAACATTGAAAAACACCAAAAAATTCAACAATAACTTCAACATTGAAAAACACCAACAAATTCAACAACAACCTCGAAATTGAAAAACACCAACAAATTCAACAACAACCTCAACATTGAAAAACAACAAATTCAACAACAACCTCAAAATTGAAAAACAACAACAACCTCAACATTGAAAAACACCAACAAATTCAACAACAACCTCAACATTTAAAAACGCCAACAATTTCAACAACAACATCAACATTGAAAAACAACAGCAATCTCAACATTGAAAAACACCAACAAATTCAACAACAACCTCAACATTGAAAAACAGCAACAACCTCAACATTGAAAAACACCAACGAATTCAACAACAACTTCAACATTGAAAAACACCAACAAATTCAACAACAACCTCGACATTGAAAAACACCATCAAATTCAACAACAACTTCAACATTGAAAAACAACAACAACGTCAACATTGAAAAACACCAACAAATTCAACAAAAACCTCAACTTTGAAAACACCAACAAATTCAACAACAACCTCCACATTTAAAAACGCCAACAAATGCAACAACAACCTCAACATTGAAAAACAACAACCTCAACATTGAAATACAACAACAACCTCAACATTGCAAAACACCAACAAATTCAACAATAACCTCAACATTGAAAAACAACAACAACCTCAACATTGGAAAACACCAACAAATTCAACAACAACCTCAACATTGAAAAACACCAACAAATTCAACAACAACCACAACATTGAATAACACCAACAACCTCAACATTGAAAAACACCAACAAATTCAACAACAACCTCAACATTGAAAAACAACAACAACCTCAACATTGAAAAACACCAACAAATTCAACAACAACCTCAACATTGAAAAACACCAACAAATTCAACAACGACCTCAGCATTGAAAAACAACAACAACCTCAACATTGAGAAACACCAACAAATTCAACAACAACCTCAACATTGAAATTCAACAACAACCTCAACATTGAAAAACAACAACAAACTCAACATTGAAAAACACCAACAAATTCAACAACAACCTCAACATTGAAAAACAACAACAACCTCAACATTGAAAAACACCAACAAATTCAACAACAACCTCAACATTGAAAAACACCAACAAATTCAACAACGACCTCAGCATTGAAAAACAACAACAACCTCAACATTGAGAAACACCAACAAATTCAACAACAACCTCAACATTGAAATTCAACAACAACCTCAACATTGAAAAACAACAACAAACTCAACATTGAAAAACACCAACAAATTCAACAACAACCTCAACATTGAAAAACAACAACAACCTCAACATTGAAAAACACCAACAAATTCAAAAACAACCTCAACATTTAGAAACACCAACAAATTCAACAATAACCTCAACATTGAAAAAGAACAACAATCTCAACATTGAAAAACACCAACAAATTCAACAACAACCTCAACATTGAAAAACAGCAACAACCTCAACATTGAAAAACACCAACAAATTCAACAACAACGTCAACATTGAAAAACACCAACAAATTCAACAACAACCTCATCATTGAAATGCACCAACAAATTCAACAACAAACTCAACATTGAAAAACACAAACCAACCTCAACATTGAAAAACACCAACAAATTCAACAACAACCTCAATATTGAAAAACAACAACAACCTCAACATTGAAAAACACCAACAAATTCAACAACAACCTCAACATTGAAAAACAACAACAAACTCAACATTGAAAAACACCAACAAATTCAACAACAACCTCAACATTGAAAAACAACAACAACCTCAACATTGAAAAACACCAACAAATTCAACAAACAACCTCAACATTGAAAAACACCATCAAATTCAACAACAACCTCAACATTGAAAAACAACAACAACCTAAACATTGAAAAACACCGACAAATTCAACAACAACCTTAACATTGAAAAACAACAACAACCTCAACATTGAAAAACACCAACAAATTCAACAACAACCTCAAAATTGAAATACACCAACAAATTCAACAACAACCTTAGCATTGAAAAACAACAACAACTTCAACATTGAAAAACAACCAACAAATTCAACAAACAACCTCAACATTGAAAAACACAACAACCTCAACATTGAAAAACACCAACAAATTCAACAACAACTTCAACATTGACAAACACCAACAAATTCAACAACAACCTCGAAATTGAAAAAAACCAACAAATACAACAACAACCTCAACATTGAAAAACAACAACAACCTCAACATTGAAAAACACCAACAAATTCAACAACAACCTCAACATTGAAAAACAACAAAAACCTCAACATTGCAAAACACCAGCAAATTCAACAACAACCTCAACATTTAAAAACGCCAACCAATTCAAAAACAACCTCAATATTTAGAAACCACCAACAAATTCAACAACACCTCAACATTGAAAAACAACAACAATCTCAACATTGAAAAACACCAACAAATTCAACAACAACCTCAACATTGAAAACAGCAACAACCTCAACATTGAAAAACACCAACAAATTCAACAACAACCTCAACATTGAAAAACACCAACAATTCAACAACAACCTCATCATTGAAAAGCACCAACAAATTCAACAACAACCTCAACATTGAAAAACACAAACAACCTCAACATTGAAAAACACCAACAAATTCAACAACAAACCTCAGCATTGAAAAACAACAACAACCTCAACATTGAGAAACACCAACAAATTCAACAACAACCTCAACATTGAAATTCAAACAACAACCTCAACATTGAAAAACAACAACAAACTCAACATTGAAAAACACCAACAAATTCAACAACAACCTCAACATTGAAAAACAACAACACCTCAACATTGAAAAACACCAACAAATTCAACAACAACCTCAACATTGAAAAACACCAACAAATTCAACAACGACCTCAGCATTGAAAAAACAACAACAACCTCAACATTGAGAAACACAAACAAATTCAACAACAACCTCAACATTGAAATTCAACAACAACCTCAACATTGAAAAACCAACAACAAACTCAACATTGAAAAACAACCAACAAATTCAACAACAACCTCAACATTGAAAAACACAACAACCTCAAACATTGAAAAAACACCAACAAATTCAAAAACAACCTCAACATTTAGAAACACCAACAAATTCAACAATAACCTCAACATTGAAAAAGAACAACAATCTCAACATTGAAAAACACCAACAAATTCAACAACAACCTCAACAGTGAAAAACAGCAACAACCTCAACATTGAAAAACACCAACAAATTCAACAACAACGTCAACATAGAAAAACACCAACAAATTCAACAACAACCTCATCATTGAAATGCACCAACAAATTCAACAACAAACTCAACATTGAAAAACACAAAAACAACCTCAACATTGAAAAAACACCAACAAATTCAACAACAACCTCAATATTGAAAAACAACAACAACCTCAACATTGAAAAACACCAACAAATTCAACAACAACCTCAACATTGAAAAACAACAACAAACTCAACATTGAAAAACACCAACAAATTCAACAACAACCTCAACATTGAAAAACAACAACAACCTCAACATTGAAAAACACCAACAAATTCAACAACAACCTCACATTGAAAAACACCATCAAATTCAACAACAACCTCAACATTGAAAAACAACAACAACCTAAACATTGAAAAAACACCGACAAATTCAACAACAACCTTAACATTGAAAAACAACAACAACCTCAACATTGAAAAACACCAACAAATTCAACAACAACCTCAAAATTGAAATACACCAACAAATTCAACAACAACCTTAGCATTGAAAAACAACAACAACTTCAACATTGAAAAACACCAACAAATTCAACAACAACCTCAACATTGAAAAACAACAACAACCTCAACATTGAAAAACACCAACAAATTCAACAACAACTTCAACATTGACAAACACCAACAAATTCAACAACAACCTCGAATTGAAAAAAACCAACAAATACAACAACAACCTCAACATTGAAAACAACAACAACCTCAACATTGAAAAACACCAACAAATTCAACAACAAACCCTCAACATTGAAAAACAACAAAAACCTCAACATTGCAAAACACCAGCAAATTTCAACAACAACCTCAACATTTAAAAACGCCAACAAATTCAAAAACAACCTCAATA